>SJXQ01007572.1:0-10790 GCA_006408695.1 Aepyceros melampus | reverse complement strand
ATGGAGTTGAAGCGAGCTTTCTTCCTAAAAGGGCTTTATGGGCAGGAGTAAGGGCCTGCTCAGTAGCAACTGACAGGCAGGAGGTTAGCTGAGAGCAAGGGGAGGTAGCCCCTTCAGCTAAACAGCACAATAGCCGCCTAATCCCACCAAGCAATTTATTAGCCTTGCTTCTAATAGACCCCCACTAGTGCTCCAAAAATGTCCAGGAAGCCAGAAACCTCCCCTCACCCCACCACTGACTGTTGGGACTTGCCCTACTCTAGCATTTTGTATTGGAGTATAGCAGGTTAACAGTGCCGTGATAGTTTCAGGTGAACAGCAAGAGGACTCAGCCAGACATATACATGTATCCATTATCTGTGATGTTGGAGAAGACTCTTGAGAATCCCTTGGACTGCAAGGAGATCCGACCAGTCCATTCTAAAGGAGATCAGTCCAGGGTGTTCATTGGTAGGACTGATGTTGAAGCTGAAACTCCAATACTTTGGCCACCTGATATGAAGAGCTGACTCATTTGAAAAGACCCTGATGCTGGGAAAGATTGAAGGCAGGAGGAGAAGGGGACTTCAGAGGATGAGATGGTTGGATGGCATCTGAACTGAACTGAACTGATTCTCCCCCAAACTCCCCTCCCATCCAGGCTGCCACATAACATTGAGGAGCGACCCTGTGCTATACAGTAGGTCCTTGTTGGTGATCCATTATCCTATACCCACAATATGCTGTACTGAAGTAACCTTTGGTGACCATCGGACTCATTAACTTCTCATAAATATTCCATGAACACATAAATCTAATTATCAGTTCAGTTCAATTCAGTCGCTCAGTCATGTCTGACTTTTTGCGAGCCCATGAACCACTGCACACCAGGCCTCCCTGTCCATCCCAGAGTTTACCCAAATTCATGTCCATTGAGTCAGTGATGCCATCCAACCACCTCATCTTTTGTCATCCCCTTCTCCTCCTGCCCTCAATCTTTCCCAGCATCAGGGGCTTTTCAAATCAGTCAGCTCTTCACATCAGTGGCCAAAGTATGGGAGTTTCAGCTTCAACATCAGTCCTTCCGATGAACACCCAGGACTGATCTCCTTTAGCATGGACTGGTTGGATCTCCTTGCAGTCCAAGGGACTCTCAAGAGTCTTCTCTAACACCACATTTAAAAGCATCAATTCTTTGGTGCTTAGCTTTCTTTATAGTCCAACTCTCACATCTATACATGATCACTGGTCACATCTATACATGATCACTGGAAAAACCATAGCCTTGACTAGATGGACCTTTGTTGACAAAGTAATGTCTCCGCTTTTGAATATGCTATCTAGGTTGGTCATAACTTTTCTTCCAAGGAGTAAGAATCTTTTAATTTCATGGCTGCAGTCACCATCTGCAGTGATTTTGGAGGCCAAAAAATAAAGTCTGACACTGTTTCCCCATCTATTTCCCATGAAGTGATGGGACTGGATGCCGTGATCTTAGTTTTCTGAATGTTGAGCCTTAAGCCAGCTTTTCACTCTCCTCTTTCACATTCATCAAGAGGCTCTTTAGTTCCTCTTCACTTTCTGCCATAAGGGTGGTGTCATCTGCATACCTGAGGTTATTGATATTTCTCCTGGAAATCTTGATTCCAGCTTGTGCTTCATCCAGTCCAGCGTTTCTCATGATGTACTCTGCATATAAGTTAAATAAGCAGGTGACAATATACAGTCTTGAGATACTCCTTTTCCTATTTGGAACCAGTCTGTTGTTCCATGTCCAGTTCTAACTGCTGCTTCCTGACCTGCATACAGGTTTCTCAAGAGGCAGGTCAGGTGGTCTGGTATTCCCATCTCTTGCAGAATTTTCCAGTTTGTTGTGATCCACACAGTCAAAGGCTTTGGCATAGTCAATAAAGCAGAAATAGATGTTTTTCTGGAACTCTCTTACTTTTTCCATGATCCAGCGGATGTTGGCAGCTTGATCTCTGGTTCCTCTGCCTTTTCTAAAACCAGCTTGAACATCTGGAAGTTCATGGTTCATGTATTGCTGAAGCCTGGCTTGGAGAATTTTGAGGAGTACTCTACTAGTGTGTGAGATGAGTACAATTGTGCAGTAGTTTGAACATTCTTTGGCATTGCCTTTCTCTGGGATTGGAATGAAAACTGACCTTTTCCAGTCTTGTGGCCACTGTTGAGTTTTCCAAATTTGCTGACATATAGAGTGCAGCACTCACAGCATTATCTTTTAGGATTTGAAATAGCTCAACTGGAATTCCATCACTTCTACTAGCTTTGTTCGTAGTGATGTTTCCTAAGGCCCACTTGACTTCATGTTCCAGGATGTCTGGCTCTGGCTGAGTAATCACATCATCTTGATTATCTGGGTCATGAAGATTTTTTTTGTACAGTTCTTCTGTGTATTCTTGCCATCTCTTCTTAATATCTTCTGCTTCTGTCAGGTCCATACCATTCCTGTCCTTTATTGAGTCCATCTTTGCTTGAAATCTTCCCTTGGTATCTCTAATTTTCTTGAAGAGATCTCTAGTCTTTCCCATTTTATTGTTTTCCTTTATTTCTTTGCACTGATCACTGAGGAAATTTTCCTTATCTCTCCTTGCTGTTCTTTGGAACTCTGCATTCAAATGGGTATATCTTTCTTTTTCTCCTTTGCTTTTCACTTCTCTTCTTTTCACAACTATTTGTAAGGCCTCCTCAAACAGGCATTTTGCTTTTTTTATGTTTCTTTTTCTTGGGGATGGTCTTGATCCCTGTCTCCTGTACAATGTCACAAACCTCCATCCATAGTTCATCAGGCACTCTGTGTATCAGACTAGTCACTTAAATCTACTTCTCACTTCCACTGTATAATCATAAGGGATTTGATTTATATCATAGCTGAATGGTCTAGTGGTTTCCGCCACAATTTCAGTCTGAATTTGGCAATAAGGAGTTCATGATCTGAGCCACAGTGAGCTCCTGGTCTTGTTTTTGCTGACTGTATAGAGCGTCTCCATCTTTGGCTGCAAAGAATATAATCAATCCCATAATTATTGATTATAATTATCTAATTATAACAGACTGAATTATGGGAAGCACTGAGCGGTAGAGCATCTTGTTATATAACCTGCAGTTGTCAATCAAGGTTGTCAGTTGATGACATCCCTGGATTATGCAAATGATCCTGCCTTAAAAACTCCATATCCAGCCCTCTAGGGCCCATTGCCTCTCTCAATGTGGCCCACTCTCTCTTGAGGTATTCTCTCTTATTTCTTTGTGTGTGCTCGGCTGCTCAGTCATGTATGACTTTTACGACCTGTTCTTTTCTTATTGTTAATAAACTTTCTGGCAATAGATAAAACTTAGATTCCTCTGCTTCCTATCTATCCTATCCCCCATGCCTTGGTATTATTTACGCTACAGAACTTAGACACAAGTTCTATATTTGTATAGTTCTGCATCTATCTCCCCTCTGTGGGGACAGAGGGGCTGTTAGCAATTACTAAAATTAAGTTTTTACTACCTCAGCATAGTGAGAACTTGGAGTAAAAATTAAAATATAGAAAAAGACTTAGAAAATGAACTTATGGTTGTTTGGGGAAGAATGAGGGGAAGGGATAGTTAGGGAGTTTGGGATGGGCATGTACACACTATGTTTAAAATGATAACCAGCAAGGACCTACTGTATAGCATGGGAAATTGCTCAATGTTATGTAGCAGCCTGGATGGGAGGGGAGTTTGGGGGAGAATGGATACATGTATATGTCTGGCTGAGTCCCCTTGCTGTTCACCTAAAACTGTCACAGCATTGTTAACCCGCTATACTCCAATAGAAAATAAAAAAGTTAAAAAAAAAATATATAGAAGGTAAGGTTCCTGGAATTCCTTGGAGTCCAGTGGTTAGGATTTGGCACTTTCACTGCCAGGGCCAGGGTTCAATCCCTGATCGGGGAACTAAGATCCTATAAACGTGTGGCATGGCCAAAAAAAAAAAGGTAGAAAGTAAGGTTTAATTTCTTACTCATCAGAGCTTAAGGACTGAGATTCCTATCTGCTATGACAATTAGCACTCTGACCTTCAGAGACAACGTCTAACAAATCCAAGTCCATGTGTTCAGGGAGAAAGACTCCTTCCTTCCATAGTCTGTTGAGATGCTGCTTGCCCATCAAGGCTTAGCTTAAATGAAACCTTTTCTGTGAAGGCTGCCCACCCAGCCAATCAGAAGTCCTCCTCTGCCCTTCATTTTTGTCCCTTCTGTTGCAGGCATCTTTGGAAGGCCCAAAGGCTTTGCCTGATGTGTGCCTCTGGCCTCAGAAGGCGTTGTGTTCAGAATATGGTATCTGAGAGCTTTCTGGAAATATCTCCACCTGTCACTTTTCTTTTTTGTCAAATTGCTGTAAAAAGTGAGTTAATAACTCTAAAAATACCGTATAGACCATCTTGCAGTCTTGGAGCCAGAAAAAGAAGATATTTCTCTTTTGGTGTCCCCCAAAAGACCTCAGTTGAGGAGCCTTTTTGGGGGCAGGTGGAATTTCATGACATCTTGCCTCAAATGTTATGATTTTCAATGCCTATACCTTTGACATTCTTCCTCTGATGACTCAGCAGATTGAAAATCTACCTGGAATGCAGGAGACACAGGAGACCCGGGTTCAATCCCTGCGTCAGGAAGATCTCCTGGAGGAGGCAATGGCAGCCCCCTCCAGTATTTTGCCTGGAGAATGGCCAGAGGAGCCTGATGGTTTATAGTCCATGAGGCTGCAAAGAAGCCGACACGACTAAGCAACGAAGAACACACCTTTGACTGTTTTTACTCTCATTTCCTGAACTGAGCTTTGTGACGTATAATTAAGTCCTAGACAAAATGTGTACCATTCATGAGGGTGAGGAGCCATTCATGAATAAGGTCATTACCACTTTAGGAAAAAATCAAAGGCCAAATTTTGAGCATAACTACAGATGTGAATATAAAGTTTTGTTCTGCTTTATGGGTTTTGTGGTTCCAGAGACAATATGTAGAGTTAGCAAAATTCCAAGCCGTGTCTTGCCATTTTCTGTAGTCTAGTTTAAGCGGGATTTCTTTTGTGCAACAAAATCAAGAGTTTAAAATTTGGAAGATAACCAAGCAAAGCAAAGTAGCCTCTATGTCCTGGCATTTTCTCTTTCAGTTATAAAGTACATGTGTTGAAAGAAGATAGGGAATATACAACATATGTCTAAGAGCCAGAAAGAATGGTAGGGAAAGCTGTGATGTTTTCATTCCTTTGGAGTGAGCAATGAGTTTTTACACTGTAGGAAAAGAAGTGACCTAAAGCAAGATGAGTTTCTTTCTTTTTCAAATATTTATTTATCCATTTGGTTGCACCAGGTCTTCATTGAGGCATGTGGAATCTTTTTTTTTTAAATTGTGACAGGTGGGTTATTTTAGTTGTGGAATGTGGGATCTAGTTCCCTGACCAGGGATTGAACCCAGGCCCCCTGCACTGGGTATGTGGAATCTTAGCCACTGGACCATCAAGGAAATTCCAGGTTTATTTCTTATAAGAAGAAAAGGCCCTGTTTCTGACAGGGGTGTGTGTGTGTGTGTGTGTGTGTGTGGGTGGTGTGTATGAGCTCAGGTGGAAGTGGATGGTGATTACATGGAGAAATGTAAGAAGGGAAATAAAATTTATTAGCTGTCATGGTCCAGTGCCAGATACTACTGAGAGCTTCATATTATCTCATTTATTCTGTCAACTACCCTGTGAAGTGGGTGTTTCCCTCCATTCCCATTTTATATCTGAGGAAACTGAGCCTCAGAGAGATGCGTCCAAAGTACACATCTCCTGTGTCCTTTTGGTCACGGGACAAGATTCAAAACAAGATTGCATGTCTCCAAAAGTCAGTCTCCTCGTATCATCTCTGCATACTGCCTCTTTAAATATCCACATTTTCAGGAGTCAGATATAAGGAAGTTATACCAAAAGAATTTAGAAAACTAAAGGGTGTATTTGAAAGTTGGTAAGAGACGAGATCTTAAAAGTTAACATCACAAGAAAAAAATGTTTTGTAACTATGTGTGGTGACAGATGCTAACTGGACTTATTGTGGTGATCGTTTCACAATATAAACAAATATCAAATCATTGTGTCATACATTTTATTAAGAAGAAATAACAGGCCCCAATACAGTCACTGCTTTAAGGCCCTGTGTCAGCAAAACAAACTTAATACCT
The DNA here is from genome assembly GCA_006408695.1 of Aepyceros melampus. Classification (NCBI taxonomy): domain Eukaryota; kingdom Metazoa; phylum Chordata; class Mammalia; order Artiodactyla; family Bovidae; genus Aepyceros; species Aepyceros melampus. Next base: position 4,602 of record SJXQ01007572.1, on the reverse strand, counting down.
AAACTAACTACAGTGACAGCCTCTCCCAGGAAAGGAACCTTTAACCAGTTAATATGCAATTACCTAGTCAGCACTAATGAGATATTCCTCCCATCCCTAAAGGGCCCCTTCTATTATCTTTAGGAGAACTGTGCCTAAAACAATGCTAATTATTTTGCTTTATAATTTGCTAATAATTTCTTCTTCTTCTGCTCCCTTTCCTTTTCTGCAGCTTGACAGAGCCTCTTTCTATTTTCTCGGTGGGATGCTGCCCAATTCATGAATAAATTAATAAAGTCAATTAGATCTTTGTTAGGGAAATTAAATAAATAGTCTTGTTTAGGCTTCAGAGACAAAGCGGAGCAGGCCTCTGACCTTGCGTCTAACCTGCCTAGACACTGCTCTGACTACCTGCTGTGAATTCAAGACTTGCAGCACCATAGATAAGACTGAGGACAAATCTCGAAATTGCTGAGCCCTTGAAGGGTCCCTGGCCAACCAAGGGCCAGGCTTAACAACATTCCAAGTTTTACAGGACTAAACAAATAGTATTAACATGAAACCAGAGCTGCTATTTGCTCACAGATTGTTGATGATATCATTTTGCATCCTGGGATTACAAGCAGGAGCCCCGAACTGCAATATCCTACAATCTTTGAAGTCTCAACCCCGGAGGAGATACACCACCTGGGACCTTTTCCCAATTGGGACTCCACATGTGCTGTGTCATGGGACTGCCCAGTGCTGAGTCTGGATGTTGGTCAAAACCCAATTTGGTGATGTATCATTTGCTGTTTCTCTTTCTCTTTTCTTTTAATATTAGCATATTGAAAGTAAGCTAGATAATTCTTTAATAAATATTGCTATTATTTATTTGTATAGAACTAGTGGCTTATTTTGTTAACAAATCCTTTGAACCTGAGATGAGAGTGAAAACTTTCTGCACAGAAATCTTCAAATTTATTCTGATGAATTTTTATTTAACAAATTTGGGGCAGCAGTGGATTAGAAGTGAACTTGACAGCATTTGGGGACAATGAGAAACACAAGACATGTTACTCTTTAAATTCACTATCTTTCTTGCCATTCTCAAAGGCCATGAGTAAGTTCTGAGCTCTGCTCTCTTTGCCCTGAACTTCTGATCTAATAGGCTTTTCTTTCCAGGGCAGGTCAGCTTGGTGCCCCGTTGAGCTAGTAGATGCGTCTACCTAGAGACCAGCCCCTAACGTTTTAGCCTGCAATTCCCAGCCCTTGATTCTGCCCAAAGATCCATGTGGCAGTAGGTGGTGGCAGTGTGCATTTCCTCATCCATGCAGAGCCCCCAGCCTGCAGTCCTCAATTGTTGAGTTCTGTTGGTTCGACCTTTCCCCTTAGTCCAGAGTTCCATGGGAATTGTTGGCAGTTATCAGCTGGAGTTGGACAGGATCCAACTTAAAAACCAGACTTTGTCTTGGATTGGACTGGATTGGATTTGAGTGGACTGGTCCAGTGCTGCAAGATCGTAGGTGAATGAAATTTTGTTTTTAGTAAAAAATGGGATTCCTAAGATCCAGAAAGTTATTTAACTCTTTGCCATCTTTCAGCACATCTGCTTATTTTATGTCTAAGAACTGTGGTTCTGGAAGATACTGAATATCTACAAAATCTTACAAAACTTGCTTTGTGTCCTGAGAGCTTGGCTTGGTAGCCTTTAATGTGTGTGTTTGTGTGTTAGTTGCACAGTCGTGTATGACTCTGAGATCCCATGGACTGTGGCCCACCAGGCTCCTCTGTCCTTGGAATATATCAGGCAAGAACACTGGAGTGGGTAGCCATTCTCTTCTGCAGGGGATCTTCCCAATCCAGGGATTAAACCCAGGTCTCCTGCACTGCAGGCAGATTCTTTACCATCTGAACCACCAGGGAAACCTCCAGGGTAGGGACCCCAAAATATGGCCAGACAGAAATGAGAATTATACCCCATTTGTGGCTAGACAAAAGCTGGACATAAATATGGATTGTGAAATAAAATTCATTTTTACAGCAAGACAAGAAAAACTTAAACAAAAATTTCTCTGCCTTTAGCTTCCTCTGTCCTTACACCATGCATTGTATTTGTACATTATGCATCGACCAAATCTCCCCCTTTGGCAGAAAAAGGTGCTCACCCTGAAGAGTGACAGTTTCCTAGCACCAGCAAGACAACTCCTTAAAAGATAACATTCCATCTTGATCTTGTCAACTACAAATTGGCACTTGCCATAGACCTCTACAAGGATGAAATCATGTGTTGCTGCAGCTGCTGATTTTCAACACCCCCTGAAAGGAGTTCAGGGTGGAGAGCAGAAATGAGGCACTCTGTGCTGGGGGAAAACTGGCAAGACAGGTCTTCAGAAAGTTAGGTATTTTTAGGAGCCAATATTATGAGCCTAATTCTTGTTTCTCCCATGTGTAGAAAAGCACTAAAGTCCTTCATGGTGATGACTGTTTCTCGTGACTAGCAAAAACGTCACAAAACTAGCAGAAAGTTTCTGGAAAAATCTGTGCTTCACTGCATGCATTCTCCTTTCACCAAAATCACACATTTACTGATCTCCCCCACTGGATTTTTGGAGCAGTTTCTCAGCGCTGAGGTGCTGTCTCCTGGGCTGCAGTTCTCATTTTGGCCCCAGTAAAACTGAACTCTCAACTCTCACCATGGTGTGCACTTTTTTAAGTCAATGTCAACTAAAAATTGGCATTTGCAAAGAGCATTCATTAGCCAGTGAACTGTTTCTCGTGACTAGCAAAAACGTCACAAAACTAGCAGAAAGTTTCTGGAAAAATCTGTGCTTCACTGCATGCATTCTCCCTTCACCAAAATCACACATTTACTGATCTCCCCCACTGGATTTTTGGAGCAGTTTCTCAGCGCTATCTGAGGTGCTGTCTCCTGGGCTGCAGTTCTCATTTTGGCCCCAGTAAAACTGAACTCTCAACTCTCACCATGGTGTGCACTTTTTTAAGTCAATGTCAACTAAAAATTGGCATTTGCAAAGAGCATTCATTAGCCAGTGACTGAAGAACAAGAACATAAGCATTTGCCACCTGCCTGTGCTGCCACAGCTGCTGACTTTGAAGGGAATTCAGGTTGGAGAGTGTTGCACTCTGTGCTCTAGGGAAACCGATGGAACAGGTCTTTAAATACTTTAAATATTTTCAGGAACTGATTTCATGATCCAAATCCTTGCATCTCCTCATATCTAGAAAAGCACTAAATTCCTTCATGGTGACGTCATTTCCTTGTGACTAGCAAAAAACCTTTTGTAAAATGAGTGCTTTTTTACACTGAACTCCCCCATCACCAAAATCTTATACATTGATGCTTTGCCTCTTTAGAGAAGTCTCTCAGAGCTGAGATGCTATCTCCCAGGCTGCAGTCTTAATTTGCCCCCAAATAAAACTGAACTCACAACTCTCACATTATGCATCTTTTTAGTTGACATCAACAATGTTGTCGGGGTCACATGCTGCTTAGATTTGAAGTATGTAAAGTGTCAATAATACATCACTTGATGTACAGTCTTAAAAATCTTACATAACTGTGCCTTGACTTCCAACAGGTGGGACAGTTCTCAGAGCTTTCTGAGGTGCTCTTCTCAGGTTAAATCCTCAAATTTGGCTCTAATAAAGATTTCTATTTCTTAGATTGACTGATTAACTTTTCATCGACAGGATTAAACTCCTACAGCTGGGGTCCTTTTAAACTGCTGCCAGCACTTGGAAATCACAAACTAGAATTACAGTGGTCATTAGGAGGAACACTCTAATTGGATAAGATCATTTAAAGAAGAAGTGTTATTGTTTAGTTGCTAAGTTATGTTTGACTCTTGTGTGACCCCATGGACTATAGCCCACCAGGCTCCTCTGTCCATGCAATTTCCCAGGCAAGAATACTGAAGTCGATTGCCATTTCCTTCTCCAGGAGATCTTCCTAACCCAGATGCTTATTTTAATTGACATGCTGAAGCTTCCAGAAACTTCAAAATTCCAAAATAGTTTCTTTGAAAATTTTGCTGCAAAAGGCTAATGAAAAATTATCAAACGTACTGAGGATTTCCCTGGTGGTACAGTGGATGAGAATTTACCTGCCAATACAGGGGACATGAGTTCTATCCCTGGTCTGGGAAGATCCCCAATGCTGCAGAGCCACGAAACCTGTGTGCTACAACACTATGCCTATCCTCTAGAGCTTGGGAGTGGCAACTACTGATCCCACCTGCAGCAACTAGTGAAGACTGCATGACTAGAGCCTGTGTTTCTCAGCAAGAAAAGTCACCACCATGATAGGCCCTTGCTTCAAAACTAGAGAGTAGCCCTTGCTCTCCGCAACCAGAGAAAAGCCAGTGCAGTAACAAAGAAGCCCAGTGCAATCAAAAATAAATAAATAAATAAATACACAAAAGGATGATGAAAAAAAGAGCAGTGTCCTAATAAATGTGCATATCTTAAAGGGTAAGGAAAACAAAATACTATAGGACTGATGAAATTCCTATTGCTCCACTCTAGCTTCTGGTATTTGAGCACCAGTTCTAGTAATCTTCCATGTAAATTGCCTTTCCACTGTGAAGAGAGTGTTAAATGGTTCAGTTCAGTTCAGTCGCG
>SJXQ01007571.1:372593-398723 GCA_006408695.1 Aepyceros melampus | reverse complement strand
TGTTGTCTGACTCCCTTTGACCCCATGGACTGTAGCATACCAGGCTCCTCTGTCCTCCACTATCTCCCAGAGTTTGCTTAAATTCATGTCCATTGAGTTGATGAAGCTATCTAACCATCTCATCCTCTGCTGCCCTCTTCTCCTTTTGCTGTCAATCTTTGCCAGCATCAGGGGCTTTTCCAATGAATTGGCTCTTTGCATGAGGTGGCCAAACTTTGGAACTTCAGTTTCAGTAACAGTCATTCCAATGAACTTTCAGGGTTGATTTCCTTTAGGAATGACTGGTTTGATTTTGCAGTCCAAGAGACTCTCAAGTGTCTTCTAGAGCACCAAAATTCAAAAGCATCAATTCTTCAGTGCTTAGCCTTCTTTATGGACCAACTCACATCCGTACAGGACTACTGGAAAACCATAGCTTTGACTATATGGACCTTCGTTGGGAAAGTGATGCAAGTAAAATTCTAAGTACGTATGACAGGTACCCCAAAAATATCAATTTCCTTCAAACAGATGTGGAAAATATTTACAGTATCAAGGCACTGAGTAGATCTAATGCTCAGACTAGATTTCAAATGGCCTGTCCTAACACATAAAATTGAAATTTCTCTGTCAAGTGATTACCCCACTCCTTGGATAGAACTCAGAAGACCTCTTAGGGTTCCTTGATTGAGTAGCTGAAAATGGGCACTTAAAACCCCTCATTATACATCACCAGCTTTTATATTCCCTTATTTGCTTTCCTTTCAAAGTAATTATCTCCTACCTATAGTATATTTCAGTTTTTTTTCCCCCCTAAATACCTAGGAATCAAAAAATCCTCATGCTTACCCCATGTCAACCACATTTTTGCTATAGATACCAGCATATTTAACCCCTGTGGATATAGTTTCTTCATCTAGAAAATTAACATGTAGAGCTATGTTTAGGGTCATGAGGTAAAATACGGGAAGCTCTGTTAAATTTGAGTTTCAGATGAAAAAAAATTTTTTTAGAATAAATATGCTCAGTATTTTTATTTGCTAATTTGACAACCCTGGCTGAGTAACTTCTTGGGTCTTGTGTGATATAATTTAAAATTATATAAACAATGGCAGTAACTGAATTATTGAAAGTTTGCTCTGTGTCAGGCATATTTGTTTTCAATATCTATTATTCAACTTAATCCTCTACAAAAATCCTATAAGATGGTATGAGTTAGAAGGAGCACAGGCCATAAGATGGCCTCACTGCTGACACCAGTTGAAAGTTCAGAATCCTCAAGATAAATTTTAGTTTCGCTCATTCACTAGAAAGACTCACAGAACTCATCAAAAGCTGTTAGACTCATACTTACAGTTTATTATAAACTAAAAACTACAGATTTGGGAATTCCCTGATGGACCAATGGTTAGGAGTCTATGCTTTCACTGCAGGGGCCAGGGTTGGATTCCTGGTCAGGGAACTATAATCCTACACAGTGAGAACAAAATAATACAGATTAAAATCAACCAAGGGCTTGACATGTATACCTACTATGAAATAGATAACCTATGCTATGCATAGGTTCACTATTCTGCTCAATATTCTGTAATAACTTGAATGAGAAAAGAATTTTATAAAAGAATAGATACACATATATTTATAACTGAATCACTTTGTTGTGCACCTAAAATTAATACAACATTGTTATTCAACTATGCCACAATATAAAATAAAAATTAAAGATCAGCCAAGGAAAGAGGTGCATAGAGCCAAGTCTAGGAGGGTCCCAAGTTTCCACAGGTCCTCTCCGTGGAGTTGTGGGTGATGTTACCTCCTCCTGATGATGACGGGTGAATGCATACATGGAGCATTGCCAACCTGGAATGCTCAGTTGAACTCTGGAGTCTTTACTGGGGCTCCATCATTGACTGTCCACATGGCTAACATCAGTTTCCAGTCCCTTCAGAGGTCAAACTAATAGCATGGAACTCAATATCACCACCATAAATCACATTAGTAGACCTTGTGGCAGGGCTCAAAGCCCCTGGGTAAACAAAGACATCCTTATCAGGCAGGACATTCCAGGACTTACAGATAATCTCCAATAGTTAGGCAAAGGTCAGACTACTCTTTGTCCAAAGTTGAATTTTTTCGTAGTAGCTCTCATTTTAAGAATAAAAAACAAAAAACAAAAACTGAAGTATGAGGTCAAATGACTTAACCCTTGGCTGTATAAGTAGTAGCAGAGATGGGATTCAAACTCAGGCTTTATGCTTTTAAGCACTGAACTGTTGTATTTGACCCACAGGAAGACCCAGAACAAATCGCCATAACTGGTCCATCCTCCAGCTACTGCTACTTTCAAACCAAGCTGTTAACCCCTTTGAAATCAAGCCTAATCCAAGTCAGGTTATAAGTGAAGTCACTCAGTCGTATCTGACTCTTTGCGACCCCATGGACTGTAGCCTACCAGGCTCCTCCATCCATGGGATTTTCCATGCAATAGTACTGGAGTGGGTTGCCATTTCCTTCTCTGGGGGATCTTCCTGACCCAGGGATTGAACCTGGGTCTCCCGCATTGTAGACAGACACTTTACCATCTGAGCCACCAGGGAAGTCCTATTTACAATAAAAGCCTGGTTTCAATTCTGTGATTTCTTAATCAGGATAACAGCCAAAGTGAGTTTTGTTTATGACTGAAAAAGTATAGCACCCCAACTTTGTCAAGTAACACCACAAATGTTGAGTGTCCCTTATTCTTGGCAGTGCACAACGGTGTTACTCTACTCGAGTTAATGTTAGTCACGAGAGGTATTCCTTCACTGTATAATTTCTGAATGGTCAATGTGCTACTCTTGTTCAGATCCTCAGTCTCCACCTCTCCCCGCTTGCCCGCCTTCTTCATCCCTCTTGCCCTCTTTAAGGTAGGTGATCCTGGCTCCTGGATATTTGCTGGTTTTCTCTCTTATGCCTTATATTCAGGTTTCCTGGGTGAGAAGAAGGTCTCTAGCTTGTGCTTAGGAGAAAAATAGGCAAAGCCAGATTTAGTTTGATGTTCTCTTGGCCTATTTAGCATTAAATCAAAAGACAAAATAATCCCTCAAGTTCAGCTGAGTTATCAGAACTGCCTAAATTCAAAGACCAAAGCCATTGTCAATTCTGTTTGTGCTGCCACTAATATTCTTTTTTTTTATTTTAATTAATTTTTGTTTTTTAGTTTGTTTTGCTTTACAATACTGTATTCATTTTGCTATACACTGACATGAATCAGCCATGAGGGTACATGAACTCCCAATCCCGACCCCCACCTCCTCGCTCCCGCCCCACACCATCTCTCTGGATTATCCCCGTGCCTCAGTGCCAAGCATCCTGCATCCTGCATCGAGCCTAGACCAGCGATGTGACATGTATGGTATCATAAGTGAAACGAATCGCCGGTCTAGGCTCAATGCAGGATGCCACTATATTCTTATTTTTATTGTTTTGTTTATCTCAAATGCTGACTTCTTGAGAAGAAAAAAAATAGTTTCTATTTAAGAATTCATATCTGTGCTGTGTGTGCTAAGTCGCTTCAGTCGTGCAACTCCGTGTGACCCTACAGACTATAACCAGTCAGGCTCCTCTGTCTGTGTGATTCTACAGGCAAGAATGCTGGAATGAGTTGCCATGTCCTTCTTCAGGGGATCTTCCCAACCCAGGGATCGAACCTGCATCTCTCACGTTTCCTGCATTGACAGGTGGGTTCTTTACCACTAGCACCACCTGAGAAGCCCCAAAATAACATCATCATTAACACCCAAGGCAATGGCATCCCACTCCAGTACTCTTGCCTGGAAAATCCCATGGACGGAGGAGCCTGGTGGGCTGCAGTCCATGGGGTCGCTACGAGTCGGACACGACTGAGCGACTTCACTTTCACTTTTCACTTTCATGCATTGGAGAAGGAGGTGGCAACCCACTCCAGTATTCTTGCCTGGAGAATCCCAGGGACGGGGGAGCCTGGTGGGCTGCCGTCTCTGGGGTCGCACAGAGTTGGACACGATTGAAGCGACTTAGCAGCAGCAGCAGCAGCAGCAGCAGCAGCAGTTACCACTTACATACACCAGGCTACCAAAAGAGTAGAGGAACTAAGGATCAGAGAAGCTATGTGAGGAGGTCAGAGTCACACAGCAATCAACAACCAAGTCAGAACTAGAACAAGTGTTTCCTAATTTAGAATTCAACAAAGGCTATGCCACCTCCTCCAGAGACAGTCTTTGCTCTAGATAGAAGATCAAGCAAAAGATAACAGAGGGAGATAAGTTGGTACTCAATCAAATATGTGAAGCAACTCAAAGTTTTATAGCTTAGGAAAGATTTTCTGAAACCAGTAGAAGATTTTAAGTTTCTTGCTATTGCTTATCTGTATTTGTCTTCAATTTAATTTATTATTTTATCAATAACATGGTCTCCCAAAGGAGAGACCATGTCATTGTTTGGGTTAATTTATTTTATTTTATTTTATTAGTCTGTTTTAATTGTGAGGTCTGTTTAAAGGGTAAGAGGTATGAAATTTGAGGTGGGGAAATTAGAGAATGAAGAGGCTACTTTCTTTTTGCTTTGAAATAGTCTCACAATGTATTACTATATAAGGGTAATACTAACAAATGTTAAAACACATGTGAATAAAGAATAGCAATTAATTAGTCTCCAATATCACCAATCAGTCCAGATGCTCCCTGTAGTTTATGGTTTGAAGAAATGAGACACTGGTGCACACTGGCTGAATGTCAATGTTCACAAGTCATAGCCCTAGCTTTTGTTGAGCACTGTTATGGAGTGAATGCTTGTGTCCACCCAGAATCATATATTGAAATTGTAACCCCCAGAGTGTTCATTTAAGTAGGTATGGTCTTTGGGAGATGATTAGGTTGTAAAGATGGAGTGCTCGTGAATGATATTGGTGCCTTATAAAAGACAGCCCAGAGAGCTTTATCATTTGAAGACACACCAAGAAGATGGCCAATTATGAACCAGGAAACAGGCTCTCAGCAGAAATTGAATCCATGAGCACCTTAGCCTTGGGCTTCCCAGACTCCAGAAATGTAAGATGTAAATAGTTGTTTAAGCCACCAGTCCATGGAATTTTTGTTATAATAGCCCAAACAGATAATCAAGCACTTACTTTGAACCAGTCACTATTTTACAAACACATTATAATACTTAGTCCTCCTGAAACAGGAGAAAAGGGACTAGGGTTCAACCTTTGAAAGAATGCCCTAGCCCAAGAACATGACATAAACTGATTAGAACCAAATGAGTCCAATATGGTGGACAAGTTGACTTCCACTAGACTTTGAGTATCAGTATATGCTCATTGCAAACTAAATAACACACCCATAAGTTCCATGGCAGTTCCAAGGTGGACCAGCAAAGACCAAAAAGTGGGCAGTGGCCCAATTCCTGGAAATCTCTGCCCCTTCCCCAAAATAGTTAAACTAATCCTCCCATTCATTAGCTTATAAAATCAATCAGCCCTTAAAAGCTAACCACATCATATTTCAAGGCCACTCTCACTTTCTGAGGTGGCATACACTCTGTGGAGTGTGTTTCTCCCAAGGCCTCTCACCTTTTGAGATGGCCCACTGAAGTGAAGTCGCTCAGTCATGTCTGACTCTTTGCAACCCCGTGGACTATAGCCCACCAGGCTCCTCTGTCCATGGGATTCTCCAGGCAAGAGTACTGGAGTGGGTTGCCATTTCCTTCTCCAGGGGATCTTCCCGACCCAGGGATCGAACCCAGGTCTCCTGCATCGTAGGCAGACGCTTTAACCTCAGAGATGGCCCACACTAAATAAATTTAAAGAATAATGGAATAAAATTCCACTAAATGGAATTTAAAGAATATTTCTCTCTAAATAAATCCACTACTTGCCTATCACTTTGCCTCTCACTGAACTCTTTCTGTGATGAGGCATCAAGAACCCGAGTTTCATTAAATTCTGAATCCAGGTTGGAAGACAGTGGCTTTTGACTGGGTTTGAGTCCCAGCATATGGATTCAATCCCAGTATGAATTATAGTTTCACTCCCAACATCCTATTTTACAGATAAGAAGACTGATTTTGGGAAAGGTTAAATAACTGCCCTATATTTTATAGCTATAAATGGGAAAAGTGTGAATTTGTGTCTAGTTCTGCAACTTCAAAACTCATACCATTAAGCATATGACATTGCCCCATAATATGATAACATAGTAAGATATATTGACTATTGTTAAGGATATTATTGTCTGGAGAGTTTGGCTTGGTTCATTTTAATTTGGTTAAACTTAGTTTGGTTTTAAGCCAATCATTCCAAAAGAAAATTTGGGGAATCATCATTTTGGCTTAAACTACTTTCTCTGTTTTGGCTCAAAGCAAAAATGTTTCAGCACATTTACCTTGTCAACAGAAATTCTATAGATACAATTTCACATAATAAAAAAATTTAATACTTAAATAAATTATAATTAGCCATGGTAAAGTACTTATCATCTGTAAAATGCTTACTAGCATTCAGCCTATTAATTTTCTCACACCTCTGCAATAATTTTCATAGGTGGTTGACAAGTGAACTCCAGAGTGAAGAACATGCTCACAGATCAGCTATGCCTCATGGGGAAAAGCACCCCCAAATCAAAATAAGTCCTTGTGCACCTGACTCTTTACAAAGGCCACACAGAGTAGAAATGACACATTGATCTTCCTTCTGCACTGAATTCAACTGGACCCAGATTCACAGGGCAGAGACAGAGGTCAAGGAAGCACTTCCCCTACAGGTGTTGGGGACGCTCACTACTCAGGAAAGTGACCATTCCAACAAGTGGGTAAATAGAAGGGCTAATTCCCATATGACCAAGCTGTCCCACTACTGGGCATATGTCCTGAGAAAGCCAGAATTCTAAAAGACACATGTACTCTAATGTTCACTGCAGCACTATTTATAATAGCCAAGACATGGAAGCAACCTAGATGTCCATCAACAGATAAATGGATAAAGAAGCTGTGGTAACTATATACAATGGAATATTACTCAGCCATAAAAAGAATGAAATTGAGTCAGTTGTAGTGAGGTGGATGAACCTAGAATCTGTCAGAGTGAAGTAAGTCAGAAAGAGAAAAGTAAATATTGTATATTAACACTTATATATGGAATCTAGAAAAATAGTACTGATAACTATCTGCAGGGAAGGAAGAGAAACACAGAGCACAGACCGTGAATACAGCAGAGGAAAGAGAGGACAGGACAAATTGAGAGTAGCACTGAAACATACATTGCTGCTGCTGCTGCTGCTGCTAAGTCGCTTCGGTCGTGTCTGACTCTGTGCGACCCCATAGACGGAAGCCCACCAGGCTTCCCCGTCCCTGAGATTCTCCAGGCAAGAATACTGGAGTGGGTTGCCATTTCCTTCTCCAATGCATGAAAGTGAAAAGTGAAAGTGAAGTCGCTCAGTCGTGTCCGACGCTTAGCGACCCCATGGACTGCAGCCTACCAGGCTCCTCCATCCAAGGATTCTCCAGGCAAGAGTACTGGAGTGGGGTGCCATTGCCTTCTCCGGAAACATACATTACCAGATGAAAATAGATTGCTAGTGGGAATCCACTGTATAATACAGAGAGCTCAACCTGGGATGCTCTGTGATGACCTAGAGGAGTGGGATGTAAGGGTAGGAGGAGGCTCAGGATGGAGAGAAAGTATGCATACTCATGGCTGATTCAAGTTTTTGAACAGCAGGAACTAGCACAGCATTGTAAAGCAATTATCTCCTAATTTAAAAAAAAAAGGAGGGTTAAACATCACCAAAATAAAAAGCATTATTTAAAGTTAACATTAAATATAGAAACAGGTTAAAGAATTGCTAAGAAGGACCAGTTTGACTTTGAAGAGACTTTTTGGTGGGAAAACAAATCCATGTTTCTTTGCTGGTTAGACGTAGCCAATGTCTGCTATTCCTCGAGGATGCTGAAGCTGTTACAGAAAAAAGAAGTGCTGAGAGTCAGCAATAGATCAAAGATCTAACCCTGGGATGAGAAAATATTATTAATTATACCTGCATAACAATCCTGAAAGCCTGTTGATAAAAGTCTAAGTCAAGTGTTGAATGGTACTTTCTTTTCCCATTATTAGCATAGACAATCACCTGCCTGCAGTCCAAGAAGAAAAATAGTAAAATATGTGCACACCATCATCTGTGTAGGCTTCCCTGGTGGCTCAAAGGTTAAAGCGTCTGCCTCCAATGTGGGAGACCCAGGTTCGATCCCTGGGTCGGGAAGATCCTCTGGAGAAGGAAATGGTAACCCACTCCAGTATTCTTGCCTGGAGAATCTCATGGACGGAGAAGCCTAGTAGGTTACAGTCCATGGGGTCGCAAAGAGTCGGACACGACTGAACGACTTCACCTTCATCATCTGTGTGGCAGTAAGTCAGATATCTAGGCCCTTGAATTGGGCAGTTGGGAAGTAGTTACCAAAAGGAAGAGAGTCCCTTTGCTGTTCACCTGAAACTGCCACCACATTGTTAGCTATACTCCAATACAAAATTAAAAGTTTAAAGTAAAAAAAAAAAAGAAGTAAAAGATCACAAAGTACTGGACATATGAAAGTGTCATCAGCAATCACTCATCCGGCATCCATATTTGGAGTGGTAGGTGTTAACAGATTGAATTGTAGTACAAACCCAAAGAGCAATAGTCCACAAATCACATGTGTGCCAGTCTTACAGGAACACTGTGTTCACACACAAAATCGCCTAGTTAATGTTTGTCGGAATCTGTGCTCCAGAGCCTAACTGCCACCAGGAGTGGCTAGACTAGGTTCCATGATGAATCAAGGTTTGTTCCTGAGAACATCTGTTAGCTGTGGTATTTCTATGGCTCCTGAGGGAATCTAGAATATTTCCTTTTAATCACCAACTAAATCAGAGAGGCATATTATGAAACAAGTACCCGATTGGCTATTTTATGCAAATAGGCCACCTACAATTTCTTTCAAAGGTTTTCCAAATCAGAGTCCAATCTAGTAATCAGTACAAAATTGGTCCAGATAAGGATAATTGTGATGGATTTTCATCAAATAAATAGCAGTGGTTAAAATTCTAGGCCAATTTGCTGCTGGTATTTGTATACGGCAAGTAAGCAGATTTAGAGAATTGGGGTTGAAGATAAAGTGAGCTTCTTCATTTAAGGGACAGAACTCACACCAACCAAATTCCCCAGAGATGCCTCCAGCTGCTACAGCAACCCTCAATCCAATCAAAAAGAAAGTTTAGCGGCTTCCAATCCCCATCTGGACTTCAAAATGGAAGCCAATGAACATAAGTAAACATACTATAGATTGGAAACCCCTGGAGTTGGATTAATTAATTCTGGAAATAGCTGATAGGTTTTGAAAACAGAACCAAAATTTAGAGTGCTAGTTTCACTGTATGTGTGGCAGCAATCCTACTTAATCAGGAATGGCTTCACGCCTGCCATAGTGGCTGACATTAAAGCTGTCATTTAGTTAAATGGCACTAACCTACTGGGAGAGAATGTGGCATCAGAAGAAACCAGAGCAGAGCACTAGTTGTGGGCAAGAGCAGCTGCATCACTGAGGGTGGAGGTAGGGCAGGGAAAAGGAGAGGGGCAGAGTACAGACATTTCAGCAGATCAGAGAGGCCTATATCCAACACCACCCCAAGTTAACCATGCAGAAGTTGCTTAAACTGGGGGAGTTAGACACAAAAGTCAGTGACTTCATTTTAATTATTTAAAGGATGTACCATTTGTTTTTCAAAAATAAATAATATTACATTTTTGAAATATAAACTAACTTCAGCTAAATTTCTGTACTAAATATCTGGAGGGTATTTTACCTTTGTATATCATTTCTTTTAGTGTAATAATTTTGTTTCATTTTATTCAGCTCACCTTTCCCCATTCCTAATTCAATTTTTCAGTAATTAATATTAAAGGCCTGTAATTAATTTCTTCACACTTTCTATTGTAGATTATTTTCATAAAATAGCAGATTACAGGAATCCTGACAAAATGGCTGAAAAATAACAGTTAAAATGAAAAAGCTTCCATAATGGCATGTTCTAAGAAAATCATTTTAGCAAATCATTTTATTTTAGATAATGTTTTATAAAATTTCTTTCTTGAATTATTTCCGTTCATGTTGTTCAGTTGCTAAGTCATGTCTGACTCTTTGCAACCCCATGAACGGAAGCATGCCACTATCCTTCACTATCTTGCAGTTTTTCAGATTCATATTCATTGAGTCAGTGATGCTATGAGGCTATTTTTAAAGGCTAATATACATATATACCTTATAATATTATTACCTTACTACCTTTACCTATAGATTTCAATAAAATTAAGGGTGAGTTTTAAAGACATTTGTAGATCTCTGCATAATATTTTGCTGAATGGATGGATTGTGGATGTGGCAGAATACTGGAACTCTTGGTACCAGCACCCGTGTTTCTGCTCATTCCCAGATGCCCTTGAAGTTAGGTTAGTGATATTCCATCCTGTGGACTATAGATGAGAGCGATGTATATCACTCTTAAGCCTCTCCCTCAAATCTCCCCTCTGCTCTCCCTTCCTTCTTCTCTCAGCTATAGAGAGGAACAAGCTAAAGATGCAGGAATCAGAAAGAATCTGCACCACTGAAAAAACAAACAGTGTTGTTTACCAAACAGAGTCTACCAGGCTGTGTTGTTTTATAAAAGGCCATTTACCAAATACCTGAATGTATGGTGACATGAGCAAGAATTAGAACTTTATTCTTTATGTCATGGCAGTGGCTGTATGTTACATCCCCAAGTTCCCCTTATTGGTGAATAACCCAGCGTAACATTTTATCTTCTAGACATAGGGGTTCTGTGGTTGCCATGGAAGTGCACTGCTCACACATCTACAAGAGGAACAGGCCGCATAGTTAACTGACAGCTTCAGGCACTGTTCCTCAGCTCTGCCCTGGTGTTCACACCCAGGTCAGGCTTCTTCTCGATTGCTTGCTCCCAGTCAGTGACTGAGCGCATGGTGCAAACTACAGCTGGCTTAATCCTACCCAAAGCAAGAACCCTACAACCTTTGTTCAAGTTAGGTATACTCCCCATCAGTATAGCTGAGGCTTTCTAAGACTGCACTACAATCTGAAGGCTCTTCCAATCTCTGTTCCCTCTTCTTTATCTTTCACAGATTTGCCCAAAAAATCTCACATGTATAATCTCATCTTCACATCGTCTTTCTGTAAGATACAAATCAACTTAGGTTACTCAGAATTGTCAAGCTTCCCTGGTGGCCCAGAGGTTAAAGCGTCTGCCTACGATGCAGGAGACCTGGGTTCGATCCCTGGGTTGGGAAGATCCCCTGGAGAAGGCAATGGCAGTCCACTCCAGTACTCTTGCCTGGAGAATCCCATGGACAGAGGAGCCTGGTGGGCTATAGTCCATGGGGTCGCAAAGAGTCAGACATGACTGAGCGACTCCACTTCATATATAAAATTTAATGAAAATGTTTATGCATGCTTCCTGAATTTCATATAAAATTCTTAAATGAGAATCTTCAGTAAGCAAAATGAGCATTTTATAACTCCTGGCACATGCTGCCAAATAGGTTTCAAATTGTTACAAATTACTCTAGTTTCAACAGAAAGTGGTTATATCACATCCTCAGCAAAATTAAAGATTATAACTTGCAAAAATGAAAGCTTTTTGCTCATTGCTGCTGCTGCTGCTAAGTCACTTCAGTCGTGTCTGACTCTGTGTGACCCCACAGACGGCAGCCCACCAGGCTCCCCGGTCCCGGGATTCTCCAGGCAAGAACACTGGAGTGGGTTGCCATTTCCTTCTCCAATGCATGCAAGTGAAAAGTGAAAGGGAAGTCGCTCAGTCGTGTCTGACTCTTCGCAACCCCGTGGACTGCAGCCTACCAGGCTCCTCCGCCCATGGGATTTCCCAGGCAAGAGTAGTGGAGTGAGGTGCCATCTCACAGCTGTTTTGTTACACACATTTTTTTTTTCTATTTGTGGCATTTATTTTTATTCATTAAAAGTCCTAGTTCTTTAATTTCCTTAAAAAAAAAAAAAACTCAGGAAACTTAAACAGGGGCTCTGTATCAGCCTTAGAGGGGTGGGATGGGGCGGGAGATGGGAGGGAGGCTCAAAAGGGAGGGGATATATATACATATGGCTGATTTATGTTGAGGTTTGACAGAAAACAAAAAAATTCTGTAAAGCACTTATCCTTCCATAAAAAAATAAATAAATTTAAAAAATAATAAAGATACCAGAAACCTCTCTAATTTTAAATATAGAATAACTGAATAGAAAATGTTTCCTTGTAAGTACATCAATGCTACATGCAACTAATGATAAAACATGAACTATTTTTAAATAACACCCTTCCAACGTGTTACCAGCTCCTCTCTTACCAGAATGTCAACATTTATTGGTTGGCAAATTTTAAATGTTAACAGTGAAATATGTGATGAATTACCTACATGGAAAAAACAGAAACCTCTGCTAAAGATACTTAAGGAAATGTCATATCTCTTCTTAAATAAATTTTGTTTTCTTTTTCTCAGTATAGTACTGTTGACTGTCCTTTACCCATCTTTCATGTTTCCAAGGAATAAAATCAGTGGTGATTATTCTTTAACTGTATCTTCAAAACAAAATATCTTGTTAAGATGTACACTCAAGTCTGATAAATACTGTCATTGAATCTCTTAGTATTAAAACCTCATACTCTATTCTCTGCTAATGGACATTTAAACTTTTCTAAATTTTTAACATGCTGATTTGATATTTTGCTCCTTTTATGCCTTTAAGAAAACTTTCCCATCAACAAAACAATAAAGTTTTCATAACTGGTTCCCATTTAGGAATAACTTCCTGAGGGAGTGGCTCTTTATTCCAGGATTAGGTGGACTAGTAACATGTATAATTTTTTCAACAGCCCCAATGTGCAAGTCATGTCACATTTATTTGCTTGGATTAAACTGACTAAATCCCTGGGTCGGGAAGATCCCCTGGAGAAGGAAATGGCAGCCCACTCCAGTACTCTTGCTTGGAAAATCCCATGGACTGAAAAGCCTGATAGGCTACAGTACATGGGATTGCAAAGAGTCGAACATGACTGAGCGACTTCACCTTCACTTTCACTTTCAAACTGACTAAAATTCTGTATCTCTTCACCAAGGCCCACAAGACATCTGATATCATAAATTTTCATGGTTTCCTCACTCTCACATCCATTTTACTAGAACCCCACCCTGTTAAGAATGAGGCATCTAGTTATCAGTCCATCTGGTGGATGATGAGGCTGTTCCCCGACCAGGTCCACAGAATCCTTCCAAAGCTCTGTGGCTCTTCTCCTTCTGCTCCAACCCTCACCAGGCACACTTCACTGAGTTCAGTGGACATGCCCCCTTACTCCCAGGCAGGCATTCACTTCAAGATCCTGCCACCTCTCGGTGCCCTCAGTGACTCACTTGCAGCCCTCTTGTGTTCCTTCTCAGTGTTTGATGTATCAACCTCTTGGATAGAGAAATTACACAGTGAAAACACAATGTACCAACAGAGTTCTCTCCTGCTCTTTGGGTCATGCCTAAAACTCTTTCCCTTTTTTTCACAAAAGTCTGTTAATCCTCTCTTGGGAACAAGGAGAGCTCAAACCTTGGGAAGAAACCCAATTTAAGTCCTCTTGTTTCTAAAGAAAGAACATACATCATAAAAAAATAACACAAGATGCCAATTAATTTCTCATAACAATCTATTACAAGCTTAACATTTGCTAAAGTTAAAAGATCTAATTCAGGGTAAACCAAGCAAGTTCTCTTTAGGACTGATTGTCCTTAGCACTGAGTCACTATAATCTTTTAAACTCATCTCCGCCACCTCAACGCCTCCCCTTTTATAAATTAAGAATTTGGCCCCAGAGAGTGAAAATACTTACAAAATCTTGACCTGAGTCCAAAGTTTGCTCTGGAAATGATGAAGCCAGAATTCCTCTGAAAAACATCACTTATGAAATGGTCTCTGAATTCTATGCAGCATGAGTCCAGTAGGATTCATTTTCTTGGGACCACCATGGGGATTCACTCAAAAATGCTACTCGTGCAATGCAGCTAGTCTCACAACCAATCCCTGTTACCAATGAGTTACAGAACAAATTACAAATAAATAAATAAATAAAACCTGGCAAGTTAGAAACAGATCAGAGAAATTGGTGGTGTTTACAGATTGCTTAAAGGTAGAATCTAGTAATAAGTCAGCAGTTATTAGACTTCCTAAAGTGGATACAGATAGTGGAAGGTAGGGATGGAAAAATTCCATGAGTCTTGCTACCCAGGCAACTCAGTTCAATAAACATGTTCATGACCCATAAGGTGCACGTGTTTCATGCTTTATTTCATTCAATCCATAGCACCATCCTATAGGATAATACATGACCAGCATCACACATATAAGTAAGCTAGACCTTGCCTTTTTTAAAAAGATAGTTATATCCCTAGCAAGTAGCAGAACTGAGTTTGCTCCAGGTGGGACTTCTGGTTGCAGATCCAGTTCCTTTCCCCGTATATCTCACCAAATAGCCAATAAAAGTTCCAGGCAATTTAGACCTCTAGACTTACCAGCCCCAAAGAAGTCGTATTAATAATCATCACCCAGAACATCCTATCTTTTAGCCCTTTTCTGCCCAAGTTGGATTCCATCCACCTGAAAAAAAACTACAGTATTTCTAGGAGATGTTCTTTGAAAAATGTATGCTTCTATCTGGGCACAAATTCTCAAATGTTCCTTCCTGCCAGGTGTATATTGGGTATTGTCAGGTCAGAAGAACACCACCATTTCTCATCAGATATTCACTGAGCATTTTCACCAGCGAACCAGAGAACTCAAGATTCTAGACTTGGATTTTGTTCTGTTGTATTATAGCATATTTATATGCTATACATATATTATATACATACATATATACACACACACATGCATATACATATACTATAGCATATACATAGAGATATGTATCTCCCTCTCTTCTCTCTCTCCTTCCCCACGTCATGACCCATAAGGTGCACGTGTTTCATGCTTTATTTCATTCAATCCATAGCACCATCCTATAGGATAATACATGACCATCATCACACATATAAGTAAGCTAGACCTTGCCTTTTTTAAAAAGACAGTTATATCCCTAGCAAGTAGCAGAATTGAGTTTGCTCCAGGTGGGACTTCTGGTTGCAGATCCAGTTCCTTTCCCCATATATCTCACCAAATAGCCAATAAAAGTTCCAGGCAGTTTAGACCTCTAGACTTACCAGCCCCAAAGAAGTCATATTAATAATCATCACCCAGAACATCCTATCTTTTAGCCCTTTTCTGCCCAAGTTGGATTCCATCCACCTGAAAAAAACTACAGTATTTCTAGGAGATTTTCTTTGAAAAATGTATGCTTCTATCTGGGCACAAATTCTCAAATGTTCCTTCCTGCCAGGTATATATTGGGTATTGTCAGCTCAGAAGAACACCACCATTTCTCATCAGATATTCACTGAGCATTTTCACCAGAGAACCAGAGAACTCAAGATTCTAGACTTGGATTTTGTTCTGTTGTATTATAGCATATCTGTATGCTATACATATATTATATACATACATATATACACACACACACATGCATATACATATACCATAGCATATACATAGAGATATGTATCTCCCTCTCTTCTCTCTCTCCTTCCCCACGCCTGTCCTCCATTCTGTTACAGAAATATCCATTTAAAGCTATTCATATTTCATTCACAGGTTTTATAGTGAAACTTCTCATCACCATTTTTACTGACAACGTCTTTGTTCTTTGTTCATGGTACAAGCTAAAGGAGGGCTCAGATAAAGCAGTGATCACTCAAACTCCTCTCACCTGTATGATGTTCAGCAGTCAGGCTTCTTGAACCCAGATTCTTCCTTCACTGAGGATCCCCATGTAAAGTGGCTTCTGGACATCCCACCCTCTGGTGTTTGGCAGGCATGCCTCAGTCCCATCTGAAGCCAGTCCTAAGAAAGCCCACAAAGACAAACAAAGGAGCAAATATTTGTTGAGTTCTTTCCCTAAGTTCTGGGTCAAGAGTTGTTTATATTACTTATCCTTCTCATAAACCTGTAGGTATCTATTATTATCTTCATTTTTAATATAAAGAAACTGAGGCTCAGAAAATTTAAGCTGCTTGAGATCATACAGAGCATAAGTACATTATCATTATTTGACCTCAGGTCCTTCTGTCTCTGAAACCCATTGCTATAGGTTTACGTCCTTCCAAAATTTGTATGTTGAAGCTCTAACTCCAGTGTGACTATATCTGGAGATAGGGTCTTTAGGAGGTATTTTGTTGTTGTTTAGTCCCTAAACTGTGCCTGACTCTTTTGAGACCCCATGGACTGTGGCCCACCAGGCTCCTCTCTCCATAGGATTTCCCAGGCAGGAATACTGGAGGGAGTTGCCATTTCCTTCTCCAGGGGATCAAACCTACATCTTTGGCTTTGCAAGTGAATTCTTTACTGCTGAGCCACTAGGGAAGCCCCCTTTAGGAGGTAACTGAGGTTAAACGAAGTCATAAGGGTGAGGCCCTAATTCAATAGGACTGTGGCCTTGAAAGAACCGGAAGATGGAAGACCCCTCCCTCTCTTCATTCCCCTCTCCCTGCACCACCACCACCATGCCCAGTGAGAAGGCAGCCATCTGCAAGCCAAGAAGAGAGCTCTACCAGGAACCAACTTGACCAACACCATGACCTTGGATTTTCCAACCTCCAGAAATGTAAAACATAAAATTCTATTGTTTAAGTGACCCAGGTTTTGGCATTTTGTTAGAGCAGCCTGAGATGACTAAAACACCCATTCCCTTTCCTCTCATGTGTCACTCTCAATTAGTTTCCAGGCCATCTTATTCTCTCTGCCTGTACCCAAGTGCCCAATCCTGTGTATGCGAAACATCAGGATAAGAAAAAAGAGACGTGGTCCTCACTCCCATGGAGCTCAGTCTAGTGGAAGGGGTAAATAGGAATCAAATCCTCTCACACATTTAGAACCATCTTGATTATTGATATTGAGCTTCCCGGTTCCCAAGTTCATCAGGCAGTCTATAGAAGTCCAAAGGCAATTTGTGAACACGATTCAAGATTCTTTTTTTTCCTAGCAACTTCTCACTCCCTGGTTAGTTAATAAATGCACATTGATAGTCGTTAAAGACAGGCAGGATTCATCTAACCCCACTGCTTCATTCATTGAGTCTCAGCTAGGGAAAATCTGGATCCTGTAATGTAGCAATTTGTCTCAAAACGAGAATTAACCTGTGAGAGATACTACATGACTGTACAGCCACACTAAGGTATAAAATCTGAAAGCAGATATCCCTGAAAAAAAAAAAACAAAAAACCAACAAGGTGTGCACAAATATTTCCTATAGTATCATTTTGCCTCAGACTTGTCCCAGAGGAGAACTCTGACTTCAGAAACTCAATATGAGTTGAAAGTCATACTAAGGTAATTTTATTTCCATTTTATAAGTCTTATGTACATTTCAGATAATTCAACAATCTTGGGAGAAATATTAGAAATGAAGTTTGGAACATTTCTCTTGAAGGAAAACCCTTTATGCCATTAGACTGTTTGGGGAAAGGTTACTTATGGCAAAATGATTAGGACAATTTTAGATAATTGCTGCTTAGTGCTTCAGTTTAGAATTTGGGGTGGGGGCTTTAAAGGGCAGAGTTCACAGAAATTTTTCAGTTCTTGAATATTCTCACAATATTGAAAAGAACCTTATTTTTCAGAACCAGCGAGTCTCTCTCGAGAGCACTTTATGCCTCTAACGGCTGTAGTGTGAACAAGGAACATCATTTTTGAGACACTTGCAATAGAAGGAAGTGGTTGCTGGTTTGAATCCCAAAGTCTTAAGGGAGATGAAGAGAAGACGACTGGGTAGATCACAGAGGCTTGGCTGAGGCCAGCACCATATGTATCCTAGGACCTAGGGATTGGCGGAAGTGATCCCTCTCTTCCATGGGTATTCTTCCAGCATTCTTCCAGCATCCTTCCCTGGGAAATCCTATGGAGGGAGGAGCCTGGTGGGTCACAGTCCATGGGGTCTCAAAAGAGTCGGGCACAATTCTATTTCCAAAAGGAAGTTGGAGATTCAATTAGAAAGAAATTGACTTGAATCCCTGAAGCTGTCTTCTTCTGACTTGGGAGAGCAAAACACCCAGAGAGTTGATGACATGGGTGGCTTCCTTGTCACTGAGGAAGAGATGATGGCATGCCTGATATGGTGCTTACTCTCACAGCGAGTCAGCTCATGCTGGACAGTTCCTGAGACCATAGACCCAGGTTTCATAGCACATCAGTGACAGGCTTCAGTAGGGAATAAGGACACTGCCAGCGAAAAGAGAACTCACTGAAATAGAATTACCTAGAAATTCAGCCCTACCCTGCCCCTGCTCAAAATCCTCCAATGGCCTTCAAAGGCCCACAGTATAAAGCCTCAGCATGGCACACCTCTATCTAAGCAATCTTCTAGCTTCTGTTGCTACTTCCCATAGTTGGTGATTCAGAATGCAGCCATACTTTCCTGCCTCTGGGTCTTTGTTCACATATTCCCCACCCTCTTCCTAATTTCTGAGTGTCTATGCCTTTCACATCTTGACTCTAGTGTATGGCAGTCTTTCCTCTCCAAGGGCATTGTTCTTTTAGCAGGCAGAGAAACTCTCCATCCCTCCATTCCAGCACTTCTTGGAACTTTGTATAGTCATGTATGCCTTGTCCCAAGACTATAAATTACCTGAGAACATGATCCATGATGTTTTCTTTCTAACTCACTAGCTGGGTGACTTTGGGCAAGTTTCTTAACCACTTTGTACCTCATTTTTCCTGCAAGAAGGCAACATTTATGTCATAATCTCCTTGTACTTCAAAAAATAACAGGATGTAGATAATGTCCAGCCTGGTGATGCCAAGTTTTAAAAGGCTGTACATGAAATGCACAACAGAGAAGGGAAAATTTAGAAGTCAGGATTCAAAACTAAAAGTGATCCAAAAAAATTAGGCCTCTGAGATCCCCAGAAATATTGAGGAAGACCACAGGATTGGTCTTCCCTAATATCACATTATTGGGTATATCCTGATGTTCTCTATTTTCCAGCTTTGCCCCAGGAATCAACTCTAACTTTTTTCAAAACTTCTGTCAGATTATGTCAATAGTGGTTTATAAAAAAAAAAAAAAAACCACTGGTCAGGCTTTTATGAAGTTTCATAAAACTCCCTTGGGTAGCTTCAAGTGACTCAGCACTAATTCATTCAGACAGCATTCTCTTTGGAGTACAGCCAAGCACTCATCTGCCCCAGAATTTCAGGTAGACAGAGGAAAGTGGTCATTGCCCGGTATATAGACTGGCTTAGAAATACCCCCACCTCAGGACTAGAAACAATGAATCTCAGCCTCCCCAGCTCCTGTAACACTTCTATACCTTGATCTAACATTATCTATATATCAGTTCAGTTCAGTCGCGCAGTCGTGTCCGACTCTTTGCGACCCCATGAATCGCAGCACGCCAGGCCTCCCTGTCCATCACCAACTCCCGGAGTTCACTCAGACTCACGTCCATTGAGTCTGTGATGCCATCCAGCCATCTCATCCTCGGTCGTCCCCTTCTCCTCCTGCCCCCAATCCCTCCCAGCATCAGGGTCTTTTCCAATGAGTCAACTCTTCGCATAAGGTGCCCAAAGTACTGGAGCTTCAGTTTTAGCATCATTCCTTCCAAAGAAATCCCAGGGTTGATCTCCTTCAGAATGGACTGGTTGGATCTCCTTGCAGTCCAAGGGACTCTCAAGAGTCTTCTCCAACACCACAGTTCAAAAGCATCAATTCTTCTGCGCTCAGCCTTCTTCACAGTCCAACTCTCACATCCATACATGACCACAGGAAAAACCATAGCCTTGACTAGACGGACCTTAGTCGGCAAAGTAATGTCTCTGCTTTTGAATATACTATCTAGGTTGGTCATAACTTTTCTTCCAAGGAGTAAGCGCCTTTTAATTTCATGGCTGCAGTCACCATCTGCAGTGATTTTGGAGCCCAAAAAAACAAAGTCTGACACTGTTTCTACTGTTTCCCCATCTATTTCCCATGAAGTGATGGGGCCAGATGCCATGATCTTCGTTTTCTGAATGTTGAGCTTTAAGCCAACTTTTCCACTCTCCTCTTTCACTTTCAACAAGAGGCTTTTTAGCTCCTCCTCACTTTCTGCCATAAGGGTGGTGTCATCTGCATATCTGAGATTATTGATATTTCTCCCAGCAATCTTGATTCCAGCTTGTGTTTCTTCCAGTCCAGCATTTCTCATGATGTACTCTGCATATAAGTTAAATAAGCAGGGTGACAATATACAGCCTTGACGTACTCCTTTTCCTATTTGGAACCAGTCTGTTGTTCCATGTCCAGTTCTAACTGTTGCTTCCTGACCTGCATACAGATTTCTCAAGAGGCAGGTCAAGTGGTCTGGTATTCCCATCTCTTTCAGAATTTTCCACAGTTTACTGTGATCCACACAGTCAAAGGCTTTGGCATAATCAATAAAGCAGAAATAGATGTTTTTCTGGAACTCTCTTGCTTTTTCCATGATCCAGCGGATGTTGGCAATTTGATCTCTGGTTCCTCTGCCTTTTCTAAAACCAGCTTGAACATCAGGGAGTTCACGGTTCACATATTGCTGAAGTCTGGCTTGGAGAATTTTGAGCATTACTTTACTAGCATGTGAGATGAGTGCAATTGTGCGGTAGTTGGAGCATTCTTTGGCATTGCCTTTCTTTGGAATTGGGATGAAAACTGACCTTTTCCAGTCCTGTGGCCACTGCTGAGTTTTCCAGATTTGCTGGCAAATTGAGTGCAGCACTTTCACAGCATCATCTTTCAGGATTTGAAACAGCTCAACGGGAATTCCATCACCTCCACTAGCTTTGTTCGTCGTGATGCTTTCTAAGGCCCACTTGACTTCACATTCCAAGATGTCTGGCTCTAGATTAGTCAACACATCATCATGATTATCTGGGTCATGAAGATCTTTTTTGTACAGTTCTTCCGTGTATTCTTGCCACCTCTTCTTAATATCTTCTGCTTCTGTTAGGTCCAGACCATTTCTGTCCTTTATCGAGCCCATCCTTGCATGAAATGTTCTCTTGGTATCTCTAATTTTCTTGAAGAGATCTCTAGTCTTTCCCATATATAACAATCAGATATTATATCCTGAGGTATTTAGAGTGATGTTTCCAAATCCACAAAGTGGATTGGAACAACTTCTGCAGTTGTAGTGTCCTAAGAAGGATTATTGTCATGTTCACCTTATAGTTTCTGAAACATCCTTAAGAGATAAGGCATCCAGTCAAAATATGAACCCTTGATATTTCTGGATTAGAAGGATACTGATAATACTATTGGTCATCCAGCCTCATAAAAATAATGTCATCATTAAGGGAAATTCTGTGACACCTTTGTATTGGCCATCCATGGACTAAATTATTATGACACAATCTCTTTTCTTTTTTTGGCTGCACTGCACAACATGTGGGATCTTAGTTCCCAGACCAGTGGAAATTGCCAAGAATTGATCCCAGTCAAAACAGGTGACCACAGTTTTAGGAACAAGACAGAGCAGAAATCAAAGTCAATGAATAAAGCAGGACAAACAAGGAAAGGAATGTCAGTGTAACAGTGTAACAGCAAGGAAGCAGAAACAAGAAAACAACCAGGACAAAACTTCACTGTTAGTGGGGATGTAAACTGATACAATCATCATGGAGTTTCCTTAAAAAACTAAAAATAAAACTACCCTATGACTCAGCAATCCCACTATTGGACATATACTCTGAGAAAACTGTAATTCAAAACGACACATACACCCGACTGCTCATTGCAACACCATTTACAATAGCCAGGCCATGGGAAGAACATAAATGTCCATCAGCAGATGAATGAATAAAGAAGTTGTGATACACATATACAATGGAATATTACTTAGTCATGAAAAGGAGTGAAATTGAGTCAGTTCTAATGAGGTGGATGAACCTAGAGTCTGCCATACAAAGTGAAATAAGTCATAAAGAGAAAAACAAATATCATATATTACACATACATATAGAACCTAGAAAAATGGTACTGATTAATCTATTTTCAGGATAGGAATAGATACAGAGTAGAGAATGGACTTATGAACACAGTGGTGGAAGGAGAGGGTAGGATGAGTTTAGAAAGTAGCATTGACATGTATACGCTGCTGCTGCTGCTAAGTCGCTTCAGTTGTGTCCGACTCTGTGCGACCCCATAGATGGCAGCCCACTAGGCTCCTCTGTCCCTGGGATTTTCCAGGCAAGAATATGGGAGTGGGTTGCCATTTCCTTCTCCAATGCATGAAAGTGAAAAGTGAGAGTGAAGTCGCTCAATCGTGCCTGACTCTTAGCAAGCCCATGGACTGCAGCCCACCAGGCTCCTCCCATGTGTTAAATAGATAGCTAATGGAAAGCTTTTATATAACACGGGGAGTCCAGCCTAACACTCTGTGATGACCTAGAGGGGTGAGGTGAGGGGCTGGGAAGGGAGGGAGGAGGATACATATGTACAAATAGCTGATTAACACTCTTGTACAGCAGAAACTAACACAACATTGTAAAGCAATTATATTCTAATTAAAAAATTAAAGAAAAAACTCTAAGAATGTATATAGGGAATACATTTACAGAGTTAAATGTGATTGTGCTATAAAAAGTTTCTAATCTCATGCTACTGACATTCTAGGTTGAATAATTCTTTGTTGTAGAGAGCTGTCTTCATGACAGCATTCTTAGCCTCCACCCATCAGATGCCAGTTATGACAATCAAAAATGTTTCCAGACATTGTCTAATGTCTCCTGACCTAAGGAGAGGCAGAACACCCCCTGTTAGGTACCACTCTGCTAGATAATTTTACTATTTCAACAGTTTTTGCAGTTCAACTCTGAGAGTGCTTTAATGGCCCTGAGTTATGGCTTGCATTTCCCATATCTTATCTCAGCAGATGTGACTCTCAAAAGCACTGATGGTGGCATCAAGGAGTCGAGAGTGACCTAAGAGATCTACCAGTAGGCACAGGGGTCAATAAAGTCATATGGACACATGCTCTGAAATCCTAGGCAGCAGGTA
Source organism: Aepyceros melampus (assembly GCA_006408695.1). NCBI lineage: Eukaryota > Metazoa > Chordata > Mammalia > Artiodactyla > Bovidae > Aepyceros > Aepyceros melampus. The sequence goes on along the minus strand of SJXQ01007571.1, from coordinate 375,529 downwards.
GATGTAAAGAACTGGATGGATGTAGAGCAACATGAGAATAACTTTAAAACACAGTGTTATATCTTTAAAAATCGAGAGTTTGATAGAGTAATGTGCATGAAATTTAAAATACAGATACACACAGAATAGCCATACAGACTTTTAAAAGATACAGACTGACCAAAGGATAATAAAATTAAGAATAAAGGAAGCCACAGAGTACAATAGTTACTTAATAAGTGTGCCATTAATTGAAGAGTATAATTAAATCAACTCTTAGTACCTGTTGACCAAAAAGAAAGAAAAAAATGACACTGAATATCTCAAATTCACATTTTCACTAGAGGGTTAACATATTGTTATGGTGGAATTCTTCCTGGCCCTGAGCAAGCTCATCATTTATGGATAAGTTATGCAGCAACAACTTCTAGGCTTTAAGTTATGTGAATAATTATGAACTCATGACAGGAACTGAGCTGAATTTCTACAAAACTAACTGTGCTCCATTTTGATCACTTTGAGTAATCAAGCTATTTTGTCAATATGTAGAGTTTATTAAGTGTGCCATTAATTGAAGAGTATAATTAAATCAACTCTTAGTACCTGTTGACCAAAAAGAAAGAAAAAAATGACACTGAATATCTCAAATTCACATTTTCACTAGAGGGTTAACATATTGTTATGGTGGAATTCTTCCTGGCCCTGAGCAAGCTCATCATTTATGGATAAGTTATGCAGCAACAACTTCTAGGCTTTAAGTTATGTGAATAATTATGAACTCATGACAGGAACTGAGCTGAATTTCTACAAAACTAACTGTGCTCCATTTTGATCACTTTGAGTAATCAAGCTATTTTGTCAATATGTAGAGTTTATATTCTTCCTCCCTGAACAGGACCTAGAATCTGGGATGTTACTCTTTGGCCTGGTAGAGCAATTGCTACCATTATACTTGCTCTCAGGTAATGGGGAATATCCATGACTCATCTGTTGACCAACTAGCCCCTCTCAGGTTAGTAGGTAATGGTAGAGATTACATTTCAGACACAGATGGCTCAGATGTTGAAGCTTCTCCTCCATTTTGTTATCCTATAGTGATAGTGTCCTGCTCCTTTCTTAAGCCATTCATTAAAAATGGCCAAAGGCATTGTTACCTGGCTTCATCATGAACTCAATATGCAAGATTAATGAATGAGGAAAATCTCAGTGAATTTCAGTGGTAATACAGAGGTATAATTTTACAAGAGTGACATTAAGACCCACAGCAGGCTTTGATGGTCCTATGGTAACTCATACCTCTGAATGGTAGTTTTTTGTTGCAGAAAATGAGACACACGACTCAGATCCCTTTGAGAAAGGACTCCTGCCCAGCTGCAAGCCTTGATTACTAGATAGCCCCTAGCTTTTATCTCTTTTGTTCTTGTTCAGACAGTTGATCCAACGCTTTGAGACCCCATGGACTGTTAGCACACCAGGCTTCCCTGTTCTTCACTGTTCCTTGGAGTTTGCTCAAATTCATGTCCATTGGAGCTTCCCTGATAACTCAGTTGGTAAAGAATCTGCCTTCAAGGCAGGAGACCCTGGTTTGATTCCTGGGTCAGGAAGATCTGCTGGAGAAGGGATAAGTTACCCATTCCAGTATTCCCGGGCTTCCTTTGTGGCTCAGCTGGTAAAGAATCTCCTGCAGAGTGGGAGACCTGGATTCAATCCCTGGGTTGGGAAGATCCTCTGGAGAAGGGAAAGATTACCCACACCAGTGTTCTTGCCTGGAGAATTCCATGTACTGTGGCAAAGAGTCAGACACAACTGAGTAACTTTCACTTCACATGTCCATTGAGTCAGTGTTGCCATCTAACCATCTCATCCTCTGTCACCCTCTTCTCCTCCTGCCTTTAGTTATTCCCAGCATCAGAGTCTTTTCCCATGAGTCAGCTCTTCTCATCAGATGGCCAAAATATTTTCTTCAACATTAATCCTTCCAATGAATATTTGTGTTGATTTCATTTAGGATTAACTGGTTTGATCTCCTTGCTATCCAGGAGACTCTGAAGAGTCTTCTCCAGCACCACAATTTGAAAGCACCACTTCTTCCTGCTCAGTCTTCTTTACTGTCCAACTCTCACATCCATACATGACTACTGAGAAAGCCATAGCTTTGACTAGACGGACCTTTGTCAGCAAAGTGATGTCTCTGCTTTTACCTCCTTTAAGGCCTCCCTTAAGCATTACTCTCAAGGTCCCTCTCTAATCAGGAAAGCCACAGATGAATGATAAAGCAAGGCAATGGGGCCTCGCCATTTCTGCCCAGTCTGAGACTTCTCTAAAAGGCAAACATCCTTGCTTTTTGCCCAAAAGTTCCTCCATTAAATTAGCACAGTTTTCTTAGTTCTGCATAGTTATCTGATGCCTCCCATATGCCCAACCCTATTCCCTCTCCTTTTATTTTTACAATTATTTTCCCTCCAGCAAACCCTTTAAAATTTGTAACTCCATCTCAGATGATGAAAAGTGTTATTTACATATTTTCATATTCCTAGGGATCTTGGTCAGACTCTGGCAGAGGGTGAGTCTGAAAAAAATACTGAAATCATATATGTATGTGTGCATATGTGAAGTTTTCAAAAGATGTCTCATCATTTAAAAAAGATTCTTTGGGATTTTTCTTGTCTCTTGAGGAAGGCCCATATTCCTTGGACAGCCCTCTCAGATCTTTTACTGCTCAGTTCAGTTCAGTCACTCAGTCGTGTCCGTCTCTTTGCGACCCCATGAATCGCAGTACGCCAGGCCTCCCTGTCCATCACCAACTCCCGGAGTTCACTCAGACTCACGTCCATTGAATCCATGATGCCATACAGCCATCTCATCCTCGGTCGTCCCCTTCTCTTCCTGCCCCTAGTCCCTCCCAGCATCAGTCTTTTCCAATGAGTCAACTCTTCGCATGAGGTGGCCAAAGTACT
>SJXQ01007571.1:0-371908 GCA_006408695.1 Aepyceros melampus | reverse complement strand
CCTCTTCACTTTCTGCCATAAGGGTAGTGTCATCTGCATATCTGAGGTTATTGATATTTCTCCCAGCAATCTTGATTCCAGCTTGTGTTTCTTCCAGTCCAGCATTTCTCATGATGTACTCTGCATATAAGTTAAATTTTACTGTAGCCCATAGATTTTTTGAGGTTGTGTTTGTATTGTTTTTTGTCTTGAGGTACTCCCTGATTTCATTGTTGACCCCTCCCCTTTTTTTTAGTAGCATGTTGTTTAGTCTTTAAGCAATTGTTTTGTTCCTTTTTTTCCTGGTATTTGAAAAGATTCTTGAAGATATCTGTCATATAGAATGATGATTGTCAACCTTTCCAGTATTCATCCTTCCCTTCATTTTTAGATGAGAAAAAAAAGTTGGATTATCCACCTTGCCTTGCATCAAGGCATCAACATATGACTATGTTATTAAATAAGAAGAGTTTATCTTCATCCTCTTTCCATCAACACGATGGCTAGGGCTTGATCAGCCATCTTGGAATATGAGGTAGAAATCTAGTGTTGAAGATGAAAGAAAAATCAGTTCAAATCCTTCATCCTTGATGATCATGGAGATCATGTTCTAGTTACAGTTTGCTTGGGATTGCAGGAAAGAAAAAGTAACTACTACCTAGTTTAAGCCATAGTTATTCGAAGTTTTTGGTCCCTTTCAGCTGAATTTAATCCTAACTCATCTAAGATCCATTGACACCGAAAAGAATAAAAACTTATCATGTTCTAGTTACAGTTTGCTTGGGTTTGCAGGAAAGAAAAAGTAACTACTACCTAGTTTAAGCCATAGTTATTCGAAGTTTTTGGTCCCTTTCAGCTGAATTTAATCCTAACTCATCTAAGATCCATTGACACCGAAAAGAATAAAAACTATGCAACAACTCCTTAAATTAATCTATTTTGTAAACTTGTTGAGGTCAGAACTATCTCTCATTGTCCCATACTATACAACATTACATCTGGTATCTCGTTGAAATTCAATATGTATTTTGATCTTGAAAAACAAATGGAAAATATCTGAGCCCCACATATTGTTTGCAGCTACATGTTTTGGCTCAAATCTTTTTGTTTAATTTGTTTCCAAACAAAGTGAAAGTCTCTCAGGCTATACAACCCAGGAAATTGGCTTTTGTCATCAAACTGTTGACTATGTCCCAAGGTAATGATTTTAACCTGAGAATGTGATCTGGTTCTAATATTATTTCAGAGTTGATTTACACTGTATCCAATTATACAGCTTTTTAAAATGGAATTTCCTCTTTATAATGGGAAAGATGCTCCCTTTACTGAGTCTCTGTGAAACAACTGAGCAGATGACAAGCAGTCTGTCCTAAGGTAGGGCTTTGACTTGGAAATTGCCACACATTGATGAGTGACTCCTTTCTTTATACTGGCCAAATCACAACAGCCTAGGAATTCAAAGAGCTTAAGTAAGGATATTGAAAGCTGATATTTCATGACAATCACATCGAAGAACATGTCAAGGTTTCTTTCAAGTTTTGGTATTCATCCACAACTTATTCTCAATCTGTTTCCCACTAACCCACTAAATACCAACTCCAGGTTACATGTGAGGTTTAAAAAATCCACAGTTTTCTACTGTAGAATCCACACATGTCATTAAGATAAAACAACCTCAGTTTGAACCAACAGTCTCTGGCTAGGTTTATATCTTTGGGGGGAAAATCTGAAATTTGAGTAAAGCAATCATTTCAGTAAAAGCTTTGGAAATGAGTACTTTTCCTTTATGGCAAATTGTTCCAGTCACTTCTGTGTTCTCTGGCAAGTCTAAATGACAGTTTAACCACTTTTGTACTTTATTCAAATCTTGGATAAGAAAAGTTATTCAAGGACATAGATCTAATGCTTGAAGTTCCAGCACTTTCCCCAGAATGAATTACAATCCCTGCAAGATGCAGGAAGAAAGTTACAAACCCTGATGTCTTAACTTCCTCCCAAGCCACTCTGATCACCACAAAAAGTCTCTTGAAGTTGGCAAGCTGTGTCAGCAAAGTCACACAAGTTTCTGCCTGTGCTGATTCTGCCTTAGGATTCGATCAGGGCACCTGTCCCAGACCCTCAACAGTTGTCTCATGTTTGACTGTGGTTCATCCTGTGCTGACACAGACTTGTATATATGTCAGCCGTGGCAATGTTGACTTCTTGGAACCTCACATGGTACTTCTGACCAGGCTAGAGAAATTGCCAAAGTAAGTCTTGCACATCAGTAATAATTTTAAAGAGAGGGAGAGAGAATTGCTCAGAACTTCTCAAGCAGTCCACACCCTTGGAGAGGCAGCATGGAGCCAGGCTGACTGGGTTTGAATCCCAGCTCTATCATTATTCATTGTGTGATCCACGATAAGTTACTTGCTTTTCTATATCTTCCTTTCCTTATCTATAAAGTGAAGATTATAGGGTCTAATTCTTAGGCCTATTATGAAGGCCAAAGGAGTGAAAGTTTGTAAAACTGTGCAACAATGCCTGATGTGTGGTAAGAATTACATAAATGCTTAAAATCAAAGTTGCTCAGTAAAGTCCTACTGTTTGCAACCTCATGGACTGTAGCCTTCCAGGCTCCTCTGTCCATGGAATTCTCCAGGCCAGAAATACTGGAGTGGATAGCCGTTCCCTTCTTCAAAGATCTTCCCAACCCAGGGATCAAACCCAGGTCCCCCATGTTGCAGGTGGATTCTTTTTTACTGTCTAAGCCACCACCAAGGAAGCCCACATAAATGTTTAGGATTAACATATATATACTGCTATTATTGGAGAAGGCAATGGCACCCTACTCCAGTACCTTTGCCTGGAAAACCCCATGGACAGAGGAGCCTGGTGGGCTGCAGTCCATGGGGTCGCTAAGAGTCAGACGCGACTGCGCGACTTCACTTCACTTTCACTACTATATATGGGATTCCCTTGTAGCTCAGCTTGTAAAAAATCTGCCTGTAAATGCAGGAGACCTTGATTTGATTTCTGGGTTGGGAAGATCCCCTGGAGAAAGGATAGGCCACCCACTCCAGTATTCTTGGGGTTCCTTGATGACTCAAATGGCAAAGAATTGTCCTGAAATGTGGGAGACCTGAGTTCAATCCTTGGGTTGGGAAGATCTCTTGCAGGAGGCCATGGCAACCCACTCCAGCATTCTTTCCAGGAGAATCTCCATGGATAGAGAAGCCTGACAGGCTATAGTCTATGGGATTACAAAGAGTTGACTCTATGTACTCTACATACAACACAGCACTGCGACATATAAAACAGATGACCAATAAGGACTTACAGGCAACTATACGCAATATTTTGCAATGACCTATAAGGGAAAAAAGTCTGGAAAATGTATATATATAGTCCACTGGAGAAGAAAATGGCAACCCCCTCTAGTGTCTTGCTTAGAGAACCCCATGGAGAGTATGAAAAGGCAAAAAGATATGCATGGCAAATAGAAGGGGAAAAATGGAGGCAGTGAAGGCAAAAGGAGAAGAGGGCAGCAGAGGATGAGAGGGTTAGATAGCATCACCGACTCAGTGGACAGGCACGCACGCTCAGTTGCTTCAGTCATGTCCCACCCTTTGAGACCCCATGGACTATAGCCCACCGAATGCTCTGTCCGTGGAATTTTCCAGGCAAGAATACCATACTGGGTTGCCATTTTCCTCCTCCAGCGGGTATTTCTGGCCCAGGGATTGGACTGCCTCTCCTGGGTCTCCTGCACTGGCAGGTGGGCTCTGCACTGCTGAGCCAACCGGGAAGCCCCTCAATGGACAGGAATTTGAGCAAACTCTGGGAAAAGTGGAGGACAGAGGAGTCTGGCATGCGGTAGTCCAAGGGGTCACAAAGAGTCAGACATGATTTAGTGACTGAACACCACCACAGGAGAAATGTAAAGTGTCATGAGGGCCCACAGGAAGCAAGATTATTGTTAGTGTCTCTCCGGGTTTAGTTATATTTCACATACTGTCTCATCTTAAAGTGTTGCTCATTCTCTACTAACTCAAATTGTTTAAGGCATGTGATCAGTCTGGGAAGTATTCTGTAGTACAAACCAGTACAATTTATATTATGAGATATTTTCAAGTTCTAATTCCAGAGCTTTGAAGTATAGAATTTATCGAGTGGAAGTCCTTTCCTTACCAGTAAAAGGGAATATTTTTCACCTTGCCTAAGCCACACAGGGAATCTAAATTATGCTGTCTCTGGCTTCTGCCAGCTTGCACAAGAGCCCTAGCCTATGACAAACTCCCTGTCAAGGGTGTCCCCAGGGAGGGTCTCACATGTGCTGGACCCTCCGGGCTATTCACCCCTGTCCAAGCGATACCCAGTGGTTGTTCAGTCACTCAGTCATGTCTGACTCTTTGCGACCCCATGGACTGCAGCATGGCAGGCTTCCCTGTCCTTCACCATCTCCCGGAGCTTGCTCAAACTCGTGTCCATTAAGTCAATGATGTCATCCAAGCATCTTAGCCTCTGGCATCCCCTTCTCCTCCTGCCTTCATTCTTTCCAAGCATCAAGGTCTTTTCCAATAAGTTGGCTCTTCGCATCAGGTAGCCAAAGTATTGGAGGTTCAGCATCAGTCCTTCCAATGACGCTGTTGTTAATTGGCTCTGCTTTGTTCTTTTGATCATCTGCTATGCTTCTCAGGATACAGCCATCCTCCATGCTCACCTGGGAACAGCATCTTTAAGACACAAATTTCACTGTGATGCAAATGACAGTTTCACCAAACACTCAGGCTGCCTTGTGTTGCTTCCACAGGGAGGACCCCCTCTCTGAAAGCCCCTCAGATTCAACAGTCCTACACAGGTGTACTCTGAGTTTCTTAGGTGTCAAAATGTGTGCACAATGGGAGAAAAATCAGTGCTCCCATTCATGTTAAAAACTACTAGAATGTTCTCAAAAAGCAAAGTGTCATGGGTCCAAAAATATTACAAAGTTCTTTGTAATATTTAGTTTGCATACTGCTCTTCCTCCCAAGGGCCCAAACATGCCATCAGTGGTTTAGGACCAATCACCACCCTGCTCTAGCTGGGTGTACCCTTCTGACGCTAGCAGGCTTTGCTGGCCTTGGCGGGCTTCTTGCTTTTGGATGAGAAGTCCTTGGGGAGGCCCTTCCCTCTGCACACAGACTTCTGTCAGGACATTCACTGGTTCCCCCACAAGCCTAGATGTTTCTTAAACTTGGCGGTGAATGCAGGTTAAGTGCTTTCCCGGGCAGCTCTTCAATCCTCAAGAAACAGGCTTGAAATAATATTGTTCAAGCTTTGAGAAAAACAAAAAAAAACCACTTAATGCAAGTTAAATCTTCAGGTAAACTTCTAGAGATGCAACTAGCCAAAATTAGAAGGAAAGAAAAATGTAAAGACAGCATGGCAGGTTGCTAGTTAGTCCTCCAAAATCCATTCTGCCCTCCTTCCAAATTATAAGAATTTAGCTGGGCATGGGTTTGCCCAGCCAGGACATTATCCAGGCTCTCTTGAATCGAGAAGGCACTATATGGCTGAGTTCTCACCCACTGGACATGAGTGAAAGCGCTATGGGCAACACGTGCCATTGCTGAAAATAAAAGCTATACTTCTCTCCCCCTCCCCAACACTGAGGGTAACCAAGCTTCAACCAAGAGGAAATGAAGCAAAGAGGTGGAAAGGAAGGGAGGGATGGATGGAAGAAGGAAGGAAGAGAGAGAGTGAGAGGAAGAGAGGGAAGAAGAGAGGAATGAAGAGAGAAAAAAAGAGCTGCTTCTTAAGCTCCAGAGTTTGTAGACTGAGAGGAACACCTACCATAACTGCTTGTTAAAAGACAATGCTAATAACGCTGTATTATATACTTGAAACCTGCAAGAGACTAGATCTTAAATGTTCTCACCACATGCACACACACACAAAAGTGATCACATGAGGCTATTGAGCGTTAACCATACTGTGGTAATAATTTCACAATATATATGTGTCTCATATATACATTGTACACCTTAAATTTTCACAATATTATGTGTCCATTAAATCTCAATAAAACTGGAGGGGAGTACAGAGACAACATTGGAGGCACAACAGCTGGACCAACAATATAAGTGAAAAAATGTCTCTTGAGAGAAGAAAACTTCTTTCCCTGTGAACCAAATAGTTATGCTATCAATTCTCAAACTTCAGTGCGACTGTGACTCACCTGGGAATTTGTTTCTATAGATTCAGAGCTTCTCTCTCCAGAGACTCTGATTTCAGTCAGTCTTTGCTGGAGGGTCACTGCCACAGCTGCACCATCAAACACCCAAATATACACCCAAATATGTTGACAGTGGCTGGACTAACCCACAGTGAAGCAGAAGCAAAGAGTTGAGGAGCTCTAGACTACAATAGAAATCTACAAAAAGCCTCAGGAAACAATAGTATCATTTATTATCCTCCAGCCAAACTTTACTTCTAAGATACTTTTCTGAGAAAATCCTATTTCTCTCAGAAAGTATTTTCTACAGGGCATGAATTATTACTTCATTTTTTTTTTTTTGCCTGTTTATACTTCTTATGATAACTACTACAAAGAAACCTCACTGAACCATCTCTCCAAATTATTCTATATTCCTAATTATAGAAGTCTCAATGACTATATCATTTATGGAAAATAAAACTGTGTGGTCTTAAAAACCTTTTGATATTAGTCCATATTAGAATAGGAGACTCAACAAATCTTCAACTCCTTATCTAACTACTTATTTTCGTATGACTTGCTTACAACTCATTAATAAGATATGTTGCCAATTCAGCACTTGTCTCAATTTCTAAAGTTCATGGTAGAATAAATTTAAGCCTTCACTCACCCAAGGCATAGTCCTGATAGTTACCCAGACCGGACTTTCTCAAAGGTGGTACCTAGACCAGCAGAATCAGCTAGAAAGGTGTTGCTACTGCTGCTGCTAAGTCGCTTCAGTCGTGTCTGACTCTGTGCGACCCCATAGACGGCAGCCCGCCAGGCTCCCCCATCCCTGGGATTCTCCAGGCAAGAACACTGGAGTGGCTTGCCATGTCCTTCTCCAATGCATGAAAGTGAAAAGTGAAAGTGAAGTCGCTCAGTCGTGTCCAACTCGTAGCGACTCCATGGACTGCAGCCTTCCAGGCTCCTCCACACATGGGATTTTCCAGGCAAGAGTACTGGAGTGGAATGCCATTAACCACCAGCCCAAAGTGCTAGGGGTCTTTCAGGTAGTTCTGTTGCTCACTAGATTTTGACAACCACCACCCTAGATTTCTCTCTCTTTTCTGCCTTTTCTGAACAATAAGCGTAGCCTATCACTTTCCTCCCTATTTTTCCTGTCAGTTCCATTCTTTCCCATATCCTAATCAAATCCCTGTTCATATTTCACCCATGCTATGGAAGAAACCTGTGTATGGTTTCTCTGTTGTCAAGCTTGCTCTTTCTGCATCCAGCCTTCACAAAGAGTCAAGAGCTAGTTTTCTAAATACTAATTTGCATATGAATTTTCCTAACTAAAATTCTTCAAATGCCTGCAGGATAAAATTCAAATGCCTTAACTTGCTGTCATAAAAGCCCTGTATTGTCTGGCCCTCCTTCAAGGCTGTGTACCCCAAAAAGCAACACTCCTTTGCCCATTCTAATGTCTCTTGTCCATTACATATACAGTTTCCTATGCTTGAAATGAACTACTTAAACTAGAGAGTTGGATATATAAAATAATATTATTAGTGTTAGTCACTCAGTTGTGTCCAGGTCTTTGCAACCCAATGGACTGTGACTTTCCAGGCTCCTCTGTCCGTGGGATTCTTCAGGCAAGACTACTGAAGTGCATAGCCATTCCCTTGTCCAGAGGATCTTCCCGACTCAAGAAATGAACCAGAGTCTTCCCTTTTCAGGCAGATTCTTTACCATTGAGCCACCTATTCTCATCTATTCACTAAAGCAGCTTCTTCTTAATCTCCTTTACTCCAACTACTGCCCTTATACAGTTCACAATGTACAACAAAAGCAAAATCCTATTTATTCATACAGACTCAGTAAAATCTCACTTCCTCTGAGCAGTCTCCTGTGATCACTCATAGACTCAGTGGCTCTGTCCTTTGTGCATCTGGGCACTCTGTAAAAGAACTATTCTAAGGCCTCACACTGGTGATTCCCATGTATAAATAAGATATTCTTTCTATTAAGAACAGGGATTGTGTTTTGTTCCATTCTGGAGTCTCAGTATCTCCAGAATCTAACACAGTATGTGGCCCAGAGATATCAAATAATGTTACTGACTGGTAAAACCAATGAAAGAATGGAGGAGTAAATGAATATCAAATAATATGTGGTAAGGAAAATAGCTTGGGCTTTGAAATCATTTGCAAACTGGAGTTCTACTTTGTGCTATATTACTTTCTGAAAGGCTGCAAACAAATGACCAGCAAGAAAATATTTTCCAAGTATATGTCTTATTTGGTCGGCACGGTATTAAAAAAGAAAACTAAATGACTTTAGTTGCGACATGTACCTCCTCTCCAATTTTTTCTTGCTTCACATTCATTTTTTCTTGCTTCACATCCATTTTTTCTTGCTTCCACTAGACTCACACATTGATATTACCAACTAAGCTCATGAAAACATGTGAATCAGCTACCAGCCTATCTGCTTTTCTGGACTCTGGTTGTTGGCTCCTGTTAGTCATATTTCTTGCACTCCATCCCAGTTGCTGCCAAGTCTTCCACTTCACCTCCCACTGGCATCCCTAGATATGTACATTCTGGAACTCTCAGTATCTCTCTTTGGCACTCACCTTGGACTTCTCTGGCTGAGTTTTAAATCCTCTTTCTCTAAGTTGACACCTCAAGATCCAGGGTCAGAGATCTCTTATCTTCTAAGGCACGTAGGGTGATCTTTAGGGCACAAACACCAGCTCTAACACATTAAAACTGGTAATCTTGGAAGGGTCTCTATTTCTAAGTTTTGGTTTCCTTATGTGTAAATGGAAAATCATAGCCTAATTGTAAATTTGCTGGAAGAATTAAATAATGAGAAAGAAGAAGCTGAAGTTTTGGCAAACTAGAAGGTCCTTATTCTCTCTTCTGCATGTTGATTAAAGCAACACAAATCCAATAGCATAACTAAAGAAGTATTTAATAGTGAATTGCTGCTTTGTCTGTAAAATGACATTGTTCAATGAATTTTTACAGAACAGCAATCATTAGTCCCATTTTACATAAAAGGAAATTGAAGCTCTGAAAAGTTAACATGTTTGCCCATCACAATGTGTTTTACATCAGTAAGGAATACTTTTGGATACAAGCAATGAAAGTACTTTTTTTTCTTTAACCACACAGCAAGGAATCAGGAAGCAGATAACCCCAGGACTGGGTCAATGATTCAACCAGATGGGAATGCCAGTTGGGGTCTTGGCATCTTCTTGTTCTGATTCCTGGTCAGAAGACAAATACAAGGGCTTCACCCACTTACAGATACAATACAGGAAGAAGTCGAGGTGGTGGCAAAAAAGGAAATGACTTTTTCCTCATGTTGTTCTGTGTTTTTAAGGAAAAAAGTTTTCCAAGAAGTGCCCTGGAAGCTTCCTTGTACAGCTTCATGGACAGAACTTATTGGGAAGGGAAGATGGGGAAGCAGGAATCTTATTTCCTCAGTTTCTCTGTAGGAAAATGAGGAGAGAAAAGAAAGCTGGGAAAGCCAGTTGGGTGAGCTAAACATGTGCCAGCCACAGGTGGATTACAAGAACTGGAATTCCATGCAAGCCTGCCTGGCTGCAAAGGCTACATCCCTTTCATTAATCTACACATCTTTTACATAAGTGTAAACTATTACATAGACATTTAATATATTTGTTTAAAAAATTCATACTTCTCCTATTTCCATTAAGAACCCTTTTCCAGAAAAAAAAGCTGATTTCTCTCTCTGGTGACCTATGATACAAATTTCATGTTGTAAAAAGCCATTGTACCTTTATGGAACAGAGATACCAACTCTCTTGAAAACATGTTTTCCCTTTGATATAAAAAATATGAGTGATGCTACAAAGCAGGAGTCATCAAACTGGCAACAGACTTCAGATGCATTTAAACTTGATGAAGACGGATTATATGCTTTTAAAAGACCCATTTTATATTTTTGATCATAAATTCATGTAACCTAGGTAACATGTTTCCACTACATCTTTCAACCAAATATGTCTTCAACATTTTCAAATTTCAAGCCAGAATCTTATTCCAAAGGATTTTTGTGTTTGTTTGAAGACTACAGTTGAATTTCAATTTATTTTAGCAACCCACTGATACTTATCAAAATGTGAATATATAGAAGACTAGAACATTTCAATCACATTTTTAAAGACAAACATTTACTTATTAAATCTATTTCACTGTTGAAATGCAATTCAAATCCAAATCTTATTTCAAAGTTAAAATTGCCAGTCATTCAGTTTTATAGGAAATATTGTATTTGGTTTATTAAGGTAAAAAGAAATGAACATCTATCTAAAATTAGCAAAGCGATTAGGTTAGTGACTTTATGGCATAAAAGAACATCATCCTTTTTTAGTCTAAAAAAATCATCATGATTAACTATGCTAGTTGTTAATGATGGAGTAGTTTCTCTGGTTTAGTATTTCCCATTTTGATTTATAGAATCACCTTTTCTTGGTTATGAGTTTATAAGGAAGGGGTGAATTATAAATACTGTGCTCAGATTTGTCATCTAAAAACAAGACATTTATAAGAGAACACTAAAGCAATTTTATCTGCAGGGGTGCTAAAAACTCTATCATTAAAAGAAATCAAAATCTTCAAGTATCTGATAGAAACATTTTAAACTGGAGATGGTTACAAAATACTAACTGAATGCTCAGTACAATTAGCTTATTGATCTCAGAACTGCCTAATGAGTGGTACTAGTATAAGATTGAATTCATTAAAACTGTATTAAGTTCTTTGCAACACAAAAACAACTAAAAGTTTTTCACTATATGAGTGCATTGTTTTACACAACAAAAAGTTGAGAAAAGGCAGTTTGGGGCTGGAATGGTGCTTGAGTGATATCATCAGGGGCCCAGATTCTCAAATCTTAATGCACAGGTAATCAGTCTCAGACTTGGATTACCATGATATTGAATGGTTTGCCTTGGAAATGAACAGAGATCATTCTGTCGTTTTTGAGATTGCATCGAAGTACTGCATTTTGGACTCTTTTGTTGATCATGATGGCTACTCCATTTCTTCTAAGGGATTCCTGCCCACAGTAGTAGATATAATGGTCATCTGAGTTAAATTCACCCATTCCAGTCCATCTTAGTTCACTGATTCTTAGAATGTCGATGTTCACTCTTGTCATCTCCTGTTTGACCACTTCCAATTTGCCTTGATTCATGAAACTAACATTCCAGGTTCCTATGCAATATTGCTCTTTACAGCATCAAACATTGCTTCTATCACAACTGGGTATTGTTTTTGCTTTGGCTCCATCCCTTCATTCTTTCTGGAGTTATTTCTCCACTGAACTCCAGTAGCATATTGGGCACTTACCGACCTGGGGAATTCCTCTTTCAGTATCCTATCATTTTGCCTTTTCATACTGTTCATGGGGTTCTCAAGGCAAGAATACTGAAGTGGCTTGCCATTCCCTTCTCCAGTGGACCACATTCTGTCAGACCTCTCCACCATGACCCGTGAGTCTTGGGTGGCCCCACAGGGCATGGCTTAGTTTCATCGAGTTAGACAAGGCTGTGGTCCGTGTAATCAGATTGGCCTGTTGTCTGCGATTGTGGTTTCCATCTGTCTGCCCTCTGATGGCCTCTCTCAGTGCCTACTGTCTTACTTGGGTTTCTTTTACCTTGGATGTGGGATATCTCTTCACAGCCGTTCCAGCAAAGCACCCAAAATAGATGTCCTTTTCATTATACGGGACTGGAATGCAAAAGTAGGAAGTCAAGAAACACCTGGAGTAACAGGCAAATTTGGCCTTGGGGTACAGAATGAAGCAGGCAAAGGCTAATAGAGTTCTGCCAAGAGAACTCAATGGTCATAGCAAACACCGTCTTCCAACAACATAAGAGAAGACTATACACATGGACATCACCAGATGGTTGACAGAGAAATCAGATTGATTATATTGTTTGCAGCCAAAGATGGAGAAGCTCTATACAATCAGCAATAACAAGACTGGGAGCTGACTGTGGCTCAGATCATGAACTCCTTATTGCCAAATTCAGACTGAAATTGAAGAAAGTAGAGAAAACCACTAGACCTAAATCAAATACCTTATGACTATACAGTGGAAAGTGAGAAATAGATTTAAGGGACTAGATCTGATAGACAGAGTGCCTGATGAATTATGGACAGAGGTTCATGACATTGCACAGGAGACAGGTATCAAGACCATCCCCAAGGAAAAAAAAATGCAAAAAAGCAAAATGGCTGTCTGAGGAGGCCTTACAAATAGCTGTGAAAAGAAAGGAAGTGAAAAGCAAAGGAGAAAAGCAAAGATATACCAATTTGAATGCAGAGTTCCAAAGAGCAAGGAAAGATTAAAAAAAAAAAGCCTTCCTCAGCAATCAGTGCAAAGAAATAGAGGAAATCAATAGAATGGGAAAGACTAGAGATCTCTTCAAGAAACTTAGAGATACCAAAGGAGCATTTCATGCAAAGATGGGCTCAATAAAAGACAGAAATGGTCTGGACCTAACAGAAGCAGAAGATATTAAGAAAAGGTGGCAAGAATATACAGAAGAACTGTACAAAAAAGATCTTCATGACCCAGATAATAACGATGGTGTGATCACTCACCCAGAGCCAGACATCTGGAATGTGAAGTCAGGTGGGCCTTAGGAAGCATCACTACGAACAAAGCTAGTGGAGGAGATGGAATTCCTAGAGCTATTTCAAATCCTGAAAGATGACGCTGTGAAAGTTCTGCACTCAATATGCCAGCAAATCTGGAAAACTCAGCAGTGGCCACAGGACTGGAAAAGGTCAGGTTTTTTTTTCCCAATCTTAAAGAAAGGAAAGCCAAAGAATGCTCAAACTACCACACAATTGCACTCATCTCATATGCTAGTAAAGTAATGCTCAAAATTCTCCAAGCCAGGCTTCAGCACTACATGAACCGTGAACATCCAATGTTCAGGCTGGTTTTAGAAAAGGTGGAGGAACCAGAGATCAAATTGCCAACATATGCTGGAACATTGAAAAAGCAATGACTTCCAAAAAAACATCTATTTCTGCTTTATTGACTATACCATAGCCTTTGTGTGGATCACAATAAACTGTGGAAAATTCTGAAAGAGATGGGAATACCAGACCACCTGACCTACCTCTTGAGAAACCTATATGCAAGTCAGGAAGCCACAGTTAGAATTGAACATGGAACAACATACTGGTTCCAAATAGGAAAAGGAGTATGTCAAGGCTGTATATTGTCACCCTGCTTATTTAACTTATATGCAGAGTACATAATGAGAAACGCTGGACTGGAAGAAACACAAGCCGGAATCAAGATTGCTGGGAGAAATATCAATAACCTCAGATATGCAGATGACACCACCCTTATGGCAGAAAGTGAAGAGGAACTAAAGAGCCTCTTGATGAAAGTGAAAGAGGAGAGTAAAAAGTTGGCTTAAAGCTCAACATTCCGAAAAAGAAGATCATGGCATCTGGTCCCATCACTTTATGAGAAATAGATGGGGAAACAGTGGAAACAGTGTCAGACTTTATTTTTGAGGGCTCCAAAATCACTGCAGATGGTAATTGCAGCTATGAAACTAAAAGATGCTTACTCCTTGGAAGGAAAGTTATGACCAACCTAGACAGCATAGTAAAAAGCAGAGACATTACTTTGCCAACTAAGGTCCGTCTAGTCAAGGCTATGGTTTTTCCAGTAGTCATGCATGGATGTGAGAGTTGGACTGTGAAGAAGGCTGAGAGGCAAAGAATTGATGCTTTTGAACTGTGGTGTTGGAGAAGACTCTTGAGAGTCCCTTGGACTACAAGAAGATCTAGCCAGTCCATCCTAAAGGAGATCAGTCCTGATGTTCATTTCAAGGACTGATGCTAAAGCTGAAATTGCAATATTTTGGCCACCTGATGCAAAGAGCTGATTCACTAGAAAAGACCCTGATGCTGGGAAAGATTGAGGGCAGGAGGAGAAGGGGATGATGGAGGATGAGATGGTTGGATGGCATCAGCAACTCAATGGACATGGGTTTGTGTGGACTGTGGGAGTTGGTGGTGGACAGGGAGACCTGGCGTGCTGCAGTTCATGGTATCGCAGAGTCAGACATGACTGAGCGACTGAACTGAACTGAATCAGTCTTATTCCAGGTGGAATGAAGAAGGGAGGTATGAGGTCTGATCAGTGGTTCTAAGAACACCACCATAAAAGTTTATAACATAATTTGAAGATTATCAATTCTAGTCCTCTAATTTTTGAGGCATGAAAAAATTTCAACTGCTTTGTGAGATGAATTGTTTTTAATAGGTGGCCCAGCTACTTATATTTAGAATAAGTGCTTTTAATCTTTGGGCTAATGTCATTTTTATTGCACCCTCCCTGCTCCTCCCACTCTCTGACTATTGAGTGGAATTCCTCTGGAATGCCAATAATGATGACACTGGGGACCACTCTATATTCTGAAGGAGAAAGGTGAGGAGGGGGCTGTATCACCAACTTATAAGAACCCTTACACTAAGGATACCAGACGAGGGCAGCATCCTTCTCTGTAACCCCATCATTCTTTATCATCCATAGAATCAGCTCATGGCTCCTTGGCATCAAAAGACCAGAGCATGAAGAAATCTTAGAGCAGTGGTCCAGTGGTCACAATTATGAAGATCATGGGGGTGAAGGTGATGGAGTCTGTATGGTAAAGCAAGTGGGAGGTGAGGGATCAGTGTGGAGGAAATAGGATCCAACTCATTTTAAAATACATAGGTTCTTGGTGTCTATTTTTCTGTTTTGAACACCACATCAAAGCACAGAGATGAATGCAAAGATCTTACTGGACATCCTATTACTACGGAAACTCAGAAGCGAGCTCATAATTATCATTGAATTACACAGCTGGCCTGATACTTTTTAACCACTGCCAAGCAGACTAAGTAGTTCTGGTTTGACTGAGATGAGAACCAAATTCTTACCAAAATAACTGGGTCATGCCACCCAATAGGATGACTATTAGTCAGAATCCTACTTAAGGAAGCTGAAACCCACCAGCTATGTGTACGGCAGATGGCCGCAGCATGCCTTCATGCTTGGTCAGATGTTATTAATCTATGACCAAAGGAGCAGGTGGTAACCAGAGACTGCATGACTTCCTCCACAAGTCACCCGGGCCACAGAAAAGTATGAATTGTCTCAAAGTGTTTATTTTTAATCATTGTGCTTTTTAAGCAAATGGAAATAAGGAACAGACATTTTGTCACCATTCTCCTGATGAGTATGAAAGACTCCATAGAATATTTAAGTGAGTAAACACTCACTCAAAGATTCACTGGACAAAGTAATTCTAAAACCAGACATTGTTGTTGTTGCTGTTCCGTCACCAAGATGTGTCTGACTCTGCGAGCCCAAGGACTGTAGCATGCCAGACTTCCCCGTCCTTCACTCTCTCTCGGAGTTTGCTCAGATTCATGTCCACTGAGTCAGTGATGCTATCTGACCATCTCATCCTCTGCAACTCTAGGATATTAACTACACATTGAAAGAAAACACTTCATTAAACCTGAGCATTTCATTGCCATGAAATGCATTTGATTATATTTTATAGGATTAATAGGAGCTTCCCCAGTCTAAAACATTCAGCCAAATATCTTATAGATTAACATGCATTAGGAATGTAAGTTATTCTAAACCAAAGACTATCTCCTTCATGGTTCTCTTCCATGTAGCCCTAGGATATCTCCCTAGAGACTGATATATCAATATTTCTGCTAGTCTTCTTGGAAGAAGTGTCCTAACAGGGTATTATCAGTTCCCAATCATATGTTTCTGTAAAGCAGTTAAAATATCAACATCGCAAATTAAAACCTTAAATTTATTACCTACAGTTATTAAAATGCCATGATCAGATGCTCTCATCACCATCCCAATAGCTTTCCTTTCATATTATTATTTGCATTACTGAAAGCCATTTAAAAGAAATCTCATTTCAATTTATCTTTGTTTTTAGATTGTTGGTTTAGCTTAAAAAGAAAAAGAAGCAAAAAAAAAATCCTTCAATCCCTTTACAAATGAAAATTGCCTTCTTGTGTTCTGAACTAATTTAATCTAAATTGTTAACTCTGCAGACGGTGCCTTTAGAAGAGAGAAATCTCATCCCAGGGGCTAGTGGGGTAACAGGTTTATCTTACTTATGCATCTGGTGCCCCAATTCATGAGACTCTGCAACTCTGGACTTTCCACTCATAGCTCACAGTCATCAGCAGCTCCCTTGTATTCAATAAATTCTGCAGTGGCAAAGCAATAAGATAATAAGCTCAATGCAGGGGAGTGTCCAAGATAAATACAGAGCTATGACACAAACCTTTAGGAATTGGAAAGAAGACAAAAACTTTAGGAACTGGAAAGGAGCAGCTGTTCGAGATCAGGGCAAACCGCCTGGAGTTGAAGTTTGGGAGGTAGGAGGAAGGGGCTTTGGAGAGAAGACACCTTTATTTCACCCAGCTTGCAAAGGGAAAACACAGCCTTCCAATGAAAACAGCTCTGAACCTTAAGTGTAAAAAGTCTTTTAACTATGTGCATGATGACCAAAATCTGTTTATTTGTGTTTTAGTCTCACCTTTGCAAAAATAAACACATGGTTGTTAAACTTTTTCATATTTGGAGCAAAATGCTGAATGTTTTTTTCAATGATCTCTTTCTCCATTATGTAACAGTGGGAAGCGCCCACATCAATGCCCAGGCTCACTTGTTTTCCTCTCCCCATGTAGAGCAGCATTATATTTGGGATTCAGAAACCAGGCCCTGACAGGCGTTTTAAACAGTGTCAACACACCTTTGGTCTGCAGGGAATTATTTCTTTGTCACTCTTCCTCTTTAAGCTTAGCACATGACACAGGCAACTCGGAAACCACATCTAACCTGATGGCGGTAAAAATTTCATCATCATTTGCTTTCTAATTTCACCTGGATTGAAGGAGGATACGTGGAAATCCTTGCTAACATTTTCCTTAAACCTAGACCTGAAATGAAATGTCCCAGGCAAGTTTGTTCCTGCCTGAATGTTTGTTTCACAGGCCTTGCGAAAGTTCTATCCAAGTAAAGCTGTTGGACAGGTTCATATTTAAGAGCCTTTGTAAATTCCCCTCTGAGCAGCAATTCCAACATCTACTAAAAATAATTTAGGATCACTTAAAGTGCACGTGAACATGAATAATTGCAATGTTTCTGCCTCCTATAGGTAAGATAAACAACGTATCATTATGATTGATTAATTCAACTACACTGCTGAATACATGATGAACTCTGAAGCAGCTTAGATATTAAATAAGGAGGTAATGTGCTGTGCTTTAGCTCCCAGGTTGAGAGGTAGTTTTTTTTTTCCCCTCTTTTTGTTTAAGGAAGTCTACCTTCACCCATGAATTCAGGATTGTCAGGACTACACATCACCGTCTAAAATCATGTCTGTCCTCACCCTAGACTGTCATGACAGTGTAAAATAAACATGCCTTCAATAGCGACCAAGGAGACTGACCAGACACTAGATGGATCCATTGCACGCAGGAGAACAGAATATGCTCACTAGATAACATAAGGTCAGTGAGGTTGTAAATATAATGGGATATGGTTACTGAAAGTTAGTTCCTAAAAGCATGTGCCAGTTGCTGGTTCTGTAATCTTGGACACGTTCTCAAATTCTCTGTTCCAGCTTTGTCATCTGTGAAATGTGTATAACAATACCTCCTGAGACTGGTGTCAGGATTAAATAAGCTGATATACAAAGTGCTCAGCACCATGTCTGGTTCATAGAGGGTGCTTTACAAACCTTACCTTTCCACTAAGTCAGATAACAGTCCCTCCCTGTAGTTGGCTGAAAAGCAAACCCTCCCAAAGCTATCCATATCCCAATGCCTAGAACCCGTATATGTAAAGTATTTATGAAAATGTCTTTGACATGTATTAAATTAAGGATTTAGACTCCCTCCTTGATGGAGATGAAGACTTAGCACGCATGCATATGTGTATGTATAGCTGATTCACTTGGCTGTACAGGAGAAACTAATACAACATTGTAAAGCAACTATATTCCAATAGAAATTAATTTTTAAAAACCCACTAAGTTTGTGGTCTTTTGATACAGAAACTTCATGAAACTAATACCATCCCAAACTTCTTCAGTGTCACACACTATGATTCCAGACAGTGATCATATTCCTTTCAAGATCACCAGCAATTCTATTCATTGTCCACAAAGACAATTGTCTTGTTCATGTCATGAAATACAACGCACTTTGGTTGGCATGCACACGCGTGCACGTGTGCATGTGTGGGTGTGTGTGCCAAGGTGCTTCAGTTGTGTTTGACTCTTTGCAACCCCATGGACTGTAGCCCACCAGGCTCCTCTGTCCATGGGATTCTCCAGGCAAGATCACTGGAGTGGACTGCCATGCCTTCCTCCAGGAGATCTTCCTAACCCAGGGATCCAAGCCATGTCTCATACGTCTGCTGTACTGGAAGGCAGGTTCTTCACCACTAGCACCACCTGGGAAGACCAATTCTGTCAGCACACCAAATAAAAAATGTCTGTATTCCCTTTAGTTACATACTTTTCACCTTAAAGAGAAGATCCTGGGTAGTTTGTGATATGCCACTCCACAGATTGTGCTGCCTAAGAGTCATTTTTGCATGCTACGCAACTAGATTTCAACTGAAAGCCCGCCACTGGTTTGCCCCCAAGCCTTTCATCGCTAGCATAGCTCAAGCAGTGCTCCAGAACCTCTAGCTGGATGAGGCAGGACCAGTCCTGGGTAGAAGAATGTATATTTTCAGTCTAGGCTGGTATTTCCAGTCATCAAAAATTTTTGTGGAAATGATATTAAGTAATATAGCAGACGGTCTTCAGTGGTACATGGACACCGAGTTAGTGCCGTTGCCTTTCCAATTCTCTTTCAATCCTTATTCACATCAAGGAGGAAGTCTAAGGTACTTACGTTGATTAGGACCTCTTATTTATGGCAAAGGTTTTTCTTTTTTAATCATTTATAATAATCGGACAAGTGTTCCTTCTTAAACAAATGTATTTATGTACAAAAAAGATCTTCATGACCAAGATAATACTGATAATGTGATCACTCACCTAGAGTCAGACATCCTGGAATGTGAAGTCAAGGGCCTTAGAAAGCATCACTATGAATAAAGCTAGTGGGGGTGATGGAATTCCAGTTGAACTATTTCAAATCCTGAAAGATGATGCTATGAAAGTGCTACACTCAATATGCCAGCAAATTTGGAAAACTCAGTAGTGACCATGGGACTGGAAAAGGTCAGTTCTCATTCCAATTCCAAAGAAAGGCAATGCCAAAGAATGCTCAAACTACCACACAACTTCACTCATCTCACATGCTAGTAAAGTAACACTCAAAATTCTCCAAGCCAGGCTTCAGAAATACATGAACCATGAACTTCCAGATGTTCAAGCTGGTTTTAGAAAAGGCAGAGGAACCAGAGATCAAATTGCCAACATCTGCTGGATCATCTAAAAAAGCAAGAGAGTTTCAGAAAAATATCTATTTCTGCTTTATTGACTATGCCAAAGCCTTTGACTATGTGGATCACAGTAAACTGTGGAAAATTCTGAAAGAGATGGGAATACCAGACCACCTGACCTGCCTCTTGAGAAATCTGTATGCAGGCCCAGAAGCAACAGTAGGAACTGGACATGAAACAACAGGCTGGTTCCAAATAAGAAAAGGAGTACGTCAAGGCTGTATATTGTCACCCTGCTTATTTAACTTCTATGCAGAGTACATCATGAGAAACGCTGGATTGGAAGAAACACAAACTGGAATCAAGATTGCCGGGAGAAATATCAATAACCTCAGATATGCAGATGACACCACCCTTATGGCAGAAAGTGAAGATGAACTAAAAAGCCTCTTGATGAAAGTGAAAGAGGAGAGTGAAAAAGTTGGCTTAAAGCTCAACATTCAGAAAACTAAGATCGTGGCATCTGGTCCAATCACTTCATGGGAAATAGTCAGGGAAACAGTGGAAACAGTGTCTGACTTTATTTTGAGGGGCTCCAAAATCACTGCAGATGGTGACTGCAGCCGTGAAATTAAAAGATGCTTACTCCTTGGAAGGAAAGTTATGACCAACCTAGATAGTATATTCAAAAGCAGAGACATTACTTTCCCAACAAAGGTCCATCTAGTTAAGACTATGGTTTTTCCAGTAGTCATGTATGGATGTGAGAGTTGGACTGTGAAGAAAGCTGAGCTCCAAATACTTGATGCTTTTGAACTGTGGTGTTGGAGAAGACTCTTGAGATTCCCTTGGACTGCAAGGAGATCCAACCAGTCCATTTTAAAGGAGATCAGTCCTAGGTGTTCATTGGAAGGACTGATGCTAAAGCTGAAAGTCCAATATTTTGGCAACCTCATGTGAAGAGCTGACTCACTGGAAAAGACCCTGATGCTGGGAGGGATTGGGGCAAGAGGAGAAGGGGATGACAGAGGATGAGATGGTTGGATGGCATCACCGACTCGATGGACGTGAGTGTGAGTGAACTCCAGGAGTTGGTGATGGACAGGGAGGTCTGGCGTGCTGCAATTCATGGGGTTGCAAAGAGTAGGACACGACTGAGCGACTGAACTGAACTGAAACACTGAATTAATTGAAACAAAAGTATTCAATACACATCACTACAGTCATAGTGAAGATAGTCCTGCAGTGCTTAAAGCTTTAGGACATTCCATGAGAAAATGTTAGAAACTTCTATAAAGCCCAGGAAAGACTGCACCTAACCTCAAAAGTTCCCAGCCATAATCCAATTAACATCAAAACCTTAACCCCAGGTCTGTCTAGGGTCCAAACTGCTCTCAAGTAAGTCAAAGTACATTCTGTCTGAGAATGCCAAAGTGTGAATAAGTACTTCTTTTCACCAGAAAGCACCCTGGGCATTTATAACACCCGGGCTTATAAGGCTCTGGCTTACCTTCACTGCACTATCTACCCACTCCCTGGACCATCTCCTGAACCCTTGAAAGAGTCTTTGTCAAGGACAAATATATACAATTCTTAAATTAAGCAACTGTCTTATATGATTTACTATGTTATATTCTTTCAGAAATAGAAAGGTAATTGGCTCTTACATTAGCCATCAGAATAAATTGTGTGGCTGCAGAGACTTGTGTTCTAACGGTCACTTTAAAAGAAAAACGCACTTGAGTAATTGTAAATAATTAAACTCATAATTATAGCAATTTTCACAGAGAAAACAAAACAAAAGCACTTAGATAATTTGATTGAGTCATACTTCACTCTGGTAAATGGACAATAATAATAATACATGTAGGGCTTATTTTCTCCCCCATGGATGATGACAAACCTATACCCTAGTACCTTTAGTGCCCAGAAAAAGAAAACGACTTCAGTCTTTTGGGTGTTGACATTACACTCAAATGTTGCTCCCTTACCCTGCTGGAGACCTAGGTATGATCCCTGGGTTGGCCTCTGGAGAAGGGAAAGGCTACTCACTCCAGTATTCTGGCTTGGGGAATTGCATGAACTATATAGTCCATGGGGTCACAGAGTCAGACACAACTGAGCGATTTTCACTTCACCCTGTCTGTAACAGGTTCAACTTCCCTCTTGAGCCCCACCCACAAGATGGCAGGGAAAATAACTAGATTTTAGCTTGACAGAATAATCCCAAGCCAAACTCATTGCTGAACCATCAACTTAGGTCACACAATTGTGCATACATAAAGGCTGTTCTTTACCCTTTTCTCTTACTTCCTGTGGGTCACAACAAATGGGAATATATTTAAAGAGATGGGAATCCAGACCACTTTACCTGCCTCCTGAGAAATCTGTATGCAGGTCAACAAACAACAGTTGGACATGGAACAACAGACTGGTTCCAAATCGGGAAAGGAGTACATCAGGGCTCTATATTGCCACCCTGTTTATTTAACTTCTATGCAGAGTACATCATGGAAAATGCCAGGCTGGATAAAGCACAAACTGGAATCAAGATTGCAGGGAGAAATACCAATAACCTCAGATATGCAGATGACATCACCCTTATAGCAGAAAGTGAAGAAGAACTAAAAAGCCTTTTGATGAAAGTGAAAGAGGAGAGTGAAAAAGCTGGCTTAAAACTCAACTTTCAAAAACCTAAGATCATGGCATCCAGTCCCATCATTTCATGGCAAATAGATGGGGAAACAATGGAAGCAGTGAAAGACTTTGCTTTGGGGGCTCCAAAATTACTGCAGATGGTGACTGCAGCCATGAAATTAACAACAAAGACACTTGCTCCTTAACAGAAAAGTTATGACCAACATAGACAACATGCTAAAAAGCAGACACATTACTTTGCCAGCAAAGTCCATCTAGTCAAAACTATGATTTTTCCAGTAGTCATGTATGGATGTGAGAATTGGACTACAAAGAAAGCTGAGCACTGAAGAATTGATGCTTTTGAACTGTGGTGTTGGAGAAGAATCTTGAGAGTCCCTCAGACTGCAAGGAGATGAAACCAGTCAATCCTAAAGGCAATCAATCCTAAATATTCATTGGAAGGACTGATTCTGAAATTGAAGCTGTAATACTTCGACCACCTGATGCAAAGAACTGACTCCTTGGAAAAGACCCCAATGCTGGCAAATATTGAAGGCAGGAGCAGAAGGGGACAACAGAGGATGAGACAGCTGGTGGCATCACCGACTTGATGGACATAAATTTGAGCGTGGTCTGGGAGTTGGTGGTGGACATGGAAGCCTGGCATGCTGCAGTCCATGGGGTCGCAAAAAGTTGAACATGGCTGAGTGCTTGAACTGAACTTCCTTCCTCGAGTTGGAGTGGGCATGTAACATGGCATGCTTTTGGAGCAGCATGTGAAGGGAGTCATGTGTATGTATTTGTGTTCCAAGTGCAACCTTCCTCATCACTGAACCTTCTAGCAACTCCTATTGAATAGTAAAGATCAGTCTATCACTTAACTGCCTCTTCATTCAGTCAGGGTTCCACAGGAATCTCTACCTGACACTTGTTGATTTGGGGGCATCCTGAGGTCTGGTCCTGGCAATTTGCCCTATTATTGCTGTTGTTCAGTCACTAAGTTACGTCTTTCGCAACCCCATGGACTGCAGCGCACCAGGCTTCCCTTGTCTTTCACCATCTCCCAAAGTTTGCTCAGATTCATGTCCATTGAGTTGGTGATACTATCTCACCATCTCATCTTCTGCCGCCCTCTTCTCCTTTTGCCTTCAGTCTTTCCAACATCAGGATCTTTTCCAGTGAGTCAGTTCTTCTCATCAAGTAGCCAAAATATTGGAGCTTGCCCTATACGCCTTGGTTATAGGATCACTTTTGAGCTTACCTACTGGCTCATATGGTAAAGAATCCACCTGCAATGCAGGAGAACTGGGTTTGATCCCTGGGTTGGGAAGATCCCCTGGAGAAGAGAATGGCAGCCCGCTTTAGTATTCCTGCCTAGAGAA
This sequence comes from Aepyceros melampus, assembly GCA_006408695.1. NCBI lineage: Eukaryota > Metazoa > Chordata > Mammalia > Artiodactyla > Bovidae > Aepyceros > Aepyceros melampus. The sequence goes on along the minus strand of SJXQ01007571.1, from coordinate 348,244 downwards.
TTTCATGGACAGAAGAGCCTGGCAGGTTACAGTTAATGGGGTCACAAAGAGTCTGACATGACTGAAAGGCTAACACTAGGCATATGACCACTTTATTCTGAAGAATGATCATCACCTAGAGGATGACATCAGATTGTTTTCAAATCACTGCTTACTATTTGACTGTGGGCAAGCAATTTAGTATCCCTTGTGCCTCAGTCTCCACATCTGTAAAATGTGGAGAGGGGATAATAATAATAGTATCTACCTTTCAGAGTTTCTATGAGGATGAATTAATAGCGGTAAAATACTTTCAGCAGTACAGCACATATAAGTGCTATATAAGCATTTAATACCATTGTTGTCACCACTGTGCCAGGAAAGCGTCCAGCTAGATAGCTTATTTCCACCTCCCACAGGAGCATGTAAGGACCTCCAGATTCTATTTAGATCACACGCCAGCCAAAGGCAACTCAGAGCTTGGTGGTCTTCCCATGCTGTCCCATGGGCATTCTCAGTTGTGACCAGAACCAGGTCAGCAGGAGGGCAGGCTGTGAGGCAGCCTTCTCCTAGAATCCCAGAATGAATCAAAGGGAAATATTGGCTACATCATTCCATTTGGCTTGGATGAATTAATAGCGGTAAAATACTTTCAGCAGTACAGCACATATAAGTGCTATATAAGCATTTAATACCATTGTTGTCACCACTGTGCCAGGAAAGCGTCCAGCCAGATAGCTTATTTCCACCTCCCACAGGAGCATGTAAGGACCTCCAGATTCTATTTAGATCACACGCCAGCCAAAGGCAACTCAGAGCTTGGTGGTCTTCCCATGCTGTCCCATGGGCATTCTCAGTTGTGACCAGAACCAGGTCAGCAGGAGGGCAGGCTGTGAGGCAGCCTTCTCCTAGAATCCCAGAATGAATCAAAGGGAAATATTGGCTACATCATTCCATTTGGCTTGTGAAATCCCCATGCCCAGGCTGAATGCCAAAGAAAAGCTGGGCTCAGTTTCTCTTGTCTCTCTCACCTGTCACTCTCTTCCTCCTTCCACTAGCACTCTGAAACTGCTACCAGGAGCTTTCCTCTTTCTTTTCCTTCCTGGCTTCCTTCCTTTGCACTGTATCTTCCTCTTCCAGCCTCTAGCTTAGTTGGCTAAGCTAACTGTCCACAGTGATGGACAGTGGAGGAGAACTTAGCAACAAAGAAACATACATCACAAAACTGTCAAAAATATCATACGTATCACACACTAGCTTATAACCTAAAAAAACAAGAACTGTCTTTAAATACTTAGTAATGGAAGAAAAAATGTAAAAACAGTTATACTGGATTGAGAGTAACATTCACAGAAGTAACAGAAATTCACTCTATTTCAGTTCATAGAAGTAATTTCCTGAAGAGAAATTCCCAGCCCCTCCCTCAATGATATTTGGCAGAGGAGGAAACATTTTAAATAGAAATAACTGCTGGTTACAGGTAATTATAAAGTTAAGATTTTCTGGGAAAATTGACCATAAGATGGATCTTTCAAAACTATCATGAAGAAAGCTGAACAGGAAACAAGTACCATAATGAAAAACAACCCAAAATTAGGGATCTTTTTTCTTTAAAAAAAAATGTTGGCATAGCATGTGGGATCTTAGTTCCCCGACCAATGATCAAACTCACACTCCTGTAAGAAGGAGTCTTAACCACTGGACTGCCAGGAAAATCCCTCAGAGTTTTTTATAGACACTTTCTGCAGGAAATGCCAGCTTCTAGAGAGTTCATGATGATTAAGATTTTTTTATTTTAAATGTAATGCCAAAAAGAGAGAGAGAGAGAGAGAGAAACCCTAAAAGAAGGAGAATCATTTGGCTTGTCCAAGAAGTCTCTGGTGATATACAAAGGTAGGCCACACAGAAGTTTAAGATCTGCCTGTTCAATACTCTGCCAATACTATGATGCAAAGAATGCTGTTCTGATACAAGGCAAGTGCTTTGGGACTTTCCCAGGCTACTCCTACTAAAGTGTAAAAATAGAGAATAAGCCATAGAATATATAAATCTACAAATATACACATCTTCAAACATAGTAGTAGTAAATCGCCATGAGAACATGAGAACCACTTGTCAACAAGCTGTAGTGTCTTTTTAAAAGCAGGCGACTGCTGATGGCTTCAGGTGTTAATTCTTTTGTCTCTTTTATTAACATTGCAGCCACAAACACATTATTTTCAGAGGCCTTATATGTGTGCCTATGCTCATGATGTAAAAGTTAAACTGGCTCAGAGTCAGAAAGAAAACTTTGGTAATTCTAATTATGTTGCCCATTTTCTGTCTGCAAGGTCATTCATTAGCTGCAATTTTATGAAAGTGGCAGGCCTAACTCATTAAAGCTATTGGTGGTTTTTAAGTGGAAATGGTTCATAACAGTTTAACGGAAGAAAATAAACCCTTGGAGGCATGCAGAAGTTTCTTCATTAAAAGAAAATTAACCCTGAATTGTAGCACTGTGATTTAATGAGCAATGGTAACGCTTGCCCAAAATATACAAGATCAAAAAAGTGCCATATGGCTTGATTATATGCAGTAATTACTATTGAATTGGGAAGTAATGAAATCAGAGAATTTTAGACCTAGAAGAATTGGAAGAGATCATTCCATCTAATCTATCTAGTTCTTTCTCGCAACCACTCCCATCCCTCTTTCCCCACACATTTTACTGATGAGGCAACTGAGTACCAGAAAAAGTAAATTCCTTTCTCTAGGTTACATATTTATTATAACTGAAAACTCACATTCTAATTTCAAAGTACAGAACAGGGCAAAAGAAATTCTAGTGTAAATGAAAGTCTAAAAAAAATGCATTATATAAGATAAAGATGCCAATACCCTTAATATGTAAAGAGTATCCTACTCACTAATTAAAAAGTTGAACAGTCAAAAGGGAAAAAGAAAGAACATTGTTTACATAGGAATTTACATAAGAATTCTTGATAAATGTTCAATTTTAATAGAATGCAAAACAATGCAATTTGAGATAAAATTCCATGTTTACCTATCTGCTAATAAAGATTTTTTAAAAAGTTACTATCCAATATTGCCAAAGGTTAATGAAAGGAATCCCTTTATTTGCTGCTGACAGTCATGAAATTGATACATATTTTCTGAACAGTAATATATTAAGTCTTAAAAATATTTTTGCCCTTTGACCTATGAACTCAGTCTCTAACCGTTTATCATGAGGAATTACGTAAAGATGTACACAAATAATTATATAAAAGGATGTTTACTATAGCATTGTAGCAATGAAGCATTAGAATCAGTCTGAAAGTCAGTAATAGGAGAAAGACACTCTCTTCAATAAGTGATGCTTGGAAAACTGGTCAACCACATGTAAAATGAAATTAGAACATTCTCTAACACCATATATAAAAATATACTCAAAATGGATCAAAGACCTAAATATAAGACCAGATATTATAAAACTCTTAGAGGAAAACACAGGCAGAAACACTGTACTATTAAATCACAGCAAGTTTTTTTAGAGCCACCTCCTAAATTGATCAAATAATTGATCAATCCACCTCCTAGACTGATCAAAATAAAAACAAAAATAAACAAATAAGAAGTAATTAAACTTAAAGGTTTTTACACAGCCATAGAAACCATAAACAAAATAAGAAAACAACCCACAGAATGGAAAAAAATATTTGCAAACAATGTGACTGAGAAGGGATTAATCTCCAATATCTACAAACAGCATATGGAGCTCGATATAAAAGTGAATAAATAAATAAATCTAATCAAAATATGGGCATAAGATTTAAATAGAAATTTCTCCAAAGAAGATATTCAGATGACCAAGAAGTACATGAAAACATGCTCAACATTACTAATTATTAGAGAAATACGCCTCAAAATTGCAATGAGCTATCATCTCACACCAGTCTGAATGGCCATCATTAAAAGTCTACAAAAAATAAATGCTGGAGAAGTGTGGAGAAAGGGGAACCCTCCTACACTGTTGCTGGGAATGTAAACTGGTACAACCACTATGAGTATAGTACGAAGGTTCTTTAAAAAACTAAAAATAGAGCTATCATATGATTCATCAATCCCACTCCTGGGCATATACACAGAGAAATCCATAATCTGAAAAGATTCATGCACCCGAATGTCTATTGCAGCACTATTTACAATAACCAAGACACTGAAGCAACCTAAATGTCCTGTGACAGAGGAGTGGATAAAGAATATAAGGATATAAAGAGTCAGACACGGCTGAGCGACTGAACTGAACTGAACAGTGGAATATTACTCAGCTATAAAAAAGAATGAAATAATGCCATTTGTGGCCACATGGACGGACCTAGAGATTATCACACTAAATGAAGTAAGTCAGACAGACAAAGACAAATGTCATATGGTATCACCTATATGTGGGATTTTAAAAAATGATAAAAATGAACTTAATTACAAAATAGAAACAAACTTATGGTTACCAAAAGGGAAAAGGATAAATTAGGAAGTTGGGATTATATGCGTACTTTATATAAAATAAATAATGAAAAAGGACCTGTATAGCACAGGGAACTCCACTCAATGCTTTATAAATAACCTATTTGGAAAAATAATCTGAAAAAGAATAGATATATTTATATGTATTGTATAACTGAATCACTTTGCTATATACTTGACACTAACACAATATTTTAAAATAACTGTACTTCAATATAAAATAAAAATTAAAAAATAAAATAAAAGTCCAGTAATAGAGATTGAGTAAATAAACTTTGGTACATTATGCAATTGAATACTACCCAGTAATTACGTTATATGACAAAGTAAATTTAGTGTCATGAAAAGGTTTATATAACTACCAGATTATAGAAGATATAACCTTCTTAATGTGATTTAATAAATTTATCCACCAATAAAAACTAAATGTACAGAAAATAGACACAAAAAATGTAAAGCTCTAGCATCATGAGTATTTTTTTTCTATTTATTTTTGATAATTTTTCAAATCTTTACCAATGAACATACATTATTTACATTACTTAAAAATAAAATTTTATCTACTAAGATAAATTTCACTTCTTTGTCAGCATGGATATAGAATTTTTATAATCTCTAGGAACCCATTCAAAGATATCATTTATAATTCAAATCTGAGCCTTTGGAAAACTGCATTCTGTTGAATTCTGCTTCAGTGAGAATAAGACAAATTCTCTCTCTGTCTCTCTCTCTGTCTCTCTCTCTCTCTGTCTCACACACACACACACACACACACACACACACACACACACACCCTTAAAAAGAATACTGCACTTAACCTCTTGGTAATATGGAGAGAGAGAAGGATAAAGTGTTCCTTCAATTATTTTTTTAAATTGGCGTAATGGGAGGCCTGGTGGGCTGCGATTCATGGGGTCACAGAGTCAGACATGACTGAGTAACTGAACTGAACATTAATGTACACATTATATTTCTACTTCTATAAACACTGTGACATGCTCACAATCAAAAATGCATTTCCTATCATTACCATACAGTTTCCCCTTTACCATTTCACTCTTCCCTTTCTTACCCTCTGGTATTCACGACTCTGTTCCCTCTATCTATGTGTCTGTTTTTGTTTGGTTTGGTTTGTTCTCTTGAGGTTTTGTTTGTTGTTTATATTCAATATATACATGAAATCATATGATATTTGTCTTTCTCAGCTGACATTTCATTTAGCACAATACCCTCAAGGTCCATCCGCATTGTCACAAACGGCAAGACTGCACCACTTTACGGCTGAGGAGTATTCCAGTGGTGGGGGTGGGTATGTACTATATCTTTATCTATTCATCCGTCAGTGGGCATGTAGATTTTTCTATATCTTGGCTGTTAGATCATATAGTAGTTCTAGTTTTAATTTTTCAAGAAACCTATTTCTCATGCTGACTGTACCAATTTACATGCCCTGTCTCCACATCCTTTCCAACACTTGTTATTTCTTGCTTTTTGATAATAGTCATTCTAACAAGTATGAGGTGATAACTGTTGGTTTTTGCTTGTATTTCTCTAACAATTAATAATGTTGAACATCTTTGCATGTACCTATTGGCCATTCCTATGTCTTTCTTGGATAAATATCTATTTAACAACTTTGCTCATTAATCAGGTTGTTTGACTTTTGTTGTTGTTGAGTTATAAGAGTTTTTATAAATCTTGAATATTAATCCCTTATTTAAATATGATTTTCAAATATCTTCTTCCATTGAGTGAGAGGTATTTTATTTTGTTGATGGCTTCTTTTCCTGTGCAGAAGCTTTTGAGTTTCATGTAATCCATATGTCTATTTTTACTTTTGTTCCCCTTGCCTGATGAAACATATACAGAAAGATATTGCTAAGACCAATGTCAAACAGACAGCATACTGCCAGAGTTTTATTCCTGGAGTTTTATGGTTTCAGGTCTTACATTTGAGTCCTTAATCTATTTTGGATTGATTTTTGTGTGTAATATGGGATAGTGGTCTAGTTTCATTTATTGCCTGTAGCTGCCCAGTTTTCCCAACACCATTTATTAAAAAGACTCTTTCTCCAATGTATGTTCTTTGTTCCTTTATCATAAATTAATGATTTATATATGTGTAGATTTGTTTCTCGGAGAAGGCAATGGCAACCCACTCTAGAATTCTTGCCTGGAAAATGTCATGGATGGAGAAGGCTCATAGGCTGCAGTCCATGGGGTTGTGAAGAGTCGGACACAACTGTGCGACTTCACTTTCACTTTTCACTTTAATGCATTGGAGATGGAAATGGCAACCCACTCCAGTGTTCTTGCCTGGAGAATCCCAGGGACAATGGAGCCTGGTGGGCTGAGTCTATAGGGTCACACAGGGTCAGACATGACTGAAGCGACTTGGCAGCAGCAGGTTTGTTTCTGTGCTCTCAGTTTTGTTCCATTGATCTATATATCAGTCTTTGTGGCAATAATATGCTATTTTAATTACTATAGCTTTATAATACAGTTTGAAACCTGAGATTGTGATGCCTCTAGCTTTGTTCTTTTTTCTCAGGATTGCTTTGGCTATTCACAGTCTTTTGTAGCTCTCTATAACTTTTAGAATTTTTGTTTCATTTCTGTGAAAAATGTTGTTGGGATTTTGACAAGAATTTGAACTAAATTCCAATTGTTGTAGGTAATTGTTAATGTATAGTAATACAACAGATGTTTGTATATTGATTTTGTACCCTGCAGTTTACCATATGTACTTGCTATTTCTTATGGTTTTTGGTAGTGTCTTTAAAGTTTTCTATATTCAAAATCATGCCATCCACAGATAGTGGCAATTTCACTTATTTTCCAATTTGAAAGTTTTATATTTTTCTTTCCTGGACTTTCAACACAGTGTTGAATAAGAGTGGTGAGAGTTCAGCTCAGTTCAATCACTCAGTCATGTCCGACTCTTTGAGATCCCATGAACCACAGCACACCAAGCCTCCCTGTCCATCATCAACTCCCGGAGTCCACCCAAGCCCATGTCCATAGAGTCAGTGATGCCATCCAACCATCTCATCCTCTGTCATCCCCTTCTCCTCCTGCCCTCAATCTTTCCCAGCATCAGGGTTTTTTCAAATGAGTCAGCTTTTATCAGGTGGCCAAAGTATTAGAGTTTCAGCTTCAACATCTCCTTTAGGATGGACTGGTTGGATCTCCTTGAAGTCCAATGGACTATCAAGAGTCTTCTCCAACACCACACTTCAAAAGCATGATTCTTTGGTGCTCAGCTTTCTTTATAGTCCAACTCTCACATCCATACATGACCACAGGAAAAACCATAGCCTTGACTAGATGGACCTTTGTTGGAAAAGTAATGTCTTTGCTTTTGAATATGCTGTCTAGGTTGGTGATAACTTTCCTTTCAAGGAGTAGGGGTCTTTTAATTTCATGGCTGCAATCACCATCTGCAGTGATTTTGGAGCCCCCCAAAATAAAGTCTGACACTGTTTCCACTGTTTCCCCATCTATTTCCCATGAAGTGATGAGACCAGATGCCATGATCTTCGTTTTCTGAATGTTGAGCTTTAAGTCAACATTTTCACTTTCCTCTTTTGCTTTCATCAAGAGGCTTTTTAGTTCCTCTTCACTTTCTGCCATAAGGGTGGTGTCATCTGCATATCTGAGGTTTAGTGATGAGACCAGATGCCATGATCTTCGTTTTCTGAATGTTGAGCTTTAAGTCAACATTTTCACTTTCCTCTTTTGCTTTCATCAAGAGGCTTTTTAGTTCCTCTTCACTTTCTGCCATAAGGGTGGTGTCATCTGCATATCTGAGGTTGTTGATATTTCTCCCAGCAGTCTTGATTCCAGCTTGTGTTTCTTCCAGTCCAGCATTTCTCATGATGTACTCTGCATATAAGTGAAATAAGCAGGGTGACAATATACAGCCTTGACGTACTCCTTTTCCTATTTGGAACCAGTCTGTTGTTCCATGTCCAGTTCTAACTGTTGCTTCCTGACCTGCATACAGATTTCTCAAGAAGCAGGTCAGGTGGTCTGGTATTCCCATCTCTTTCAGAATTTTCCACAGTTTATTATGATCCACACAGTCAAAGGCTTTGGCATAGTCAATAAAGCAGAAATAGATGTTTTTCTGGAACTCTCTTGCTTTTTCCATGATCCAGCAGATGTTGGCAATTTTATCTCTGGTTCAAAAACCAGCCTGAACATCTGGAAGTTCACGGTTCACATATTGCTGAAGTCTGGCTTGGAGAATTTTGAACATTACATTACTAGCCTGTGAAATGAGTGCAATTGTGCGGTAGTTTGAGCATTCTTTGGCATTGTCATTCTTTGGGATTGGAATGAAAACTGACCTTTTTCAGTCCTGTGGCCACTGCTGAGTTTTCCAAATTTGTTGGCCTTTTGAGTGCAGCACTTCCACAACATCGTCTTTCAGGATTTGAACCAGCTCCACTGGAATTCCATCACCTCCACTAGCTTTGTTCATAGTGATCCTTCCTAAGGCCCCCTTGACTTCACATTCCAGGCTGTCTGGCTCTACGTGAGTGATCACACCATCTTGATTATCATCCATATCTTATTCCTAGATAGCTTTTGATGGGATAAATGGATCACTTTCAGTTTTTCATCATGAAGTATGATGTCACCTCTGTGTCTGTCATTTATGGCTTTTATTATGTTTCTTCTATGCTCAGCTTTTGCTGTAAATAGGTTCTGAATCTTGTCAAATGCATTTTTTATGCTTATTGACATGACTATATGGTTTTTATCCTCCATTTTGTTTATGTGGTGTATCACATTGATTGATTTGAAGATGTTAAGCCATCCTTGCATCCCCAGAGTAAATCCCACTTGATCATGATATATGATCCTTTAAAGTAGAATTCAAAACTGAGCATTCAGAAAATGATGCTCTCTCTGTAACGTTCTGCCTCATCGAGACTAAGACAAATGATTGCATACATGCACACCTAATAGGGAATTATTTTAATGCTACATTTAACCTTTTGGAGGTATGAGGAATGGGAAGAAGAACCCAGTGTCTCTTTAAATATCAAGCATGACTTTTTAATTTCCATTGCTGAAACAAGGTCACTGTTTTAATGCCTTTAGCACCTGATTATTAGCAATAAGGACAGAATTAGATAGTTTTTATGGTTCAGAGCTGATAATTACCATTTCTGACACAGAATTCAACTTTTGATGGGCACACTGATGTCAAAATTATACTGTGTTTCATACTCCAAATTTATTTTAAAGTTCTGTTTGGAAGAAAAGAAAACAAAACAAATTCTTATGAAGATTTTACCTAAAGCAGCTTCTTGGAGTAATTTTTTTTTTTAAGATCCTTGTATTTATAGGTGATGTAATTAGTTATTTGATGAAAGCAAAGAATTTATGGAACACTATTAGGTAGCTCAGGGATATATTAAACACTCATGTCATGATTCTTAAAAGGAGGGGCCTTGGATTTTGAAAAAGTTATTGTTTTTTAAGAAAGTTTCCTAAAGTATCATGGGAAGTTAAGAAAATCTAGCTTTTTCCTTTTCAATTTTAGTATTGTGCCTGCAGATAAACATATGTCTAAAGCCATGATTTATCCACCTAGTAATTAAGAATTATTTGGGAAAAAATATGTAATAATTCAGTTGATATTCACTTTGGAGTAGAAGTAACCAAATTATCAACTATAAGTCCATTTTTCTATTATTAATGTTGGATACTGAAGAGAAAAAAAAATGGTAAGATAACCACAACAAAAACATCTTAAAATTCCTGTCAACAAAAAAGTGGTCACTGTTCTCTAGCTAGAATTTTAGGATATGGGAAGCCAGCTTTAGGGGCATTTTCTTTTTAAGTAGTATTCTTACCAAGTCCAAGCTCATACTGCTAGAGAGACAAGATGTTGTCACAACAAATAGCAACTTTATTCAGAGACCAGCAGACCAAAAAGATGGCAGACTAATGTCCCAAAGAGCCATTTTGCCTGAATTAGAATTCAGGCTTCCTCTATGCTAAAAGTATTCGTGTGTGTTCGTGTGTGTGTGTGTGTGTGTGTGTGTGTGTTAGTGGGTGCTGCTTGCTGCAAACTTCTTGGTCTTGGCTGACCTGTGGATAGGATGTGATAATCCTTTGTACTTCCACCTGTCCATGTAGTTCTTCCTTTAAAACTTTTCCCGGGACAGGACTCCCTTCCCGGGACGGAGCTCCCTCCCCACGTCCTTTGTTTCCCTTTTCGTCTTCTGTGTTTTTCCTACCTCTTTTTGAAGACAATGTTCTGCTTTTCTGGATGCCTTATGTCCTCTGCTCACATTCAGAAGCTGCCCTGTAGAATTTACCCAGCGTTGAGATGTTCTTTTGATGAATTTGTGCCGGAGAAAGTGGTCTCTCCGTCCTATTCCTCCGCCATCTTGAAAAACCCCCTGTCCATGTAGTTCTAACTGAGATAATGAAGGAGAGAGGGTGAGTATGAATAAGTCTTGGAAGAAGGAGAGATAAGAAGCAAAATGGTTTACAGAGGGAACTAAGAGGCTAAAGAAAGACTTTTAAAACAAAAAATTTTATGATGTGTGTGCTTTTTTGCTCAGTCATGTCTGACTCTTTGCAATGCTTTCAACTGTAGCCTGCCGAGCTCCTCTGTCCTTGGTATTTTTCAGGCAAGAATACTGGCGTGTTCTGTGTATAATTAAGTGCTGATAGGAAATGGACAATAGATAGGGTTACAGTGAAGCTTCAGGAGGGAAAGGGCATAGATGTTGTTGGTACAAGTCCCATAGGAAGGAGAGCAAATTTGGGATCCAGAGAACAGTTGGAAGAATAAACTACAGAGAAATGAGAACACTCTTTCAAATTCTGAGAGACCAGTTAGACCATTTTTCAGAGATCACACATTTTTTACATATGTGCAATCAACAGAATTTTTTTTTCAATCTATCACAGAAAAGAGGACACTAAGACACATGGCACTTATGACTTAAGGTAAAAAAAAAAATCACATAAATGTGAGCACAGTGAATGAAACAGAACTGGAGTTTCTTTTCAGCCCCACATTGCTGGACTGTAAGTCCTTGTGAGGTCAAGAGGAGGGGATGATGATGGACTGTTGAGCACCCAGGAGGATTCAGCAGCAATTTAGCAAATGATGCCAGACAAGAAATATTCAGAGATCCAGAGATGAAACTCAGAATGCAAGGGTTAATAATATGAAGAGAATAAAGTATTTTAAAATTAATTTATATTGGAATACAGTTGCTTTACAATGTTTTGAGGGCTTCCCTTGTGGTGTAGCTGGTAAAGAATTCACCTGGCAATGCGGGAGACCTGGGTTCAATCCCTGGGTTGAGAAGATCCCCTGGAGAAGAGAAAGGTTACTCACTCCAGTATTCTGGCCTGGAAAATTCTGTAGACTATAATCCATCGGGTCACAAAGAGTCGGACATGACTGGACGACTTTCACTCACTCACAATGTTGTGACAGTTTCTACTGCACAGCAAAATGAATCAGTCATACATATACATATCCCCTCCCTTTTGGACTTCCTTCCCATTCAAGTCACTACAGTGTATTAACTGGAATTAATGAAAGGCTAGGACAAGAACTAAGGTGAATTTCTGTAGGGAATATTTAAATTTATGTATTTTAAAAAACTATATTCTCCCAGGCTCTGTTACAAAGTCAAAGCTCTTAGTAGGCCTAGGCTGACCATGCATTCCAGGGTCAGCAACCTATCAAGAAAAATATTAATTGAAACTCAAACATGGTCACCTGCAAGGCTATTGGTAATATAATAATGAAAGGGTCCCTGGTATGCAATTAAATTTTTGTTGTTGTTGTTTGGCCACACCACATGACATGTAGGATCTTGGTTCCAAGACCAGGGATTGAATCTATGCCTCCTACAGGGGAAGTTCGAGTCTTAATCACTGGACCACCAGAGAAGTCCCTGCAGCTGATTTTTAGGACTACAGTAAACATATGAACCGTGAACTTCCTAATGTTCAAGCTGGTTTTTTGAAAAGGCAGAGTAACCAGAGAACAAATTGCCAAAATCTGCTGGATCATGGAAAAAGCAAGAGAGTTCCAGAAAAACATTTATTTCTGCTTTATTGACTATGCCAAAGCCTGTGTGGATCACAATAAACTGTGGAAAATTCTGAAAGAGATGGGAATACCAGACCACCTGACCTGCCTCTTGAGAAATCTGTATGCAGGTCAGGAAGCAACAGTTAGAACTGGACATGAAACAACAGACTGGTTCCAAATAGGAAAAGGAGTACGTCAAGGCTGTATATTGTCACCCTGCTTATTTAACTTATATGCAGAGTACATCATGAGAAATGCTGGACTGGAAGAAACACAAGCTGGAATCAAGATTGCCAGGAGAAATATCAACAACCTCAGATATGCAGATGACACCACCCTTATGGCAGAAAGTGAAGAGGAACTAAAAAGCCTCTTGATGAAAGTGAAAGAGGAGAGTGAAAAAGTTGGCTTAAAGCTCAACATTCAGAAAATGAAGATCATGGCATCTGGTCCCATCACTTCATGGGAAATAGATGGGGAAACAGTAGAAACAGTGTCAGACTTTATTTTTTTGGGCTCCAAAATCACTGCAGATGGTGACTGCAGCCATGAAATTAAAAGACGCTTACTCTTTGGAAGGAAAGTTATGACCTACCTAGATAGCATATTGAAAAGTAGAGACATTACTTTGCCAACAAAGGTCCGTCATAAGTTAAGTCACTCAGTCGTGTCTGACTCTTTGCAACCCCATGAACTGTAGCCCACCAGGCTCCTCTATCCACGGGGTTCTCCAGGCAAGAGTACTGGAGTGGGTTGCCATTCCCTTCTCCAGGGGATCTTCCTGACCCAGGGATCGAACCCAGGTCTTCCGCTTTAGAGGCAGATGCTTTAACCTCTGAGCCACCAGGGAAGCCCTCTAGTCAAGGCTATGGCTTTTCCAGTGGTCATGTATGGATGTGAAAGTTGGACTGTGAAGAAGGCTGAGTGCTGAAGAATTGATGCTTTTGAACTGTGGTGTTGGAGAAGACTCTTGAGAATCCTTTGGACTGCAAGGAGATCCAACCACTTCATTCTAAAGGAGATCAGTCCTGGGTGTTCATTGGAAGGACTAATGCTAAAGCTGAAACTCCAATACTTTGGCCACCTCACGCGAAGAGTTACTCATTGGAAAAGACCTTGATGCTGGGAGGGATTGGGGGCAGGAGGAGAAGGGGACGACAGAGGATGAGATGGCTGGATGGCATCACTGACTCGATGGACCTGAGTTTGGGTGAACTCCAGGAGTTGGTGATGGACAGGGAGCCCTGGCGTGCTGCGATTCATGGGGTTGCAGAGAGTCAGACATGACTGAGCAACTGAACTTAACTGAACTGAACCTAAATGTACTCCTCTTAATTCATTTTATTATATTTTTCATTATAAAAGTAAAACATGATTTTTAGAGTACATTTGGGTAATTTTGATTAGTACAAACTTCTTAAACTGAAGAAATATATTCAGATTCAGAAATTGACCACGTTAAATCATTAAATCGAGTCCATGATAACTGGGGAGAAGACAAAGCCACCACTTGGAAACCAGTTATATTTATATAGCTACTCCAATCAGATATAGGCATAGAGATAAGCAGATAAACATCTAGAAGTAGATATACAGGTATTAGCCCTCCTGTATAGGTGGCTCAGTTATCTGCCAGCAATGTAGGAGTCAGAGGAGACTCTGGTTTGATCCCTGGGTTGGGAAGATTCCCTGGAAGGGCATGGCAACGCATTCCAGTATTCTTGCCTGTAGAATCCCATGGACAGAGGAGTCTGGCAGGCTACAGTTCATAGGGTCGCAAAAAGTCGGACACAACTGAAGCAACTTAGTATGCATACAGGTATTAATTATAAGTTAATCTGTTCAGTGGCCTACTTCCTGTTTACTGTTAATCAGCCTCAGTGTGAAAAGGGTAGCAAATCGAAATCTATGTCTGATAAAATATGTCATGCCCTCTCACAAAGTAAATTTATCAAACAGATTTATTTAAACTGGAGTTGCAGGAGTGATTACCAGTGTGGTCAGGAATGGCATATGGAAATCAGGCTGTCAGCAAGGCCCCAAAATTATAAATTACCTCGTGCCTACAGCAAAATTTTGGAGATAAATCACAGTGAGAAATGTCACAATAGATCAGTGAACCCTTTGAACTAAAAGTCACTTATTTGATTTTGCAAATGTGAAACTCTGCACTTCCAATGCAGTGGGTGTGTGACTTTGATCCTTGGTTAAGGAAGCAAGATCCCACATGCCTTGCAGGAAAAAAAAAAAAAAAAACCACAAGATAGGATGTAACAGGAGTGAATCAAGTGTTTCTCTTTTAACATACTTAAATAACAGAGAGCTAGGTTTAGGATTTGGAGAAGGCAGTGGCACCCATTCCAGTACTCTTGCCTGGCAAATCCCATGGACGGAGGAGCCTGGTAGGCTGCAATCCATGGGGTTGCTGAGGGTCAGACACGACTGAGCGACTTCCTTTTCACTTTTCTCTTTCATGCATTGGAGATGGAAATGGCAACCCACTCCTGTGTTCTTGCCTGGAGTATCCCAGGGACTGAGGAGCCTGGTGGGCTGCTGTCTATGGGGTCACACAGAGTCGGACATGACTGAAGTGACTTAGCAGCAGCAGGTTTAGGATTATATTCAGCAATAAGCACAGAAAAACCAACAGTGACTTAAACATATAAAGATTTGTTTGTCTCAAGAAACAAGAGAGCTGAAAGTATGCAAGCCAGAGTTCAAAAAGTGGCTCAATAAAGCTTTTAGTGAAAGATATTTCCATCTGTTCCTTACATATCATTAGCAAATTTATCTTCATCTTCATACTTTTGATCTCATGGTTACAAAATGGCTTCTCTACCCCTAATCTCCAGAGTCTGGAGTTTCCCAGATGACTCAGCAATAAAGAACTCACCTCCAGTTCAGGAGACACAGGTTCAATACCTGGGTTGGGAAGATCCCCTAGAGGAGGAAATGGCAATCCACTCCAGTATTAATGCCTGGAAAATCCCATGGATAGAGGAACCCAGTGGGCTACAGTCCACAGGGTCCCAAAGAGTTGGACACAACTGAGCACACGTGCACATCTTCCTGATGAAGAGCTTTTCCCTCCATGAGTACCTTCCAAGACACAATGAGAACATTTTTTGGTGTTATACCAAAAACAAGTTGTTTTTGTTTTTTTTTTTAATGTGAGTCATTTTTAGAGTCTTTGTTAAATCCATTGCAATATTGTTTCTGTTGTTTTTATGTTTTGGTCTTTTGGCTCCAAGGCATGTAGGATCTTAGCTCCTCAACCAGAATGGAACCTGCATCCCCCTCATTGGAAGGTGAGGTCTCAACCACTGCACTACCAGGGAAGTCCCACAAAAATGTTTCACTCAGCTGTTCTTTCAACTGTCATCCATACAAAAGAGACCTGGTCTGAACCAAAGCAAAAACTGGCTAACTTTCTTCTCCCAAGTCTAGACATGAGAATTTCTTTTTCACTTTTAGCTTGATGCTTTGGGTAAGCACATTCACTGTGAATCAGTGTGGTTACAACATATGAATTTTATTAAAAATCATTTCAACAGCTAAAATTCTAAAGTTTCATAAAAACCTTCAAATAAGTTCAAGACTAGAGAAATTTACTGAAACTTCATATAAATCTGCCTTTATTTAATGAATGAATAATGCAGTATTTGGAGTATTATTTAAACAACAAAGGTTTGTTTTTCTTTTCAAAACAGATAAAATTAAGAGATACAACATTATTTCTAATTTCAGTATTTAATATTTACTGAAGTAAATTAGTCATTCACCTGATATCATAATTTAATATATTTTTCTCATTTGGAGGGGAAAATATACTTTACTTTCTTTATACCTTCATTTATTTTATGGGAAATACTAGTGATTTCAATAAACAAGTATAAATACAAAGTATTGTTTGTTTCTAGTCCCTTAATATAATAATTGGCTATGGAACTTATGTCATTATTTTTGAGAAAACAATCAGAATTTCTCTTATCTTCAGTGTAGCTGATGTTAAAATGTTGCACTGCATGCTAAAATTAAAAATAATTAAGTAATAATTCCTTCAAGTGCTATCCAGTAATTTTATATGTGAAAAGCATAGAAATTAAAAATTATATGGAACTTAAGTATAAACATTTTATTCAAAAATAGCATGAAAGTTATAAGGTGAATCCTAATAATATTTGTTATTTACAGTATATGCAAAATATATGCAAATTGTGTTATAATACCATTTCACATTCTGAAAGACATCTTTTAGAAGTTTTAATCATGACTCAAAAAGTTTAAAAGACTAAAGAGAATTCCCAATTTTCTATAGTAGAAAAAAAGATATGGATAATAAGAAGGAATTTATATTTGACTCTGGAATTGCCTTGTGTGATTTAAGAGTGTTTTCTGGCGATAAGGATTAAAATTGAAACTGAACCATGAGCTCCATCATACAGCCTGAGAAGAGTTTGGAAATTTTATAAACCAATCACAGAGAGTTGGAAATCAAAAGAGAAAGGCTACCTATTTTAGTAAAGAGCCTGACCTCACTTTCAAATGTTGAGCTGTAGACAGCTATCAACAGCCATGCCTTACCTTTTCCCCTTCTGCCCTACAGAGAGGCAAGCTAGGGAAGTTGGGTGTGCCCATCTTTGGAAATCAGAAGAATTTTTTAATATGTTTTTATTTTTTTAATTGGATTTTTTTAAATGTTATTTCGGTGTTTAGCAGTCCAATGGTTAAGGCTCTGTAGCACTTCCACTGCAGAGGGCGATGTTCTACTCCTGGTCAGGGAACAAGATTCACCGCCAAAAAAAAAAAAAAACAACAGTTTCACTTGTCTATGACATCAGTAACGTCTTTGGTGAATTGCATAGCAGTTTTTGAACACTGGAATAATATTTCTTCCTATCTTTGTGCTATTCACAATGGGCCACAAATGATCACTCAGAAACAATATTAATAAAATTTTCATTTAATGCATTATTAATACTTTTTCCACCACTTTCGTAAGTCCATCAATACAATAAAACAATGCTTGATTTGCATAGTTTGTCATTTTACAGGGTGTAAATCAACATGATACCACTGAACAAGTCATTGGGAAAAAATGTACAGTACGTTATATGATATCTTCACCATATGGATAAAATAGAAATAACCTCAAGAGTAGACAATGATAAAATATTGATAATTAGGAATAATGAGCTTTGAGTATTCGTTTCTTTTCATATAGTTCATTTAATTATACATTTATATAATTTAGTATTTAACAACAGTTGTATTAACAATCAGTTTATACAATTCCTGAATTTTTAACAATCAGCTCTCACAGGACAATGACCCCAGCACACCACTGATTCATAGCTTTTCCAGTGAGATAAGGTCTTTCCTCCCCTTCTCTTTGCCAACCTTCCACTTTTAAAGCAGCTTAACACATTACCCACTAAGTGGGAGAAGAGCTGGGTCAAGAAATCAAAAATAAACCCACTTTGACTGCTTGCAGCTAGGTGAAGCTTTAACTGGATGAGAGTCTGGAGTTTTGATGGGGCTGCCCCTTTGGCTTGGTGGTAAAGAATCTGCCTGCAATGCAGGAGACACAAGAGATACAGGTTCCATCCCTGGGTTGGGAAGATCCCTGGAGGAGAAAATGGCAACTCATTCCAGTATTCTTGCCTGGAAAATCCCATGGACAGAGGAGCCCAGCAAGCTATAGCCCATAGGGTCCCAAACAGTCCGACACGACTAAGCACACAAGCTAGAGTTTTCATAATAAGCAGCACTGGACTTTTGAACACAAGAATGATCAGAAAGGCTCTGAGGCCAGACAAGGATTTAATCTGAAGGGTGAGAAAATATGTTAACAGGAAAAGTGGTGGGAAGACTTTTTCCTTTGCATGTTCTCTTGAAAGTTCAGCTTGAAAACAAAGAAGAGATTCTGAAAGAAATATGAATCTGGTTTAGATTCACCCTGGACTTGAGGACACTGGGGGAACCTCAAGAAGATATCCAAGAGCTTTTAGAGTTTTCAGGTTTGACGATTCAGAGTAATAATATGATAGAAAGACATTTGAGAGTTAAAAGTATTTAAACTTAATGAAGTTAAGAATGTCAACAAAACTTTTTGATCAGAGATATAGACTGTTCAACCTCCCAAGAGCAGAGAATTTAACCAGTGATCCTACTGTGGTACCTACAATGCTAGAAAGTTTAATACATTAATCATCTATACTTTAAAACAACTCTACAAAGTAGATCTTATGCCCACTTTGCCAACAAGTAAACTAAGGCTCAGATTTGAAAGTAACTCACTTAAGATCCCATAGCTAAGGAAATGCTAGATCCATACTTGATCTCAGGTCCTCTGATTCAAAAGCTGCTCATCATTACCTATAGCATGAAATTTCCTTGTTCTTTCCCAACATTCAGTCAGCTCAATAAATTAATCTTTATTGACTCTTTGTGACCCCATAGAGTGCAGCCCACCAGGCTCCTCTGTCCATGGAATTCTCCGGGAAAGAATACCAGAATGGGTAGCCATTCCCTTCTCTAGGGAGTATTCCCCACCCAGGGATTAAACCCAGATCTCCTGCATTGTAGGCAGATTCCTTACCCTCTGAACCACCAGAGAATCCTCTTAGACTTTTTTAAAAATTTAGTGTGGTGAAGAATGGGTAGCTAGGTTTTCACTTCAGTTCAATTCTGTTCAGTTGCTCAGTCCTGTCCAACTCTTTGCAACCCCATGGACTGCAGCACGCCAGGCCTCCCTGTCCATCACCAAATCCCAGAATTTACTCAAACTCATGTCCATAGAGTCAGTGGTGCCAAATAACCATCTCATCCTCTGTCATCTCCTTCTTCTCCTGCCTTCAATCTTTCCCAGCATCAGGGTCTTTTCCAGTGAGCCAGTTCTTCGCATCAGTTGGCCAAAGTATTGGAGTTTCAGCTTCAGCATCCATCCTTCCAATGAACACCCAGGACTGATCTCCTTTAGGATGGACTGGTTGGATCTCCTTGCAGTCCAAGGGACTCTCAAGAGTCTTCTCCAACACCACAGTTCAAAAGCATCAATTCTTCAGTGCTCAGCTTTCTTTATAGTTTCAACTGTCACATCCATACATGACTACTGAAAAACCATAGCTTTGACTAGATGGACCTTTGTTGGCAAAGTAATGTCTCTGCTTTTTAATATGCTGTCTAGGTTGGTCATAACTTTTCTTCCAGGGAGCAAGTATCTTCTAATTCATGGCTGCAGTTACAATTTACAGTGATTTTGGAGTCCCCAAATATAAAGGTTCTCACTTAATATGCTTTACAAGTTAGAAATGACCTTTATGAAAATTTAATAAAGTAGTAGTAAGATAAAGAATGTTTTATTTACTTCGGTTTTTCAGATTAATCTTGACCTCCCCAGCTACTTTTTTTCCTTTTTTATCATCTCTTTCATTTACCATGCTCACTTCTGCCCTGAAACTTTTTGTACTTCAGATATTCCCCACTTAGGTTGTCAGATCGTTCCTTTAACCTGTTCAAGTTCTAGTGGTTTCTTTGAGGTTCAGTATAAATCCTACCTACTTTATGAAGCTGTCCTTGTCTACTCCACAGCCCTCTATTCTTTTCTACCTTTAAGGATACATCGTAATATTTAGCAACAAACTGGTATTTCTTTCACTCTTCCAAACAGCTACCAAATTGGTGTGCCATTTACTCCTAAGCTTCCCAAAGAGAGCTAAAAAGGAATTGACTGTCTTCTCTACTCCTCTTGTACCCTTTGACATTAAGCTTCCCTAATTTCTAAACCAGTTTTCTCAGCAGTTACCTGTTCTCCAACCTCTACATATTCCTGCCTTCTCTGAGGAATCCATGTTCCAAAGTTATCTATATCTTAATTTAACCCATTCCACACAGAGAGAGCATTTTTGCCTACATCAATCAACAATGACTAGACACTAGATCTATAACTAGACTAGATCTATAAGGGTTTAAAGTACAATTCCTCCTTCCAGAAATGCTTTGTTTGGTTGTCTAAGCTAGTAATAGGACTTAGAATCACTTAACTGCCTACAATTTGATTAAATCAAAGCACAATAATTAGTAGAGATACCAGTAAATATCTGTAACTACACACATTAGCTTTTCCTGTTTATATAGGTTGTTTATTTCCAGAGTTTAATGAATTAAAGGAGGATTGATAATTGCCAGTTTTGGAGTGAGCTGTTTAGAGAAATAGCTCCTTAATATTATAATTTAATTCAACCCCCAAGGAAGTATTATATGAGACAGCAAAGGTAATAGGAAATAGTATAACAATGTAAATAGTGAATAATAATGTAAATAGTGAATAATAATGTGAATATAGTAAAAGTAGTTTTTAAAAATTATTGTGAATATTTAATTCAGCCTTTACACTTGCTATTTACTGAAAACTTGGGAAGAATCCTATTTTGCCAACATGATGACCAACTCTATGTGCAAGCGTGCTAAGTGGCTTCAGTCTGCCACCCAGTGGACTGTAGCCCACCAGTCTTCTCTCCATGGGATTCTCCAGGCAAGAATACTGGAGTGGAGTGCCCTGTCCTCCTCCAGGGGATCTTCCTAGTCTCTTATGTCTCCTGCATTGGCAGGTAGATTCTCTAGCACTAAGGGAACATTTCATGCAAAGATGGGCTCGATAAAGGACAGAAATGGTCTGGACCTAACATAAGCAGAAGATATTAAGAAGAGGAGGCAAGAATACACAGAAGAACTGTACAAAAAAAGATCTTCACGACCCAGATAATCATGATGATGTGATGACTAATCTAGAGCCAGACATCTTGGAATGTAAAGTTAAGTGGGCCTTAGAAAGCATCACTATGAACAAAGCTAGTGGAGGTGATGGAATTCCAGTTGAGCCGTTTCAAATCCTGAAAGATGATGCTGTGAAAGTGCTGCACTCAATTTGCCAGCAAATCTGGAAAACTCAGCAGTGGCCACAGGACTGGAAAAGGTCAGTTTTCATCCCAATTCCAAAGAAAGGCAATGCCAAAGAATGCTCAAACTACCGCACAATTGCACTCATCTCACATGCTAGTAAAGTAATGCTCAAAATTCTCCAAGCCAGACTTCAGCAATACGTGAACCGTGAACTCCCTGATGTTCAAGCTGGTTTTAGAAAAGGCAGAGGAACCAGAGATCAAATTGCCAACATCCGCTGGATCATGGAAAAAGCAAGAGAGTTCCAGAAAAACATCTATTTCTGCTTTATTGACTATGCCAAAGCCTTTGACTGTGTGGATCACAGTAAACTGTGGAAAATTCTGAAAGAGATGGGAATACCAGACCACCTGACCTGCCTCTTGAGAAATCTGTATGCAGGTCAGGAAGCAACAGTTAGAACTGGACATGGAACAACAGACTGGTTCCAAATAGGAAAAGGAGTACGTCAAGGCTGTATATTGTCACCCTGCTTATTTAACTTATATGCAGAGTACATCATGAGAAATGCTGGACTGGAAGAAACACAAGCTGGAATCAAGATTGCTGGGAGAAATATCAATAATCTCAGATATGCAGATGACACCACCCTTATGGCAGAAAGTGAGGAGGAGCTAAAAAGCCTCTTGTTGAAAGTGAAAGAGGAGAGTGGAAAAGTTGGCTTAAAGCTCAACATTCAGAAAACGAAGATCATGGCATCTGGCCCCATCACTTCATGGGAAATAGATGGGGAAACAGTAGAAACAGTGTCAGACTTTGTTTTTTTGGGCTCCAAAATCACTGCAGATGGTGACTGCAGCCATGAAATTAAAAGGCGCTTACTCCTTGGAAGAAAAGTTATGACCAACCTAGATAGTATATTCAAAAGCAGAGACATTACTTTGCCGACTAAGGTCCGTCTAGTCAAGGCTATGGTTTTTCCTGTGGTCATGTATGGATGTGAGAGTTGGACTGTGAAGAAGGCTGAGCGCAGAAGAATTGATGCTTTTGAACTGTGGTGTTGGAGAAGACTCTTGAGAGTCCCTTGGACTGCAAGGAGATCCAACCAGTCCATTCTGAAGGAGATCAACCCTGGGATTTCTTTGGAAGGAATGATGCTAAAACTGAAGCTCCAGTACTTTGGCCACCTCATGCAAAGAGTTGACTGATTGGAAAAGACCCTGATGCTAGGAGGGATTGGGGGCAGGAGGAGAAAGGGACGACCGAGGATGAGATGGCTGGATGGCATCACGGACTCAATGGACGTGAGTCTGAGTGAACTCCGGGAGTTGGTGATGGACAGGGAGGCCTGGCATGCTGCGATTCATGGGGTCGCAAAGAGTCGGACACGACTGAGCCGACTGAACTGAACTGAGTGCCACCTGGGAACCCCAGAGCAACTTTGCTGCTGCTGCTGCTGCTGCTGCTGCTGCTAAGTCGCTTCAGTCGTGTCCGACTCTGTGCGACCCTGTAAACGGCAGCCCACCAGGCTCCCCAAGCCCTGGGATTCTCCAGGCAAGAACACTGGAGTGGGTTGCCATTTCCTTCGCCAATGCAGGAAAGTGAAAAGTCAGAGTGAAGTTGCTCAGTCGTGTCCGACCCTCAGCGACCCCTTGGACTGCAGCCTTTCAGGCTCCTCCGTCCATGGGATTTTTCAGGCAAGAGTACTGAAGTGGGGTGCCATTGCCTTCTCTACTAGGGGAAATCTTTACTGAGGTCAAAATTGTAAAATGGAAATGACAGCTTCTTAAAGATCAGTTCGGAGTGTTGTTTTTGTCTTGATCAACGTGTGTACGAAGAATGTGATTCCAAAGGACACAATCTTAGCTTGCCAGGGAAAAGGTAGGGAAGCACTATATTCCTGCTACCAGGAAGAATTTAAGAACTGAAAAGTGAAAGTGAAGTCGCTCAGTAGTGTCCGATTTTTTGTGACCCAGTGGGCTGTAGCCCACCAAGCTCCTCCGTCCATGGGATTCTCCAGGCAAGAATATTGGAGTGGATTGCCGTTTCCTTCTCCAGGGGATCTTCCCAACCCAGAGATCAAAACCAGGTTTCCCGCATTGCAGGCAGACGCTTTAACCTCTGAGCCAGAAGGGAAGCCCACTGAAGAACTGAGGGTATACTTAACTTCTGGCAGGAAGGAACAGTGAGAACTTCAGATCATTTATTAGAAGAACACTCTGACCCGCGAGAACACTAGTCTATAGACAATAGGTCAAGAGATGGGTTCTTTTGGCAACCCATCTACTTTACTTTGGCTTTTGTTTTATGTTTATAAAATCTACACTTAAATGCTACATTCAGCTGTGGTGACAGGAAGGCAAAGCCCTGAAATCGATCAGCTGCCTCTCGGCTTGGGCAAGAAACCACAGCCGATACGCAAAGAGACTAAATGTGAGCTCCCCGGGCACCCGTAGCTCGACTTTTCAAAAAGTGCGAAAAAGCGAAGTGTGAATTCCCAGGCATCCGTAGCTCGGCTTCTTAAGAGCGCGGAGGGACTAAGTGTGAGTTCCCAGGCACCCGTAGCTCGGACTCTCAGGAGCATGCGCCGAAAGTGGGCGTCCTGAGCCGCTCCCTCTCCGGGAAGGCAAACATTTCCGGCTTCCCACTGTTGTCCTCAAACCACTAAGAGCATGGAGGCTCCGTGCTCGCCCCCGACGGCGGGGAAGTTCGTGGTGGTCGGCGGTGGCATCGCGGGTGTTACCTGTGCGGAGCAGGTAAGGCGGGCGCGCAAGCGATTTCGTCTCTCCGAGACCCTGGAGGCGCTGGCGTTCCCTCCCGCCCCTTTCCCTAGTGTTTCTTCCAGGTTGCTTTCACTGTTTCCCTTTCCTTACCCACCCCTTCCGTCTCCTAGGTATTAGAGACTCTGTCTTGGCTCTCAGAGGATGTCCGTAGTACCTGGCAGGCTTCGCCTCCGGTTCAGGGACGGGGAATGGCGAGCAAGTCGTTAGGGGAAACCCAAAGCCGACTGAACCTGGCTGTGGTCCTGGTGATGCCAGAGCAGATGGGAGGAGAAGAGGGATGGGTTACGACTAGGAAGTACTTGGCCAGAAAAGTCCCTTCTTTCTTAATGACCTGATTGAATCCAGCTTCCTCATAGGTGTCCACGTCCCCAGTGCATCGTAACCAGATTATAAAGAAGTTCTTTCGTAACTTTTGTATACTTTGGACTCCCAAGACAAAAGAGATGTCATCTCCAGTAATATCTTGTAAAACAGCCGACAAGGGCTTAAGTGAAGCGAGGTGATGCTTTTTTGATTTATAGTACACAATCAGAAAACATATACACGTATGGAAATTTTACATGTATTTTACATGAATACATGTATTCCAAAAGGGTCTAGATTATTGTATTGGTAAAAGTAAATATAAGCAATCGTTGAAGTCATTAGAAATTAAGAAGTTTTTTTCCTTAACTTTTAGCCTTTGGGTGTGTGTAGATTTCATTTATTCATCAGGTAAACACCTATAATCCAGATACTGTACTAAGGACTGATTAGACTGGTACTAACAGAACACGGTGCCTCCTTTTTGGAGACTCAAAGCCTAGTGAGTAATGTAAATAAATAAGTAAATCATTTCATCAATGTGTTCACTACCTGTGGAGTTGGTGAGTGAATTAGGGAAGAAGTGTCCTTTCTCACAGGAGATGTCTCTTTGTCTTAGTACAGTCATATCTCATTTTATTGCCCTTTGATTTATTGTACTTCATATAAATAACTTGTTTACAAATTGAAGGTCTTCAGCAGCCCTGTGGAGCAAGCCTTATTGGCACCCTTTTTCCAACAGCATTTGCTTATCTGTGTCCTCTGTCCTATTTTGGTAACTACCACAATATTTCAAACTTCTAGATTATTACTCTATTTTTTATGGTGATCTTTGATCAGTGAATTTGATGTTACTGTTGCAAAAAAGATTGCAAAAAGATTAACACTCACTGAAGGCTCAGCTGATGGTTAGCATTTTTATCAATAAAGTATTTTTTAATTAAGGCATGTACATTTTTTACCACACTTTCAGAACACATTTTTATGGACACTTAGTACTGACAACAGTGTGTAGTATAAGCATAACTTGTATATGCACTAGGAAACCAAAATTCTCATGTTATTCACTTTATTGCAGTCTTCACTTCATTGCAGTGGTCAGGAACCAAACCCGCAGTATCTGTTATGCCTGTATAGAGGAATGAGAAAGAGTTTACCAGGTAGACAAGAAAAAACAGATATTCCAAAGGGAGGTAGCAGTGTAATCTCAGGTGAAAAAGCATAGAACCATCTGGAAGCAGCAAAACTTAAAGTATGTGGTACTTGGGGAAGGTGACCAGAGATGAAGCCAGGAAGACTGGCAGGGACTTGATCATAAAGGATCTTTTATGTCATGCTAAGAATTTAATAAGAACTTACAAGTAGTCAAATGATTATGACCAGTGGAGTAACATGATCAAATGAAAAATTTTGAAAGATTATTAATTACAGTGTGTTTGAAGCAGAGGAAGCTGGTCAATATGAGACTGGAAGGCCAACTCAAAGGTGATATTAGTAGTATGATAATGGAAACAGAAAGTGAGGAAATAAATTACAGAATATACATAGGAAAGGAGAGATTAATAATGTCAGATATTATAAAAAATTTAAGTAAGGTGGTACAAAAAAGAATAATGGTTGTGTAGGTGAATGAACGTGCTCAGTTGGTGGTTTTTTTTTTTTTAAGATTTTTACAATAACATTTATTTCTTAAAAGTTAACGTGCATAACAGGAAACCAAAAAGCACAAGAGAAAAACAAAGTCTTTCCTAGTCACAAGCAGAGACAAATCAAAATAGATGGGTTACAGAGCTGCAGGGGTTAAGAAAATCCTTTCAGGAAATTTAAAGTGAGCAAGAAAGAGGTTGTAGCTAAGGAAGATGAAACATTGGCAGATTAAACCTCCGGATTTTGATAAGACTCTCAGAGTCTATACTGGTTGGACATTTGGAAGAGTAGGCATGCCAAAGCACTTGAGAAAGTTGCTAAAGGTTTAAGTGTTTTATTGGAAGTTGTTGTGATTTCATTCTGCTTAAGACAAATGAAGTTATTTTGCAATGAAGAGAAGTTGATTTAACTGTTAATTAGGAAGATAGTTCCTTCTCATCTTTTTCATGGTAATTGTTAGAGTGTAGTATAAATGTATGTTTCATTTTAATCTATATCGGAGTTGAACGCTTCTCACCACTACCCCATAAATATAGCCAAGACACAGGATAATGGAGACCTTTAAAGGAAGAACAGTGAGTTTTTAGTTTCCTAAGTTAATAACATTAAAATTGCATTATCTGTCTCACCCCTCTATGTACTAATACTTATTTATCATAATTTTCCTTTCTTTTTTTCATAAGTTGGCAATTAATTTTCCATCAGAAGATATTCTCCTGATAACAGCTTCTCCTGTTATTAAAGCAGTTACAAATTTCAAGCAGGTAAGAACCATCATATAACTTTCTTGGTGTTAATTTTCAAAAACTGCAATAACTCACATAGCAGTTAGTGTAATTGTAGTATTTTAATTGTTTAACAAATGCACTTTTGGTACCCATTTTCAAATCATAGCTCAAAGTTTAGAGTTGTTCACATGAAATACCAAAAGCACCTGGAATGTATTAAATTTCTGGTTGTCTCTCTTCTTTTCCTCCCCACTCAGAAGTATGTTTCAAAAAGTTTCTCTTTTAAGGAAGGATGTTATGCACATCTACATATGAATGCAAACATACATGTATATCTTTATTATAAGTGTGTGTGTATGTACAGGTCAGAAGAACACTACCTCTGAGCCGAGTTTACACTTGCAGATAATTAATGCTTCAGATGTGTAGAAGCATCTCAGAACACTTTGTAGTTCCATGAATTTATTTTACACATAACATTATAATAGCAGTCTAAAGAGCATTTGGGTCATAGTATTATGGAAAAGGAGACTCCAAACATTTTTGATCTTGTACCTCACCTGTTAAAAACTTTTGCACTCATATCTTAATATTATATTTAGAAACTACATACATGTATTACAGTGCTACAGTTCTGAATATTATAGGGCCTATGCAAAAAATAAATGAATAAAAGGTGAAAAACATAAATCTTTTCTTCCCATACTACAATGAAGACTACTCACATAGTCTTTGATTCAGTACAAGTTTTCCCTTATAACACTCTGATGATGAAATATATATATTTTTTTCCTTTTGGCATTTTGTATAGATTTAATCTTGAAATAAATGTTAAAGATTTGATCTTAGGGAGAAAAAGCAATCTACCCATCTCCCACAAACATACTTTTCCAATCTTGAAGTGTGTTTTCTAAAAGTTCTTAATAATATTGTCTCTCAGGGAAGAGATCAGTATACAGTTAACCTACCCCATTTTCATACATAAATCCCTAAGATTTACATAAACTCCTAAGACCAAGGATAATTTAGTGTCATATGTTGCACTTTATAACCTGCCTACAGATAGGTAAAATATCTTAGTACTTAGGTATAGCCAAAAGAACTATGTATGGGATTGGGAGAACCAGAGAACAGATTAAACAGGCTTTTAATTTCTAAAAGAAAAAAGGCATAAATTCAATTATAGGCTATGAATACATTCTTAGAAAAAGATGTACATCTGAGTCTTCCAAGTACAAGTGTTGTACAGTAGAAAGAGAAAACTTGGGTTCTAGGCCTAGCGGTTATTTACTGGCTGTGTAGCCTTGACAAGTCTCTGTACCTAAATTGCATCATTAGGATAATATCTTCCTTGCTTACTCAACAGGGTTGTGAGCTTAAGATGTACTAGTACATGTGAAAGTGCACTGAAATAGCAAATGTCCTTTTTTTTTTTTTTTTAGTGTATAGAATCAGAAATTGCATTCCTTTTATCATTTATTGAATATTTAGATTATTTACCATTGTGCTAGGCATCCAGGATATGGAAGTTAAAAGTATGGACCATATATCAGAAAGTCACTAATGGTTATCGGTGTGGTTAGGGGAAGGAGTGATAAAGAGGGACTTTGACAGTTATTCTATATTATGTATTATTTATTTGTTTAGTGTTAAGAGAACACATATTCATGACTTGTATAATTTTTAAAGAAGAGGAATTAATAGTAATTCACATTTATGGAGTACTTGTTATGCTGTACTTCTAAATGTTTAAGTGTAGTAATGTACTTAATTCTTAACCCTGTGAAGTAGGTTGTTATCCCCACATTACAGATGAGATAAATGTGTCACAGTGAGGTTCGGTTGGTTTCCAAGTATATTGTCAGGTTTGAATCCAGACACTTTGACTGTAGAGCCCGCGTGGTCAGTTTCTCAGAATGATTATTTTCTACTGGGGCAACAAATATGCAAGAAAAGTTATCATACAATTTGATCATTATCCTGATAGAGGCAAAAAATTAGGTCATATACCAATATATTTATATTTCTACATACTGAACTTTGTGAAAGAGCGCCAAAGCCTACCTTTGGAGTTAAAGAAGGCTTTACATAGGAAATTGCATTGAAATGAGATTTAAAGAATAAGAAGGTTTTACTGTGTTTGCAAGAGATCAAGTAGAGTTTCAATTAAGAGGAGTAGTCAGTTGTGTCAGATCCTAGGGAATGGTCAGGTAAGATGATGGTTGGAAAGTAGTTATTTCTAGTATAGATCATTGATGACTTTCAAAGAATTTATGCAGTTTTGAGAAATTAATGGGAGGTAATTCTAAAATGACAGCATGAACTTTTCTCTATTGAAAAAGTTGGCTATGAAGGTAGAAAAGATTTAGAATGGCACAACAAGAGGACATGAGGTCTAGCATTAAGTTTAATTTTATTCTTTTAAGGTGGGAACTGCTTGAGCATGGTCACCTGTTGAGATTTAAGAAACCAGGGGGAAGCCTGAAGATGAAGGAAAGCAGGGAATATATAACAAGGAAGGAGTCCTGAGGAGGTGAGAGGTGATGGGATCTGGAGCACAGAGCACTGGCTGCTGATGCTGCTAAGTCGCTTCAGTCGTGTCCAACTCTGTGTGACCCCATAGATGAGGGCCCACTGTCTCTGGGATTCTCCAGGCAAGAACATTGGAGTGGGTTGCCATTTCCTTCTCCAACACATGAAAGTGAAAAGCGAAAGTGAAATCACTCAGTCGTGCCCAACTCTTAGCGACCCCATGGACTGCAGCCCACCAGGCTCCTCCACCCATGGGATTTTCCAGGCAAGAGTACTGGAGTGGGGTGCCATTGCCTTCTCCGTCAGAGCAGTGGATTGACATTGAAATAGTGGGAGTGGGTCAAGGAAACTGGACATGAGCAAAGAAACATCTAGATAGTGGGAAAGGAGTCAGAGTTCTTTGTGGTCTCTGTGTGTAAGGTGATTTGCTGAGAATAAAGAGGATAGAATAAGTTCAGGGAACATTAGAATGATGAGAGTTTGAAAAAATCACTGAGGGACTGAAGTTTGTTACTAAGATGTTATTGAACTTTTCACTATATTTCCACTGATGGTATAAAAGTAGTGGTAGCTACTTACCCTGGTAGCCATTGTATTCTTGACTGCCACACAGTTAGTGGGAAAAATAAAAGCCATTTTTTAAAAAAATGTTACTTTTATTAAATCTTGACTCTTGAGTGTGCATATTTTTAATATTCTATGACATAATATGAATGCATAAAGCATTTCTGCAAATGAAGAGTACAACATTTTCTCAAGGAAAAGCAGTTACATACTTGCTGAGTTGCAAGATGAACTAGCTGCTGTTTTCATGGAACATCACTTTTACTTGAGAGAACAACTGACACCACTGTGGCCCTGCATGTTTGGAAAATGAATGAAGTGAGTCTGTCACTTCAGGAAACCAACCAATGATATTTGTTGGCAATAGGACAAAATTAGAGCTTTCAAGCAAAAATTAGATTTTGGAAAACTCATTCTTCACTGTGAACCTTATAGTACTTAGCCTTTTCTCATGAGATTGGTGATAATAATGAATGTGATTTTTAAAAAATATTTATTGATATGAAATGTGTCAGTATTTGGAAGATCTCTGTAATTTTGAGACCCAGTATTATCTGATGTTTGCAATTACACGATAGACATGTAATTATCAAAGTGCAAGATAGACTAATAGATTTCACAGTCCCAATATGAAAAGTTCTTGATACAGTTTCAAATTCTACTTTGCATCTAATCTTTAAGAAACCATCACTTGTTGAGTTTTAGTGTAACATCAAGAAGAATGTACAGTTATCTGAAAGAGCTACATATCTGTGTGAGGCTAACTCTCTTCATGTACTTCAACCAAAACAATGGTGCAGTGGTTTAAATGTAGAAGTGGTTTGAATGCAGAAGCAGATACTCAGCTAAATTCTACTGAACCAGACATGAAAGAAATTTGCGAAAATGTAAAACAGGGCTGCTTTCTCAGTTTGTTTTGTTTTTTAAAAAAATAGTTATTTTTCATTAGAGGTATATCACTTTTAACATGTTTTGGATTTGTTATTGTTACTTTTAATTAAGAAATATTTAAAATTTTTCTCCATTTCAATGTCTAATGCAACAGACATTGCTAGGTCTAACTCAAAAACACAAAAGCTCATTGGGGTCCTCAATTGGTAAGCCTATAAAGAGGTCTTGAGACTAAAAGGTTTGAGAACTGTTATAGCCAAGCAGCAGGATTTCCAGGCAGCTTTTGAGAGCAAATACTTGTCTATAACATGTGTGGGTCTTCTGTAGCAAACTGGGTTTACAACTAGAGAATGGACGTAATTTGGTCTGTGGTTGGAAGTTTTCAGGGTAATTAATGGTTAAGGATAAGAGAGCAGGAAAGTAAAGGATTTGGAGAAAAGATGAAATGATCCATAGTGGGGTCCTAGTGGAATAGGACAGAAGATGAGTCCAAGAGGAGGCTGACAGTTTTGAAGAACAGGAAAGAAGAGCCAAAGGTTAGCACACAGTAACATTAGCTAGTAAATAGAAAGAGAAAGCTGCAAGGATAAAGAAATAGACAAGCTGTTTGATTAAACTATACAAAAGTAAGTAGTGTTAGCCTTCATTTTACAGGCCAGGAGACTAAGGCTCAGTGACTTCCTCACTTGCCCGTGAGTGGCAGGACTAGTATTTATGTTTAGGTCTAAAGATACGGAGTCTAGCCTTCTTTCTACTGTGTATACTGCAGCTGGCAGACTTTCCTGTTTTATGAATGGGAAATAAATAGTGTATAAAAAATAGATGAACGTATTTTATTATTTAAAATTCTTAAAAAATTTAAGTATGCATTTTTCTCTTTTTTCTCATATAGGTTTCTAAAGTATTGGAAGAATTTGATGTTGAAGAACAACCAAGTACCATGTTAGAAAATCGCTTTCCCAACATTAAGGTTATAGAATCTGGAGTAAAGCAACTGAAGAGCAAAGAGCATGTACGAGGACTTTTTCTTAGTGACATTTGCTGTTGTTGAATCTTAGCGAGAGGTCTCACCTGCCTTCATTTGACCCCACCTGTTGCACCACCACCCAAGTCGCTGGCATGTAAATTTTAGTGACATTGATTCCCGTTAGTATTAGAAAAATGTACCCTTTTTGTGAGTTTCTTAGGGATATATCATTAGTTTAGGTTAGCATTTTAGATTTTACATTTTAAATGAGCATTAACATTTGTATAGTGCTCACTGTATTCTGGGCACTGCGTTAAGTGTGGGGTACAGGAGCAGTAATAGCAGAAACCTGCTCCTAGCAACTCTCAGTGTCATAAGGAGTACAGACATGCATATGTTTAATGTTGAAATATTTATCAGAGCTCTGGTATTAGGTGTTTAGGAAGACCTCACAGAGTGAGTAATACTGAGCTATGTTTTAAAAAGGTAGGTGAAGTAACAGTTCTCCACATGGGAAAGAGCATTCCTGGAAGTGGAGACTGCATGTTGAGAGACCCAAAGAGAGGAGAGGGACATGTGGAGAGAAGGCTGTCAAAGGGGTTGGGGTATGGATAAGGAAAGGATATTTGGCCAACTAGGCCAGAGAAGTGAGTAAATAGGATTGTGAAGAACTTTTTATGTCGTGCTAATAAACTGAGTTCATTTTATCATCAGTGGATAAATACTAAAGAGATTCTAAGTAGAAGAAGGGTTGATAAAATATTCTAGGAAGCTCTATCTGACAGCAGTGTCAAAGACGAACCAGAGGAGAACAAGTAGCTGCTACTGCTGCTGCTGCTAAGTCGCTTCAGTCGTGTCCAACTCTGTGTGACCCCAGAGACTGCAGCCCACCAGGTTCCCTTGTCTCTGGGATTCTCCAGGCAAGAACACTGGAGTGGGTTTCCACCTCCTTCTCCAATGCATGAAAGTGAAAAGTGAAATTGAAGTCGCTCAGTCATGTCCGACTCTTCGTGACCCCATGGGACTGCAGCCCGTAACCAAATTAGACGGTGGTTATAACAGTCCAAGATGATATAAGGCCCAAGCTAAGGCAATCTCAAGAAAGGCAACTTCCCAGTCTCAGATGTCAGGGAGTCTCAGTGTCATACGATATACAGTACCTTCACATGGACTTTAGGCAGTAAGATGGGAAGCAGGGTTTGTAGTTGTTTCTCTGAAGCTCAGGTTTGAGTTCTCCCTTGGGGAGAAAGCGTCATGTGTCATGTTTGAAACAAATAACTTGACAGGAAAAAATAAAAGTAAGAAAAAGTACTGAGTTTTATGAGAAAAATTTTACAAATCTGAATCCAAACACCACAGTAATTTCCTAATATTTGTAATGGTAATACTTGTTGCATAAAACACCCATGTCAGTGAATCTGAGGTAGGCTCAGAAGTATACAAATGAATTGTGAGGGAGCTTATGTATTAGGGCACTTGAATGAGTCAGAGTGCCAGATGTTTCATTTGAAAAGTGTCCTGTACAATATACATGTCTGCCTTCTGTGATCCATCCTTCATATTCTTTAGTGAGTTAGAAATGATGTGTTTACCTTTTTGTCTCCAAAATTTAACAGTAGTCAATGAAGAGGTTTCGTGTTTGTTTTTATAGTACCTAGGTGCAAATAATTTTTTAAATTTGGTCAGTGCCTATAACTTCTATTAAAATTGTAACCAGATTATCTAAAGGAAAACTTGTATAACATTTCTGTATGAGGTTTATTGGTTTTATGTTGTATTTGTTATATAGCAGAAGAGTTAAAATGTGTAACATATTTCAGTGGGTATGGACTTCGCTATTTGCCAGATTTTATAAATCAAACACAAGGTACAAAGATTAACTCCTAAAACCATTCCAGCTAAGTCTGACATCTCTCATAGTAGCACATGCTTATGTCTGTCTGCTTTCTAAATGCTTCTTTTACATGGATACCCATTCACTATTAAGAAACAAAAACCATGGATCTCTGATATGTATTTTTAGACTCATCTAAATTCACTAATTAAAAATTAATATAAATTAAAGCCAGTACATGATAGGATTTAAGGTTAACATGTTTTCACTTACAGAAAAACGTAATTTCCAAAGAGCCTGATGTTTGCTGGTAATATGATTGTAATTTGTACTTAAGAGTATAGACACTGTTTTTCAGCACTTCTGAATTTTTAGATTCAGAAGCTATTGTTACCTCTTCTACCATTAACTATTCCTCTGCACCCATAACAGATATTAAGGTCTGATATGATTATAATCATGAATCTACTTATAATGACTCCCTTTGAGATTAGAGTGTTTGTCAAGGAAATATTCATCAGAATGCTCAATTTAAAAATTTCTATATGTTTATCTTTAAGGCCAACATATCTTTCCAGACATGAGAGTCTCAAAGTTTCATCCAAAATTTTCTGGTAATGTACCTTTTTTCTCCCCATGAGAAAAGGACTAGTTTTCGTCAGATTTCTTAGATGGTTCATGGTTCCAAAGGGATTAGGAATCACTGGATTAGAGAACACATTCTTGTACTTAGTTAGCTTTGTCATTGCTGTAGCAAAGTATTGAGTGCTACCAAGAGGCAACCTTAATATATTTTTGCTTTTGCCTTATTTGATGTTTCATAATTGTACTCATGTATAAATGTTTCCCCTCTCTTCATTGCTGTATGGTTTTACAGTGCATTTTAACTGAAGATGGCAATCAGCATATTTATAAGAAGCTCTGTCTGTGTGCTGGAGCGAAACCAAAACTGATATGTGAAGGAAATCCTTATGTGTTAGGAATCCGTGATACAGACAGTGCACAGGTAACATTTGGGTCATGGGAAAGAAACAAAGACTTTTTAGATGTTTTCTGCATTTGAATCAAAGTGCTATACTTATAATGTTAATTTCTAAACTGTGGCAGTGGAAGAAAGTCTTCATGACTCATAAACCAAAAAGTAGTATAATGTGCTACTACTGCCAATTTGAGTTTAGTTTTAGCTGATAATTTAGGGCTTCTCTGTGGCTCAGATGGTAAAGAATCTGCCTTCAATACTGGAGACCTGGGTTCAATCCCTGGGTCAGGAAGATCTGGAGAAGAGAATGGTTACCCACTCCAGTATTCTTGTCTGGAGAATTCCATGGATAGAGGAGCCTAGCGGACTGCAATCCATGGGATTGCAGAGAGTCACACACTGAGCAACTAACAGTTAATAATTTATCTTGTTTTTTATTCATGTCCTTTATGTGTTATCTCAAGTATAATGTCTATGCTGAAGGTTACAACTTACATTCAGTTCAGTGCAGTCCCTCAGTCATGTCTGACTCTTTGCGACCCCATGGACTGCCGCATGCCAGGCTTCCCTGTCCATCACCAACTCCCGGAGCTTACTCAAACTAATGTCCATTGAGTCGGTGATGCCATCCAACTATCTCATCCTCTGTTGCCCCCTTCTCCTCTTGCCTTCAATCTTTCCTAGCATCAGGGTTTTTTCCAGGTTGTCAGATCTTCGCATCAGGTGGCCAAAGTATTGGAGTTTCAGATTCATCATCATTCCTTCCAGTGAATATTCAGGATTGATTTCCTTTAGGATTGACTGGTTGGATCTCTTTGTAGTCCAAAAGATTCTCAAGGTCTTCTCCAACACCACAGTTCAAAAGCATCAGTTCTTTGGCCCTCAGCTTTTTTAATAGTCCAACTCTCACATTCATACATGACTACTGGAAAAACCATAGCTTTGACTAGACGGACCTTTATTGGCAAAGTAATGTCTCTGCTTTTTAATATGCTGTCTAAGTCGGTCATAGCTTTTCTTCCAAGGAGCAATCATCTTTTAATTTCATGGCTACAATCACCATCTGCAATGATTTTGGAGCCCAAAAAAATAGTCTCTCACTGTTTCCCTTGTTTCCCCATCTATTTCCCATGAAGTGATGGGACCAGATGCCTTGATCTTAGTTTTCTGAATGTTGAGCTTTCAGCTAACTTTTTCACTCTCCTCTTTCACTTTGATCAAGAAGCTCTTTAGTTCTTCTTTGCTTTCTGCCATAAGATGACACGCTTTCTAGTGTCATCTGCATATCTGAGGTTATTGATATTTCTCCCCGCAGTCTTTGATTCCAGCTTGTGCTTCATCCAGCCTGGCATTTTGCATGGTGTACTCTGCATATAGTAAATAAGCAGGGTGACAGTATACAGCCTTGACGTATTCCCTTCCTGATTTGGAACAGGTCTTTTGTTCCATGTACAGTTCTAACTGTTGCTGCTTAACTTGCATACAGATTTTTCAGGAGACAAACCACACCTTATTCTACTCTGATTGGGAATATGTGATTTGCATCCTAAATGATGTAATGATCGTCTTCTCAAAAGGCAAAGCATGTCCGAAACTTACTTCTTAGCAAATAAATTAATATTCAGAAGATCTTTGTGACACACAATCCTAGAACTGAAAAAGAAACATGGTTTGTTCTGCTCAAGAACAGTGATAAACTATCCCAGAAAGGTGAAATTCCACCTTCAGAACTTTTTGCAACTTCTTTTGGTAATTTATTTTCAGACTTCATTGATCCTTATTGCCAAGAACATCTTCTTGATTCCAGTCACAATACTCCCGTCTTACCTCAAGCTCAGTGCTATTCTGTCCTATGAGGTATAATTTTATATTTACATAATAAGATTTCACAGCATATTAAAAAGCAGAGACATTACTTTACCAGCAAAGGTCCATCTAGTCAAAGCTATGGTTTTTCCAGTAGTCATGTATGGATGTGAGTTGGACTATAAAGAAAGCTGAGCACCCAAGAATTGATGCTTTTGAACTGTGGTGTTGTGGAAGACTCTTGAGAGTCCCTTGGACTGCAAGGAGATCCAACCAGTCAACCTTAAAGGAAATCAGTCCTGAATATTCATTGGAAGGACTGATGCTGAAGCTGAAACTTCAATACGTTGGCCACCTGATGTGAAGAACTGACTCACTGGAAAAGACCCTGATGCTGGGGAAGATTGAAGGCAGGAGGAGAAGGGGACAACAGAGGATGAGATGGTTGGATGGCATCACCAACGCTATGGACATGAATTTGGGTAAACTCCAGGAATTGGTGATGGACAGGGAGGCCTGGAGTGCTGCAGTCCACGGGGTCACAGAGTAAGACACGACCGAGCGACTGAACTGAATAAGATTTCATCATCTATAAAATCGATAGCAATTTTTTAAAGCATATTCTTAAATAGGAATTTTAGAGAGTACTAGAAGAACTGGATTTTGTTCTTGTGAACATTTGAGTTTCATATTATGAAGGATTGAGTTCATAACTATGTTACAGTGACATCCTCTGTGTACATGAACTCATCAGTCATGAAAATCCTGTGGCAGTCATTACTCCCACTCTACAGAGAGAAAACTGAGATGGGAGGACTAAGTAGAGCTAACTGCTTTAGCTGTTCAGCTGTCATCCTGAAGCAATGGGACTTTTCTCTACTTCGGAAAGTACCATAAGAATGATTTCTGGTCACTTTTTCTCCAAGCTCATTGTGATCTTTTTTTTGGCAGGGAATGGGAAGTGGAGGCATCAGTTAGCTGTTTTACAATGGTGATAACATTTTAAAAACAAATACTAGATATTATTATGTGCCTGCTACTCCTAACAACTTTATCTCCATCATCTTACTTAATGCTAAAAAACTTTGAGATATAGTCACTTCTTACTTTCATTTATAGTTGGGAGGACCTGAGGTGCAGAGAGGTTAAGCAGCTTGCTCAAGGCCACCCAGTTAGTAAATGAGGGAAGGACTCCACAGTCTGTGCTCTGAACCACTGTGCCGCTGTGCTCCTCATTTCTGTAAGTTCTGAGTGACTGCAGGGAAAGTGTCAACTGAGGGACTAGAAGGACAGGAAGAATCCTGTATCCAGGATGCAGCTCAGTGTCATGTTGGAAAATTGACGGTCTAGTAGTTGGGAATGTAGTAAGCTAAAGACAGGGCCTCGTGATGCATTTGAGTGTAATGACATAAAAGGCAAAGAAAGCTAGAAGTGTTGATATAAAGGCAATCTGGGGTGAAACATGGAGACAACATTTATTATATTAATCGGGAGGGTACGTCCTGGCAGAGAGGGAAAGAGATTTATCAGTAAAGCCTCTTGCTTCAGGCATTGCCCATACTACAAAACACTTGTCGTTTTCTTTTTGATGCAGGAATTTCAGAAACAGCTTACTAAAGCTAAGAGAATAATGATCATAGGGAATGGTGGTATCGCACTTGAATTAGTGTAAGTACATGTTTTTTAATATTATGTAAGGATTGCTCTGTGATTCATGTAATTATTGGTAGACCAGAAAATATCTTGTTGTCCTGAAAAATCAAAGATAAGGATAATTGTTTTTCATACATTTTCAAGAACAAAATCTATTTTTTTAAGCTTTTATGAAATAATTAATAGTTGAGAAGGTAAATTTATGAACCATAAAAAGTTTCAGGAAAGCTTTTGGTCTCACTAGTTAGATTTGACCCATGTATGTTTTCTTATAAGCATTTACTATATTGAAAAACAATTTAAATACATACACCTTCAGAGAGTCCTGCCCATAGTCCCCATAACTATTTATTGCTTATACCCCATCCTGCTTCGCTCATTTACATTACCCATCTGGCCATAAAACCCAAAGTGTTTGTGAGTTTCTGTTTCAAGATACGTGATACTCCCATGTAATGGGAGTAAGTCTTGGTTTCTGAAAGTTTGGGGAATATGAACACCTTAATATGAAATACTGTCATCTTAATATGGTGTTTACAGTTTGAAAACCATTGAGGAGTATCCTGCTGTAGTCTCCAGAGCATTGATGCACTTTCTT
Source organism: Aepyceros melampus (assembly GCA_006408695.1). Taxonomy (NCBI): domain Eukaryota; kingdom Metazoa; phylum Chordata; class Mammalia; order Artiodactyla; family Bovidae; genus Aepyceros; species Aepyceros melampus. The sequence goes on along the minus strand of SJXQ01007571.1, from coordinate 309,487 downwards.
TGTGATTTTATCTTTCCGCAGATGGCAGACATGGACTAGTCTAGATATTTTTCAGGCCAGAAAGTTGGGTCTGGCTACAAAGAGGGCAAATTTATATTCAAATAAGGAATCTGCCAAAACCCTTTCTTTGCTCCCTTTCATTTGTTCCAGCCCTGAGACTAGGTTTTTGCCTTTTTAGAGGACGGTGAATCTCAGTGGAAGCCTGTAAGAGTTCTTGGATTGCCTGAGTATGAGCATTGGCAGTCATTAATGTAATTATAAAGTTTGTGGCATTGTATGGAAAAATGTAAAGAAAAAACTAGAGTCAAGACCAAGTGGGCCGGAAGAGGGAGGCATAGATTTATTGTTAAGAGGGGCTTCAAATCCTTGCATACACGTGACAGATTTTTCTCCATCAGTTATCACCAAAAGTGGAACTTAATACTGTTATACTATTAACATTGAAAAGCTTGCTCACATTCAAAAAGTTTCAGAGTCTCACAATATTTAATCCTATTCTTTATTTAGGTTGGAGTTTGAAGACCATATACTTGGATAAAATTCATAATTTTATATTCAGTAAACTCTGATTGTTTAAGAAAGTGCCCATGTAGTGCTATTCTCTCAGTTTAGATTAACAGAATGATTAGGCTTTTTTGTCTTAATGAAAAATGACATATCCAGACTCTGATGCTAATACTGATTTCTTCAGTATGCCTTCATTTCAGCTATTATCTCTGTTTCCAAATGTAGGTTAATCCTTTCTTTTTCAAGCAGACATAGTTTTTCATAATTTCACAAAATGTAATACTTCATTGTTCTCTGGGTTTTTTAAAAAGTGGTTTTTAAAATGAAAGCAGAATTTCCCCAAAGTGTGATGATACTTTCTTCTTATGCATCTTTCTGAGGACACAGTTCATAGGATAAGAGGATTAGAGGGCATCCTGTGAAGTACAGCACATCCAGGAGTTATTTCTGGTGGTTACTTATAATAACTATGGCCCCACTGGTCAAGCATCAGTATTTTAAGCTATACTGCTATGTGTTATGTTCCTACATTACTTTAAAATACAAAAAAAAAATTGTGTGTAAAATTGGAATATAAAAGTTATGTGTATTCTGCTTTCTGTTTATCAGCAATATTATATGATCTGAGCAGCATGAGATTAGAATGTTCTCCAGATAATCTGAAATTTAGTAACTATTAAGTACTCTGCTGGCATAAGAGAGGAGGAGAAATAAGGGCCCACTGGAGAAGGCAAAGGGCCCCTTTACCATACACCAAAAAGCATGAACATCAGGTGACCTGCAGTCAGATGTACTAAACATTCTTTCTTCTATCATCAGCTTATCTGTCAGTTAGCCTTGAAAAAAATCATATAATCTAACTATATTATGTCACTCTGAGAAATAAAGGTGGTAACACTTTTTACCATAAATGGATGTTAAAAACCAGTGACATTAACACGATGATTACCATTGCAGTTTCAAATAAAATCCGGGAGGCCTTACAAATAGCTATGAAAAGAAGAGAAGCAAAAAGCAAAGGAGAAAAGGAAAGATATAAGCATCTGAATGCAGAGTTCCAAAGAATAGCAAGAAGAGATAAGAAAGCCTTCTTCAGCAATCAATGTAAAGAAATAGAGGAAAAGAACAGAATGGGAAAGACTAGAGATCTCTTCAAGAAAATTAGAGATACCAAGAGAACATTTCATGCAAGGATGGGCTCGATAAAGGACAGAAATGGTCTGGACCTAACAGAAGCAGAAGATATTAAGAAGAGGTGGCAAGAATACACGGAAGAACTGTACAAAAAAGATCTTCATGACCCAGATAATCATGATGATGTGTTGACTAATCTAGAGCCAGACATCTTGGAATGTGAAGTCAAGTGGGCCTTAGAAAGCATCACTACGAACAAAGCTAGTGGAGGTGATGGAATTCCCGTTGAGCTGTTTCAAATCCTGAAAGATGATGCTGTGAAAGTGCTGCACTCAATTTGCCAGCAAATCTGGAAAACTCAGCAGTGGCCACAGGACTGGAAAAGGTCAGTTTTCATCCCAATTCCAAAGAAAGGCAATGCCAAAGAATGCTCCAACTACCGCACAATTGCACTCATCTCACATGCTAGTAAAGTAATGCTCAAAATTCTCCAAGCCAGACTTCAGCAATATGTGAACCGTGAACTCCCTGATGTTCAAGCTGGTTTTAGAAAAGGCAGAGGAACCAGAGATCAAATTGCCAACATCCGCTGGATCATGGAAAAAGCAAGAGAGTTCCAGAAAAACATCTATTTCTGCTTTATTGACTATGCCAAAGCCTTTGACTGTGTGGATCACAGTAAACTGTGGAAAATTCTGAAAGAGATGGGAATACCAGACCACCTGACCTGCCTCTTGAGAAATCTGTATGCAGGTCAGGAAGCAACAGTTAGAACTGGACATGGAACAACAGACTGGTTCCAAATAGGAAAAGGAGTACGTCAAGGCTGTATATTGTCACCCTGCTTATTTAACTTATATGCAGAGTACATCATGAGAAATGCTGGACTGGAAGAAACACAAGCTGGAATCAAGATTGCTGGGAGAAATATCAATAATCTCAGATATGCAGATGACACCACCCTTATGGCAGAAAGTGAGGAGGAGCTAAAAAGCCTCTTGTTGAAAGTGAAAGAGGAGAGTGGAAAAGTTGGCTTAAAGCTCAACATTCAGAAAACGAAGATCATGGCATCTGGCCCCATCACTTCATGGGAAATAGATGGGGAAACAGTAGAAACAGTGTCAGACTTTGTTTTTTTGGGCTCCAAAATCACTGCAGATGGTGACTGCAGCCATGAAATTAAAAGGCGCTTACTCCTTGGAAGAAAAGTTATGACCAACCTAGATAGTATATTCAAAAGCAGAGACATTACTTTGCCGACTAAGGTCCGTCTAGTCAAGGCTATGGTTTTTCCTGTGGTCATGTATGGATGTGAGAGTTGGACTGTGAAGAAGGCTGAGCGCAGAAGAATTGATGCTTTTGAACTGTGGTGTTGGAGAAGACTCTTGAGAGTCCCTTGGACTGCAAGGAGATCCAACCAGTCCATTCTGAAGGAGATCAACCCTGGGATTTCTTTGGAAGGAATGATGCTAAAACTGAAGCTCCAGTACTTTGGGCACCTTATGCGAAGAGTTGACTCATTGGAAAAGACCCTGATGCTGGGAGGGATTGGGGGCAGGAGGAGAAAGGGACGACCGAGGATGAGATGGCTGGATGGCATCACAGACTCAATGGACGTGAGTCTGAGTGAACTCCGGGAGTTGGTGATGGACAGGGAGGCCTGGCGTGCTGCGATTCATGGGGTCGCAAAGAGTCGGACACGACTGCGCGACTGAACTGAACTGATAGTTAGGATGACCATATATCCTGTTTATTCAGATTGTCCCCATTCATTTGCACCAAAACACTTATTAAGAGCAGATAAATTATAGTGAACTCCAGGGACTTTGTAGAGTAACTATTAAGAAAACCACATTCTCAGTGCCCAAACCTAGAGATAAAACTGCTAAAGCCCAGAAGCTCTTGCTGCCTCATGAACATTAATGGAAGGTGGTTTCTATATGCCTTGGGCATTCCTGTTTTCTGCTAAGATCCTTGTTTTCTGTGACCTGGGTCTGTCTTTGGCTAGATGTCTTGGAAATTTCTTAGATGAAAGGAATTCATTGCAAGGTAATCGTTTCCTGTACAACAAAGTTAAGATTTTCATTGTAACTCTCATTCTTTCCTTTTTCTCTGTCCTTCCATAATGTGCTTTGAATACATATTAATAAAATATTTGTTCACAAAGAATCAACTGTCTGAATATTGTAGCTATATGTCATCCATCCTTCCATTACTGATTACATTGTAACTAGATAAACCAGGCATTGCTCACTCCTGGGAACCCTGGGGGACATTCATATAATAACTGTGTTTAGAAATTGAATGCTTTTAGGTGATAGTCATTAAAAATTTTATATGCTATTCAGGGCATATGTGTGCATGCTTTATCACAAAGTCGTGTCCAACTCTGTGACCGCATGGATTACAGCCCGCCAGGCTCCTCTGTCTATGGGATTCTCTAGGCAAGAATACTGAATTGCCATTTCCTCCTCCAGGGATTCAGTGTATATATTTATTATGTATATGTTCTCTAAACAAACTTTAAATTTCCCTTATTATTCTACTTTAACTCTTATTAACCTGAAATGGTGTTATATTCTGCTTAATAGTCATTCTCAGTTTGCCTTAAAATATTTTCTTTACTCTTGCCCTAAGAGGTAGTTGTTATTAATCATACAAAGATTTCTTCTTACACTTTGAAATTGCTCTAAGTAACTTTCATATTCCTTTTAGGTATGAAATTGAAGGCTGTGAAGTAATTTGGGTCATTAAAGATAAAGCAATTGGGAATACTTTCTCGATGCAGGAGCAGCTGAATTCTTGACTTCAAAGCTCATTGATGAAAAACCAGAGGCTAAAATTGCACAAAAAAGAACCAGATATACAACTGAAGGTAAGTATAGCATCTAGCTCCTTCATTCACAGATGAGACTTTACTTTTTAACCATATAGAAAAAGGCTATAAGAAAATTTAGCAAAATATTTTGATAGGACTGTAGATAACTTATTTCTATTTCTTTATGTAACTTTTAAGATTATACACACACACACACACACACATATATATATATATATGTAGGATATATTTTTTATGAAAAGTATGTATAACTAAAACTGCAAATTTAAAGTGAATTAAATAAACCAGCCCATCTACATCTATGCAGGCAGATGCTACAGTTCGACAACACCTAAGTTTATAAAATGCAGTGAGTTTAAAAACAGATACAGTTTCCTAGCTTAAAAGAGCTTTTTTTTTTTTTCTTAAATTTTTGGCTTATAAAGTTGAACAAGAATTTTGTAAGTTTGGGTCACACTAAAAATTGACAAAATTTTCAAAATTTAATGTCTGAATTTCTTATTCTTTATATTAACCAGTGATTATAACATCCATGAAGCACTCTGTATGTGTTTATACACAACACTCAAATCAAAAGATTATCCATTTTGTAGCTGTATATCACAAAGTATTAAAGTAATGAATAAAATAATATAGATAAGTTTAGTCCTGCTGTATGAATGTGTATATGAGAATTATTACATTACCTAAAAACTTCTGAACATAAACATAATTCTCTGCCTGACAGTTTTTGTATCCTTTGGATTTTGAACTGAGTTTGTCTCTTCAGGACGGAAAAAGGAAGCACAAGCCAGAGCTAATGCTGGTAACATAGGTAGTGCCTTGGGACCAGACTGGCATGAAGGGCTGGATCTTAAAGGAACAAAAGAGGTATGTTTTCATATACTGTTTAAACATATCTAAATTCAATTTTAAATTATTGAACTGTTTGTTGAAGACTGGTTATGTAGTCAAAGAATTGGCAAGTCTTTTTCCTTAAAATCCATGGTGTTAAGAATGGACTTTGGGGCCAGTTGGCCCATTTGAACTTTAGAGATAGATCTCCATATACAGGCTTTAGTAAACACACCCACCCTATTTTAAATTAATCTTTTCTCAAAGATCTCTTTGGATGCAGTCTATTCTAAAGATTATTAGATAGATTCTAAATAAATTGCACATTTAATATCCTAATTGCATAAGCAGATGAATTGCTCTTATTTATTTACTAGATGTTTTAGTTATTTGTGGTTAAAAGGGCTATGTATGATATTTAAATATTGTAAGAAATACATATACAGTCTTTATTACTGTGTATGATTTATTTTCAGCCTTCATTAGGTTGGAGTGGGCTTGGCCTCACAGTATATCAAATTTGTGTATATCAAATTTTGTGATGGAAATCGCACAAAATCATTTATTCCTGCACCTTCAGGTCCTACAATTAATAGTATTTTTAACTTGCAACTTCAGTTTAGTTCAGTGAACATTTGTTGAATATCTCCTGCCTAAGTGGCACTTTACTAAGGTTCTAGAATATAACAATTAGGATATGTCAACTTATTTTTTAGTCCATAACAGTTATAATTTTAAAATATATACAGGGCTTCCCTGTGGCTCAGCGGTAAAGAATCTGCCTGCCAATGCAGGAGACACAGGTTCGATCCTTTATCCAGGAAGATCCCACATGCTGTGAAGCAACTAAGCCTGTGCTCTAAAGCCCAGGAGTCTCAACTACTGAGCCCACGTGCCCTGCAGCCTGTGCTCCACAACACGAGAAGCCTCTGTAACGAGAAGCCTGTGCACTGCAGCTAGAGCAGCCCCCTCTCGCTGCAACTAGGGAAAAGCCTGTGCAGCAACGAAGACCCAGCACAGCGGAAAATAAATTAATAAAAATATATATACGTGTAATTATTGATGAGGCTTCTATCAGAAAGTATGCCCTTAGTGCTACCTGCCAATTCAACTCTTGATTTCTAAATACTAAATGAGTTTCTGCTCACTCTTTCATATACAAAATTAAGAGGCATGTTTGGGAACATTAAATGTGTTTTCACTTATACTATAAGAATCTTTTTTTTTTTTAAGTTTCTGTAAGTGTATTATAAATTTTTTCTTCATCATCAGTAACCCATCCTTCTTTCTGGAAATATTATGGTAACCAGTACTTCTTTATTTTAGTTTTCTCATAAAATTCACATTGAAACCATGTGTGAAGTAAAGAAAATTTACCTTCAGGAAGAATTTAGAATTTCTGAGAAAAAGTCCTTGACTTTTCCAAGAGACCATCATCATCAGTCAGTTACTACTGACAAAGGTAAGTGATGAAATAAGAAAAAATAATTACTTATTTAAAAAGAAGACAATTTTGCTTTATTGTTTATTTAAAAACTCCATACTTCCATATAAAATTTAAATGTGAAAAGATAAAACCGTAATAATGTAAATCATTTCATTTTCAGTACTTAACTCCTTGCAATTTCTAATAAATTAAATTTTATAGAGCTTAACATTTTATGCAGGGCTCATTGCTTGACCATCATACCCCTGTGAGTGAATTAGAGTTATCTTGTTGATCAAGACAAAAAATAAAAATTAAAAAGCTGATGCTCTTATAGAGTTGAAGTGACATCCTCAAAATCAGGCAGATTGAAAGAAGTTGAAACTAAGGTACAGATCTCCTAAAATTCCTATTCTACATTCCCATGAGAACTACTCTATGAAATATATTCAACTAAACCTCCTGTATGAGATACCCCATTGCTCTGAATTCTTTGAATTTTTTCATAGGAAAAGGGATTGTCTGAATGTCAATAATAAGGGAAAACTTTGAAAAATGAGTAACCTACTTGGACTAAACTCTTATAATAAAGATTTTTAAAGAAATAATTTATAAAGTAATTATCAATTTACTTTGTTAGAACTGTCTAAATTTGAAGGAAAAATGTTTAGAATGCCTGCCATGGTTTCGTGATTATACAATAAGAAGATGGAATTGGTCATATTAAAATTGTTTTAGCAAATGTACTTGTAAATATTCTTGAGTTATTGTTTTAAAGACACTTCTTGCCTCGTTCAATTTTTCTTAGTTCTAGTCGTCATATTCACATAATGTTACAGGTGGTGATTACACTTGAGAACAATTTTTTTTTTTTTTAAGAGATATGGCCTGTGTATGTGGAATTGACCAATGAAAAGATATATGGCTGCGATTTCATTGTCAGTGCTACAGGAGTTACACCAAATATAGAACCTTTTCTCTGTGGCAACAATGTAAGGTGAAAATTTTTGTCTCACTGTGAACATTGCTAAAGTATTAATTATTTGTGAAGATCTCTAATTCTCAAGTATGAACATTGTTCATTTGAAGTGTGGCACAGAACTGTAATTTAAGATCGCTGAAAACAATTTAATTTATATTCATGTCTTCATGTTATTTTTTTACTGTCAAATCCTTAAGCAGTCAACATCCCAGCATTATTTAAAGTGACATATAATGCATGCTTTATTTACCTAAATGTTGGTAAGAGACTGATGTGTATGCTAAGTCACTTTAGTCCTGTCCAACTCTTTGCAACCCCATGGACTGTAGGCTGATAGGCTTCTCTGTCCCTGTGATTCTGCAGGCAGGAATACTGGAGTGGGTTGCCATGCCTTCCTCCAGGGATCTTCCAGATCCAGGATCGAGCCCGCTTCTCCTACATCTCCTGCACTGGCAGACGGGTTCTGTGCCATTAGCGCCCCCTTGGAAGTGGGCCTCAGAGACTGATACTTCCTATGAATTCTTAAAGAGTGATTCTTTTATTAGAGAAACTAGTGTGTATTTTTTGCTTTTTAGCATTTGAAGCTTGTAGTAACTGAGGAATATTTTTGTAACTGTGAGTGTGGTGGTCATATGTTTATTGGCAATTTTTGATGTTCTAAGAATTTGAAGTTCCAGGAATGCTATGAGTTCCTCTTTAGTAGGAATTTGACTGACTGGAAATTCAGATTAGTTGTCTACACTTGGCAGCTATTTCACTTTCCTCACTAAAACTCAGCATATCAACTGTAGAAATTTGACTTGTTCTTTTACTTCAGAACAAAAGTCATGTTTTCTTTTCCTTACCCCACGTGCTTATGAGGAACATTGTTTAGTTTGATGTAGGAGAAGACGGTGGCCTGAAGGTGGATGACCACATGCATACGTCCCTCCCTGACATCTATGCCGCAGGTGATATTTGCACGGCCTCCTGGCATCCCAGCCCTGTCTGGCAGCAGGTAAGCTGGCATACCTGATCACAGGTGTTTATCTGAGTCCATCTGAAAATAAAGGAGCTGCCACAAGTAAATGCACATTCCTGGTTTTCCAGCTTTTCTACTTTGAGTGGGAAGCTATCAGAGATTTTGGGGGGTTTTTGGGTCACAAAAACAACAAAACCCTAGAGTTTTTCCCTTTTGGTAAGGTTTTATGTAGTGATGGAATAGACTGGGACGTCTTAATTTTAAAAAGAATTATGACTGTTCCTTTGTTTTTCATGCTCAAATGCTTACCAGCAGTGTCCAGTAGAACCTTCTGTGATGACAGATACATTCTGTACTTTTGCAGTGTCCAGTCAGGTAGCCACTAGCCACCTATCTACTAAAGCACTTGAAATGTGAAATGTGGCTGTGACTGAGGAACTGAATTCTAATTTTACTTGTAATTAATTTAAATAGTTATGTAACTGGTGGCTACGATTTAGGACAGCACAGCTTTAGATTAAAAAAATAGCACACTGAGATTATAAACCGTACATTGTTTCTGATGATCTGTTCCCTGTGGGAATTGCTGAAAAAATGTTCCCATGGTAAACAGCCTTCCTCAGCCTAACAACCCCTTCCACCTGGATCTAGATTTCCCCCTGCTGTCACAGTGTTGCCTGCCTTGTAACAGTGGGGCAGAAGTCCTAGAGGAAGATACTCAAGACAGTGGCCAGAGGTGGCGTTGTTTTAGGAGGAGGAGAGTCAAAGGTAGATGTTACAGATAAAAGAACCAGTCAACACACTTATCTTGGTAATACTCCAATAAAAAACAAAAACCACTTACCTTAAGAAAGACCAGTTCCACTGGTAGGGCTGTTATTCATTCAGATTAACTGGAGTGTGAAGTAGTAGAAGAACTAGATGTATTTTAAGAATCAGCTTTATTATTGTTACATACATCAGAGATAACATCAGCAAGAGGGTGATGTCAGCCATATTTCTAAAATGCTTCAAACTGGCTTTCTTTCAGTTTTCTCTACAATGACATCCTATGTCGTTTTTATGGCATATCTGTCGCAAACTCAATTAGGAATTGGAGTTGCTGTTTTTGTTGTTAACATTTCAGCCCAGTAAGGGTTAAAGCCGGGCTTCCCTGGTCAGGAATCTGCCTGCCATGCAGGAGACCCCAGTTCAATTCCTATGTCTGGAAGATACCCTGGAGAAGGGATAGGCTACCCACTCCAGTATTCTTGCCTGGAGAATCCCCATGGACAGAAGAGCCTGGTGGGCTACAGTTCATGGCATCGAAAAGAGTTGGACACGACTAAGTGACTAAGCGCAAGGCAAAAAGGCTGAAGTCAGGGAATATGTAAATTACATCCTTCATGTGCCTCATACTCTAGTACAGGAAAGAAATGTCCAAAAATAAACTGGTGTTTCTTACTTTGAGTGACTCTAATAAACTCATCTCTTAATTTGCATAAGCGGTAATTGTTTCACATAGTCCAAGACACAGACTGAAGGAACTTGGAGGCTAAAATGCAGCAGTAACAGTGCAGCAGAATAGTATCGCAGGCCACGTCTGCTGGCCATTCTCTAGTTGTTACTGTGCTCTGTAGGCTGCCTTCTTACTTCACCAGACCTAACCTTGTTTAGAGGAGACTGAATTAAAAAAAAAAAACTATCACTTCTTTCAGAAATTCTTAAAGCTCATATCCATGATTATGGTTATTTTTTTTTTTGCACACAAAAGAGACATTAGTTGCCACACATGAGGTATAAGAATTATCAAATACCAGAAGCAGTTGGTTAGTGTGACAGTGATCCAGTCAGTTACCTAACAAGCTAGGTGTAACTGTTCTTGGGGACGTCATGCATTTTAAGGAACTGTACTAGGTTAAGGTGGTAACATTTTTCAAATAATGATAATGAAAAATTAAATTGCATGACCTTCTTTATTTCAGATGAGGCTGTGGACCCAGGCTAGACAGATGGGATGGTACGCAGCAAAGTGCATGGCCGCAGCTAGTGTAGGAGAGTCCATTGACATGGATTTCAGCTTTGAACTTTTCGCTCATGTAACAAAATTTTTTAACTATAAGGTAAGATAGACAAATATTAACAGCACCTTTCCTGCTTGTTAGTCTTAAAACTAATTACAGTCATCTAATTTTCTCACATGAATAAGAGCTTAATCTGGTTGTAATCACTGTACAAAAAGTGACAGATTTCCTCATTTCTTACAAACCCATAACTGGTATTATTGCTGGAGGCTTCCCCAGTGGCTCAGAAGGTAAAGAATCTGCCTACAGTGCAGGAGACCTGTGTTCGATCCCTGGGTTGGGAAGATCCCCTGGAGGAGGGCATGGCAACCCACTCCAGTATTCTTGCCTGGAGAACCCATGGAGACAGGAGCCTGGTGGGCTACAGTCCATGGGGTTGCAAAGAGTCGGACACGACTGAAGCAACTAAGCACAGTCCCTAGGCATCTGATAGTCAGACCTACCTTCTCAATGAACTTGTATAGTTCAGGGGGGAAAAAAAATCTCTTCCAGATTTGTTCACTGATGGTACATTTCTGAGTTTTATTTGAAATTCAGTCCTCCTTTGTGAAGGGAACTAACAGCTATTCATACTCAAGAATGAGCAGGTACTACCCTCTACATATTATTTAACCCTCTTTACATCACTCTGGGGCAGGTTTTTTCCTCCTCATTTACTTACAAGGAGAATCATACACATACAAATATATACATAAATTTCAGAGAGATTCAGCAATTTGCCCATGAACGATCTAACTCAGTTTCTTATTCAGCCTTTAAATCATTCCACGCTGATGTAGTCCACGTCCTACATGTTTGTATATTCACTAGGTATTTTTAATGTTCATGACGTTGTATGATAGTGTCACCTGTAGAGTAAGTGCATACTGTACAAATGTTTTCTTTGGTTCCTTCTAAATGGCACTTTCAACAGTAAAATTTTGTGATTAGATTTCCCACTCTAGGAAAACACAAAATAACTATTTTTTTCTTCTTAAATACTCACTAAAATAACATTTTTATATTTCTCTATATAGGTTGTATTACTGGGAAAATACAATGCACAGGGCTTGGGTTCAAACCATGAACTACTGCTGAGGTGTACCAAAGGGCAGGAGTACATCAAAGCCGTCCTGCAGAACGGGCGAATGATGGGCGCTGTCTTAATTGGTGAAACTGACTTAGAAGAAACGTTTGAAAATTTAATTTTAAACCAGATGAACCTTTCAGCATATGGAGAAGATCTGCTGGATCCAAATATTGATATAGAAGATTATTTTGACTAAAAAGGGCATTTCAAGAGCTACATCACGTTCCAAATAAGATTTAAAAAGTCAGAGGATTACAGATTTATGATGACCAGCTGAAGTTAAAATAATTTATAGAGTTTTTTTTCTCGAACACAAAATTGACCACTAATTATGTAAAGATAAGTCTGAAGTATTCATTTCTGTGTTTTCAACTCAGAGACATTCATTTGTGATTTAGCTTTGAAACAAATTAGCTTGTTATCTACTTAACCAACAGTGTGGTGTCTGGTTAACATACCAGAGCCATTCTTTGACCATGAAACATCAAAGGCAGGCTGTGGTTTCAAGAAGCTTACCGTTGTAGCCTTTGTAAGCCAGTTGTGTGAAAAGAAAAATACAGCTAGTTATGACACGGCATAAAGAACTTAACAAAGTTACATGAACTTAATCTCTTAACGTATTTTACACTTAAAGAGTTTTACAATAAAGTTAATTTATTTTTCATTTCACACTGTAAATTTATGCAATTCATGATCTCAAGAGGTCAGAATGTCTCAAATTCTCAAGTTTTCAATACTTCAGAGATAAATTCTGAAAATGTAGCTCCATATATATAAAATATAATGAAACTGTCTTAAAATTAAGCTTCTAATTAACTGCAAAACTAATAGTGTATCCATAAGTTATTTTCTTGGAAAATTTAGAAACACTCATCTCATGCATTATCAATTTTTCTTTTCTTAGCCCCTGTATTCTTACAGTCTGGTTGCTGAAGCGTGTTTGCAGACCTCTTCAGGAAGTTACTTGGAGTTTTTTCTTCCCTCTTTTTATCAGTTCCTTCAGAATGACAGGTTTGAGGTGATTCAGTCTGCAAAACAACAAGACAAACACGTAAAAATTCAGCTATTTCATTTTCTCAGGAGATTAATATCAAGTCCTTCTATATTAATCAGCTCTTTTAAGTGTCCACTGGTCTTGTTTTTATTTTTCAAGTTTCTTCCAATATGAGCCCCATCTTGAATAGGAAAGGCTGTGCTATCAAGACCATAAAGAATACCTGACATGACCTTGGACACACTGGTGCCTGCTGAGCTTTTGCAGGCTGGAGAGCAGTTAGTTTGTGACAGGGATTTTCAACTTCTGCTGCACAAGCTGACTTCTCAGCTAGCACTGACCACAGGCAAGGTCATGAGAGCAGGGTGCATCATAACATCAGACATTAAAATGGAATCTTCATATTCCAAAAGGTTGGAAACCCCTAGTCTTTATTTAAAAACTAGTCTAAATTCTTCCATTTAGTACCTCTGCAGAACACAAAAGTAGGTTTTCTCTCTTCTATACCCAGATTCCAAGAACACTGACTTATCTCTTCTTTGTTCCACTGGACCCAGAAGGGAACAAGTTAAAGAAAAGCAAGAAATGTCTTTTTCAAATAATTAAAAATTGAAAATTAGTAATCACCCTGAAACAGTTCTGCGTGGGCTTCTTTACTCTCATGGTAATAACATGTGCCTCGTTGTTCAGAAGATTAGCTTTAGGTCCTGCTTTCAGATAGGAAATGGTAGCATAAGCTGTAAAACTGTAGTCTTCTCTGCAGGAGACAAAGGCCAACAGTCAGGCTTTGAGAAGTTGCAGACAACAAATGAAATTTATAAAAAATAAGTAAAGTAATTGTAACTAACATTGATATGAAATAAAACTTTCAGTATAAAAATGCAATAAAGTATTGTACATTTCTGCTGCTTTGACATATGATAATTAAAAGTTTGAATTTGTTTACTAGGTAAATTTTATAGAGTATTTAAAAGTTCCTATGAAACAACCATTAAACCATTTGTTCTGTTGCACTTATATAAAAATGAGACTCAGGAAAGACAACATGAGAGGGCAAGAAATGGGTCTGTATATACTTGAGATACTGCTGTATGAGAAAATGTGCAATGATTTTCTCCAGATCTTCACGAGGAAGTGTGGGAGGAGCAAGGCCTGCTACTCTCAATTTCGAGGCACCCTTTCCCATCCAAGAGTCGATCAGTTTTAGTGGAGTGAGCTTTTCATTCAGGTCCTCGGCCTGTTTCAGGATCTTAATAAGATCCCTGCAGTATGCAGTTACATTCTTTCTTTCAAATGCTGTAATGAAAGAGACATGGTTAAAGATGAATGAAATTTTGAAATTAGAGCAAGGATAGGCTGTCCTAAGTGGTTAGACTCGTTTAAGAAATAAGTCACCCAATGTGAGCCACCCTAAACACTGGTTTGTTCCTATGTTCTGAATTAAGACTATTGGTCAAGTCTCTTTTCATTAGATTAAGCTATAGTCTCTCTCAGACACGAATTTAAATGATATACAAAAAAATAATCTGTTTATTGGAAGGTCTTTGGAGATGCTCTCGGAACCAAAACGTATCAGCGAGACATGATTATGACAAAGACAGAGGTGTTTACAGGAGGGTAAGTCTCTTCTACATATTTACCAGGTTTACACTGCCATATTTAGTCAATCTGTTCTTCATTTTTTCATATTTAATGATGCCTACTCATTAAGCAATATTCTGACAACCAGTGTGGCATCCTAGGGACTCTAATTTCACGACAAGAATCTCCTGGACAGTTATTCCCATCTATTGACACGAGCATTCAAGAAGTATTTATCAGACTCTTGTTATTTGGTCAGTATAAAACAGTCTAGTAAACACAAATAATTTTCTTTACCTGCAGAGTTAAAATTGTCATGACCTTCCCCCACCAAGGCATCAGAACTCAGTGAGGAATGGGTTAGTCTAGCTCATCAAACACTATGCATACATACAGAATTTTTAAAAGTGAAAATACAGCCCCAACACTACTAAACTAGTGTCTTACAAGTGAGTGAATACTATCTGGATCAAAAATGATACACTATAATCTCTCTGTTGTACTTTCTCTCTTCAGTCAGTGACTATAAAGTATTGGAGATTATTACAAGAGGTTAGCATTCTCATATATAAATAGTATTTCTAATCAGAGAGATTTTAAATGTTTCATTTCTTAAAAATTTAACATCTCAGTGTAGCAATATAAAAGACATGCATACACATAATAGCTTTTAATTTTATTTGTACTTGTTTCAAAACTTTGTGTTACTACTCTCAAATCTGAGAAATTCTATCCACACCTTGCTAATTCTTTTAAATCCATTTTGAGTGTCTAATACTGCCCTCATGTAGTCCTAGTTATAAACATTAGCTTATAGAAATCTAAAAAGGACAACTCACAAATCTCTTTACAGCAGTTATCACACATTTTGTTACATGCTTCTGGACTCCATACTTCATCAAAATGTTGAGCTATCAATACACGGCGACATCTGCAAACACATTCGAGATATGAATTGTCCCTATTTCATAATACAGGGTTATATACTGTTACTAGTTTCCTGTTGCTGCCACAACATTAACACAAACTCGGTGGCTTAAAACAACGCAGATTTGTAATCTTATATCTTTATAGGTTAGAAGGCTGGCATGGGTCTCACTGGGTTAAAATCAGTAACAGCAAGGTGTTGGCAGGGCTGGATTTCTCCGAGCGGTTCTAGGGAAGAATCTGTTTCCTTGCCCTTTCCAGATTCTGAAGACTGCCTGCACTATTTGGCTCATGGCCCCCCTTCCTCTATCTTCAAAGCTAACAATGGGTGAAGTTTTCATATCATTTGACATCTTATTCCTCCTTCCACATTTAAGAACCCTTGTGATTATAGTGAGTCCACCCAAACAATTCAGCATTATCTCTCTATTTTAAGATCAGCTGACTACAACTTGAAATCCGTTTGTAACTTGAACTCTCTTTTGCCATGTAAAGTAGCATACTCACAGTTTTCAGAGATTCAGATGTGGACATCTTTGGAAGACTACTACTATGCCCACCATATGTAATAATTTTTTTCATATGTTGTTAGTATAAAAATAACATCTATGCACTGGGAAACCAAAAGATTTGCATCACTAGCTTTATTACAACTGAAATTGCAATATCTCCAAGGTATACCTGTATTGGAGAATCTTCCTGATAGCAAAGCAAGTTTCCTGTATTTCATAGTATCATTTTGAGTCTAAGTCCCAAAATATGCTTCATGAGGGCCTATTGGATATCTAAGGACATTTTCATTTTCCCATTTTTTAAACTTGCTGTAGCATTAATAGGAAAGAAATACCATTTTCTATCACTAATTACTGCTTACTTAAAAAATTCTGAGTACTTATAATATGATGGGCAATAAGACTACAAAGATGACTAAGAAGTAAAAATAGTAATTGTGAGGGAATACAAATGCAAGATTGTTAAAAGGTATTTGAAATTAAGATAGCAAGTTACATCATCATGTATATAGAGAAATTGGTATATATAAACCTCATGGTAACCACAAATCAGAATTCTATTATAGAAACCCACACAATAAAGAAAAAGGAATTCAAATACTAAATTCATCAAACCACAAGAGTAAAAGAAGGAACAAAAAAGGTCTACAAAACCACCTCAAAACAATGAAATGGCAATAAGTACATACCTATCAACAATTCCATTAACTTTAAATGGACTAAATGCTCCAACCAAAAGACATAAAGTGGCTGAATGGATACAAAATCAAGACCTGCATATATTTTGCCTACAAGAGACTCAGCTCTAAAGACACACACAGACTGAAAGTGAGGGGCTGGGGAAACATATTCCATTAAATGGAAATCAAAAGAAAGCCGAGGTAGTAACACTCATGTCAGACAAAGAAAGTGAAAGTTGCACAGCTGTGTCCACCTCTTTGCAACTGAATTCTCCAGGCCAGAATACTGGAGTGGGTAGCCTTTCCCTTCTCCAGGGGAACTTCCCGACCCAGGGATCAAACCCAGGTCTCCAGCATTGCAGGCAGATTCTTTACCAACTGAGCTATAAGGGAAGCACCATATCAGACAAAATAAACTTTAAAACAAAGACTGTTACAAGACACAAGAAGGACATTACATAATGAGCAAGGGATCGATCCAAGAACATAAAACAACTATTTATACATATACACACACACACACACACACACACACACACACACACCTACATAGAACCACCTAAATACATAAAACATATTAACAGACATAAAGGGAGAAACTGATACAATAACAGCAAGGGTCTATAATATTCTATTTACATCAATAGATGACCAAGACAAAAAATCAATAAGGAAACACTGGCATTAAATGACACATTAGACCAGACTTGACATATATAGACCATTCTATTCAAAAATAGCAGAATATATTCTTTTCAAGTGCACAAGGAACATTAACATTCTCCAGGATAGATCACATGCTATGCCACAAAACAAGCCTTGGTAAAGTTAAGACAAGGAAATAATACCAAGCATCTTTTCCAACCACAACACTATGAAACTAGAAATCAACTATAAGAAAAAAACTGCAAAAAACTCAAAACATGCAGAGGCGAAACCATACACTACTAACCAACCAATGAATCACTGAAGAAATCAAAGAAAAATGCAAAAATACCTGGAGACAAAACAAAAACACAACAATTCAAAATCTATGCAATTTAGAAATAGAGTTCTAAGTGGGAAATTTATAGCAACACAAGCTTACCTCAGGAAATAAGACAAATCTCAAACAACCTAACCTTACATTTAAAGGAACTAGAAAAAGAACAAACAAAAACAAGTTAGTAGAAGGAGTTAATAGAAGGAAGGAAAGAATAAAAATCAGAGCAGAATAAATAAAATAGAGAGTAAAAAAATAATGGTAAAGATCAATGAAATTAAGAGCTGGTTCTTGGCACAGAGTCCAAACCTCTGGCCCACCAGGAAAGTCTCAATTTAAACAGAATTAGTAAGTCTTTATCCAGACCCATCAAGGAAAAAAGCCCAAGTCAATAAAATCAGAAATGAAAAAGTTGCAACCTACACCAGAGAAATAGGAAAGATCAAAGAGACTACTATAGACAAATATTTGCCAATAAAATGGATGACCCAGATGAAATGGACAAATTCCTAGAAATACGCAATTGCCAAGACTGAACAAGGAAGAAATAAAAAATATGAATAGACCAATTACCAGTCATGAAACTGAATCAGTAATTTGAAAACTCCCAAGAAACAAAACTCCAAGAATAGATGGCTTCACAGGTGACTGCTACCAAACATTCAGAAAAAAGTTAACAGTTATCTTTTTTGAAGAAAGAGAATAACTTTTTCTTTTTCTTTTTTTAGACTTAAGATACTATATTTTTATTGTACAATTTTTAAAGGTTACTTTCCATTTACAAGTATTACAAAATATTATCTATATTCCCTGTGTTGCACAATACATCCTTGAGCCTATCTTACACCCAAAAGTCTATACCTCCCACACTCCTACCTCCTCCCCCTACTCTCGTCACTGGTAACCACTAGTTTTTCTCTATGCCTTAGAATATACGTTCTTAAATCGAGGCATTCTGCAGGTTCATGTACTGGTTTCTACCCCTTCAGACATTTGCTTTTACTGGTTTACACTTGATGTTTCACCAATGTATTTACTCACTTAAGTAAGGACCCAAGAAATGCCACATGCTTTCATGTTGTGCTTGTTTTTAATTGACAAAAGTGACAAAAAAAGTGTGTGGCTTACTTGTGTACATTTTGACAGTAGGACACCATCTCATAAAGCTTTTGTTGCCCCACGTTTTCCATCACCACCATTGAACTGATCCTGAATATGTCTCCAAAGCCATAATACAAATGCAGTCTGCTTTCGTGTCATCTCGACCTGCAGTGGGAAACATCTTCAGATCGCATAGTTACTTTAAAAAGTCAAACATGCAAAAATAATAAATATAAAATTTGCTGGTGATATTTCAGTCTAAATATATCATATCTAGAAATTTCAGATAAAGATGTAAAAGTTAATTTGTAACAGCTGTCCTCAATTTTTTTAAAATATGACTAAAGAGAACTATCAACAATCAGCTTTATTAACTTAAAAACCTGTCCATAAATAATCCAGTTGTTCATATTATAAACTTGAAATAACTAATTAAAAACTCAGGAAACAAAAATGGATATCAAATTATCTTAGCAAATATAAGAAGAAATAATTGATTACACTCCAATAGAACATAAGGAAAATTTCTCCATAGGCAAATAAATATAAAACTTCAAAGGACTTCATTGTTTGTTATGAAAATACTGGCCAATAAAGAGTTAAAAATACAGTAGTAATAAATATCACTCACAGTGTTTTTAAAGCTCTTTTAAAAAATCACTTCTGGTTATGAGTTAAACATACCTGCTCGGCCACTTTCTTGGTAATAATTTTCCATAGATTTACTCATTGAATGATGAATAACAAACCTCACATCTGGCTTATCAATTCCCATACCAAATGCAACTGTTGCCACGACTACCTAAAATGTATTAACATTGTATATATTAAGCTAAAATATATTTAAAGGTGAATTAGGTTTTGATTAAAGATCTATTAGTTAACCTGAATTTCATTTGCTGTCCATTTTCTATGAACCTTGGTCTTATCTTCTGGTTCCATATTGGCATGGTATGCACCTGCAGGAATCCCCAATTTCTGTAAACTAATTGTAACTTGCTCAGAGTCTTTCTGAGAAAAGCAATATATGATTCCTGTAGTAAAGATGTCAAATGGTTAGATATATATAATAGCACATTCCTGGAAATTTTTTAACTCACACACTCAAGATACTGGTAATTACAATGCATGGGGAAAAAAAGAATTATGAAAAATTCCAAGGCCCTGAACACATACTGACTTTTCAGTATAACTCAAGATTTGATCAGCAACTTGCTCTAGAGCAGTAATGAGCCTGTTTAGAGCCACCTGTTTAGGTTTGCATTATCTTAGTTCTCTCTCCAACTCTATCTTCCACTACACAGTATTCCTCAAACTGATGCTTCATCCTCTACAAGATGTAAACAAGTGTGCTGTGAAAAAAGACTTCCATGTGCAAATGAGCTTGGGAAGCACTGCACTGAACAATACTGGTAATTACAATGCATGGGGAAAAAAAGAATTACGAAAAATTCCAAGGCCCTGAACACATACTGACTTTTCAGTATAACTCAAGATTTGATCAGCAACTTGCTCTAGAGCAGTAATGAGCCTGTTTAGAGCCACCTGTTTAGGTTTGCATTATCTTAGTTCTCTCTCCAACTCTATCTTCCACTACACAGTATTCCTCAAACTGATGCTTCATCCTCTACAAGATGTAAACAAGTGTGCTGTGAAAAAAGACTTCCATGTGCAAATGAGCTTGGGAAGCACTGCATTGAACAAAATTAAACAGGTGTCTCTCTCTTTTGCAAGGCTGGTTAGAACTTCAAAGGTGTTGATATACCCTGTGACTCTGTGGGAAGAATAAATAACCTGCAGACTTTCTCAAGCTTTTCTGACACTGAAACTCCTTTTACCCAGGGCACCCACTAATATCTCCTGGCAATCTACAGAATAGTTTTGAATACAACTTTTATACCAGTTCTTTGCTTTAGTAACACCTGTCTATGCATTAATCCTGGAACACGTTATACACAATCTCAACTCCATCTACACTCATTCAGCATTTACTTTTTATATTTCTTTACACTTAACTTTACACTACATTTAACTCATTCAGCATTTACTTTTTATATTTCTTTAATGTGTCCTTTATTATAAGAAAACTATATTTTACATCCCTATAGAACATCATTGATTAGCCTTAAATCTTACACACAGTAGATAGATACTAAATATGTGCTATTGATAACATTATGTCATTAAGTCTATTCTAATGCAATTAAGTGTAAACAAGCAAATCAGTTTCATGACTCTTACAATCTGTGTCATTAGCAAATGCCAACCCAGTTTCTAAGATCACCAAGCAAATTAACTTTATCATGATATTTTCAAGTATGTTCTGCCATGCATTAATCTTTTTTCAGTGAATTGCTATAGTATTTGTTACTTTTGTAAAGTGCTCAGTTGTTATAGTTGGTTTGTTTCTGTATTACCTGATTGCCCCTTGTATCTTCCATTAATGAGCTTTACAATGTCCTCAATAAAATCTTCAGTGTTTGAGGGCTTCTGCCGAACCTAAAAAAAGTTAACTTATTAAAAAGTAAATTAATGAGTGCCATTCATGTGTTTATTTACTTACAACTTTCCAGGTGCCATTCTTTTCTTGGACATGGTATTTTTTCCTGTCATTCTTTCATTCATTTCATCTGACCCTGTCACCACCCAGACTCTTCTTGATCCTTAATTTTTAATTCACCAGAGAAGAGGAGGCACAGAAGCAATGAATAACTTGTAAAGATGGAGACTTTTTTTATTTCCTGACCCTACTTTTGTAAAAACATAAACCATGGCACAAATAACTATTCAGTAAGAACTCAGAAAAATAATAAGTCTATCCTTAAAGGATTGCAAAGTAAAAACAGCTGTAAGGTTATTTAACTTTCAAAGTTATATACTAAATAAAATCTAAATAGGGAGTATTAGCAAATCTTTAAGGGTATAATAATTTTGCATTGTTTCATAATTAATTTTATAGAGATGTCATTAGGGTCTTTGGTTATCTTTTTCATTTTTTTGGCTATGCCATGCATCAAACCCATGTCCCCTGAGTTGGAAGCAGAGTCTTAACCACAGGACCATCAAGGAAGTCCCAGGTCCCTCAATCGATGCATGCTTTCTCTCCATCCTTACACAAAAAGTGTGTATGCAAATTTAACAAGGCAGTTTTTTCTACTTAACCAAGCAAAGGATTAAATAGCATAAGATATACAAAGGAAGCATTCATGAATAAATCTGTTTATACTCACCCAATTTTTTAAAAACTTTTGAACATAACTGCGACTCATGTAAACAGACATAATGAAAAAGTAAACTTTGAAAAGACTCTGATGTTGGGAAAGATTGAGGGCAGGAGGAGAAGGGGACGACAGAGGATGAGATGGTTGGATGGCATCACCGACTCAATGGACATGAGTTTGGGTAGGCTCTGGGAGTTGGTGATGGACAGGGAGGCCTGGCGTGCTGCGATTCATGGGGTCGCAAAGAGTCGGACACGACTGAGCGACTGAACTGAACTGAACTGAAACTCTCTGCTGAAATTCTTCACAAAATAAACTGACATAGAATTACATACCTCATAATAGAGATTTGGTCGATTAAAAGAAGCCGTGAAAGTAAAACATTTTTCGACACACAATATTTTCTGAGCATCCTTCAAAACATGACTGGTCGCTGTTGCAGTCAGTCCAATTAGCGACGCATTAGGGAACTGCCGCTTCAAGATACCAAGAGCCTTATAATCTGGGGGAAAAAAAAATACAGAGTAGCCCTCCTCCTATTCTTTCAGGAATAAAAAAAGACCGATCTTTTAGGGAGATCATCAAGATGACTGTGAGTTTATTTCCACAGCCACCTGTATCTAATCTGCCACTGCAGGCTAGCCTTTGTGACAGATGGGCTTTACTCTGCTTTTACACCTGGTTCTTCAGAAACAAGCACTCTTGGCCACCGGTGGAATGCCCTGCGAAAAGTCTCCAGAAAGCTAAGCACTGGTCTACACCTGCTAGACAGCAGATTCAAGAGGTGGAGTGGAAGCAGCCACAGTGTTTGAATTATGGCAACAGAGAAAAGATAAAAAGACCATTTGTCAAAACCCTTCTACCACAGACACCACCCAAGAGTGTTAAACTCAGACAAGAAAATGCTTGGTTATTATAGAACCCACTTCATGGAAACTGCTCCGGGCTCATATTTATCCTATACATTGAAATCACTAGCTATGCTGTCCTTGAGTACACCCTCAAGTAGTTCAACTATTTGAAGAAAAGTGAAAAAGAAACGTAAAAATGGCTCAATGTTAAGGTCAAAGGCTACTATAACAACAGGGAGGAGAAAGTTATCTGTTTGGAAAGTTATGACAGCCCAGAGTCTAGAAATAAACCCATATATATAGAGTCAATAAATCTTCTACAAAGGAGCCAAGAATATATAATGGGGAAACAATAGTTTCTTCAACAAATGGTGTTGGGAACACTGGACAGACACACGCATAAAGAACAAAACTGGATCCTCCCATGACCCCATACACAAAAGTGAACTCTCAATGAACTAAAGACTCGAATGTAAGATCTGGAACCATAAAACTCCTGGACAAAAACAAATGAGATAAGCTCCTTGACATCAGTCTTGGCAATGATTTCTTGAATCTGAGGCCAACAGCAAAATAAAATGAAAAAAACAGGTGGGGTTGCTTCAAACTAAAACACTTCTGTCCAGCAAAGGAGGCCACTAACATAATGAAAGGAAACACAGGGAATAGGGAAAAACATCTGCAAATCACGTATCTGATAAGAGGTTAGCTAATACACAAAACTGATAAAGAACTCATACAGCTCAACAGCAAAAAAAAAAATTGATTTTCAGATGTCTTTGCATAGAACAAGTTTGAGCAATCTGTTTTAGGCTAAGACTGTAAGATTATGCTGGTGAAGGAAAGAATAAGGTTACTAAAGTATACCACAACTATAACAATGAGGAGTTCACTGGGTGTGGATCCTAAAGTGAGTGCTGAAGATACCTAAAACGATGACTAAAAGAGACAACTGTGAAGCAGAAGCAAATTCCTCAATAGATATGAAGGAGAATCCAGAAATCAGTAAATCTTTACGGCTAAAGATGACAAAGTACAGTATATACACATTTCAAAAGATAAAAGCAACTGTCATAGAACAAGTTTGAGCAATCTGTTTTAGGCTAAGACTGTAAGATTATGCTGGTGAAGGAAAGAATAACGTTACTAAAGTATACCACAGAACTATAACAATGAGGAGTTCACTGGGTGTGGATCCTAAAGTGAGTGCTGAAGATACCTAAAACGATGACTAAAAGAGACAACTGTGAAGCAGAAGCAAATTCCTCAATAGATATGAAGGAGAATCCAGAAATCAGTAAATCTTTACGGCTAAAGATGACAAAGTACAGTATATACACATTTCAAAAGATAAAAGCAACTGGATTAATAAGCACTACCATGGTGGGTGGGGATTAAAGAGATTAAAGATTCTGCCTCTTGGCTCCTCTTGTATTAAGGCAAGAAAAAAATAAGTAATGACTACGTAAGAAGATAATTTTAATGGAAGCAAGGATTTGCCTCACGTAAAGCTGAGTAAGAAACAGTCCCTAGCATCACGGAGTTTTCTAGGTAGAATATACATGTGTGTATGCACTCTGTCACGTCTGATTCTTTGTGACTCCATAAACTGTAGCTCACTAGGCTCCTCTGTCCATGGCATTCTCCAGGCAAGAATACTAAAGTGGATTGCCGTGCCCTCCTCCAGGGATCCTCCCAACCCAGGGATCAAACCCGTGTCTCCTGCATTGGCAGGTGGATTCTTCACCACTGTGCCACCTGAGAAGCCCAGAACATACATACCAGGTCTGAAATCGTGTCCCCACTGACTACAGCAATGAACTTCGTCTACAGCAATTCGGGTAAATCTCCTTGCTTCATAGGCTTTTTCTAGTCTTGACATAAACATTTTGCTTTTTGCAATTTTCTCTGGAGTCACATAAATTAGCTTTAGCTTGGAGTTTTTATTTACCATTTCAGCATGAACCCATTTCACATGCTCCTATTGAAAGGAAATATAGACACAATGATAGGAGACTAAGCCAGCAGAATGCAATACTCAGTGGTAAATGAAGATGCTCATTACTCAGAAGCAACAGCCTTGGGCTACTGTAGCAGCAGATGCTTACTTCATTAAAAGTAAAATGATGTCCCAGTACTGAGCTTCACAGTAGCTGTGCAAATAGCATTTTAGATATTTATTTACATTCAGACAATTGCTAAAAGAATAATCAATCTCATTTGACAAAAAAGAGAACACAAAAACGAATATGAAGACATTCCAAAAAGCATTTACTCCATGAAGGCATAATTCTAAATTTTTCACAATAAATACCAAAATGTAAACTAAATGCAGTAAGTATGGTGATAAAGACAGGTTTTATTAATTTTAATGTTATATTTGAAATCATTTCATAGATCTCATAGATCTGATTTCATAGAACAAAATTTATTCTTGATTAGATACTTAAGGTGAAGATGAAGGTGAAGGTGAAGTCGCTCAGTCGTGTCTGACTCTTTGCGACCCCATGGACTGTAGCCCACCAGGCTCCTCAGTCCATGCAATTTTCCAGGCAAGAGTACTGGAGTGGGTTGCCATTTCCTTCTCCAGAGGATCTTCCCAACCCAGGGATCGAACCCAGGTCTCCCGCACTGCAGTCAGACGCTTTAACCTCTGAGCCACCAGTGCAGACAGCGATTAGATACTTAATGATGTTATCAAATCTATTCATAATCTATTTAGGTTTTACAAAGTATCTGATTCATTATATCAAGATTTTATAATTATGAATAATTAAAATGAGATTCTATATGTTATATATTATATATAATAAGAATACATCTTAAGAGGTAACAGCTATTTGGTTCTTAATGCTGTTGTTTTCCATAATATTTAGTACACTGGATGTTGTATTTTTCCTTCTAATCTAGTTAAGGATCAAAAGAAGTGGTGAATGTGATAGAAATAGAAACTCAAAATGCCTTCATCATCCCAGGAAAGCAGTTTGTTAACTCCTCAATATATTCCTAGTTTTGTTAAGAATGGTGAAGTGTATTAATACTTCAACTGGTCTATATGTCCCAGAAATTTTAGAGGAGCAAACATCTGAGCTATTGCCTAAGAAAAGGATGCTTAGTCACTCAGTCGTGTCCAACTCTTTTCGGTCCCTGTGGACTCTAGCCCGCCAGGATCCTCTGTCCATGGGATTTCCCAGGCAAGAATACTAGAGTAGGTTGCCATTTCCTCCTCCAGGGGATGTTTCCAAACCCAGTGATGGAACCCCATGTCTCCTACATTGGCAGACAGATTCTTTACCTCTGAGCCACCTACAATTTGAACTGCATGGGTGCACTTACATGCAGATTTTTTTCAGTAGTAAAGACTACAGTACCACATGATCTACAACTAGTTGAATCCCTGAATGTTGAAGGCTGACTATAAGTTAAGCGCAGACTTTTGACTGTGGACAGTTAGGGCCCCTAACCCTCACATTGTTCAAGGATCAACTGTACTTTCCATTATTATTACTCTCTTTTTCAATTTTAAAAAAGTGCAGTATGAGAAGGCAATGTTCTCCATAGATTCATTTTGTTGAACTAGAAAGCACTTAAAATGACACAAGAGTTTAAACAAATTACAACTATTTGGGAAAGACTAGAAGAACCAGAACTTCTGGAAGACGTGGCTGATTTCAGGTCTGGGAAGAAATACACAAAATGAGCATGACGTATCTTAGAAAAGAAACCAAAGACTCAAAAGCTAGGAGTTAGACCTAGGGGCCAAATTAAATAGACTCTCCCTACCCAAACACGGGACTACTTCAACATTAAAAAAAAAGAATAACCACCATGGCTGGAAAGACATCAAACATGTTAAAAATCCATAGGCTTAAAATGATTCTTGAAAAAAAAAAAAAAAAGAATTTATTGTCCACCTTTGCAGAATGCTGAAAAACCAACTCTTTCCATAATACTTGAGATTTCATTTCCATAATGAAAACTGATAAAGAAAGGGAAAGAACTTTCAATCTTCAAAGAATAAATAAGGAAAAGGTCCTTTTTTACAGAAAAAGTCTAGCTATTTAAGAAGTGAGAATTAGAAATCACCATTTTATAACCCCCTAATTAAATAATGCTCTAAGGTAGGCAATTATTAGCAGCAGCTGAAGCCTGCCAGGCTCCTCTGTCTATGGAATTCTCCAGACAAGAATACTGGCATGGGTTGCCATTCCCCTCTCCAGGGGATCTTCCCAAGCCAGGGATTGAACTGGGGTCTCCTGCACTATAGGCAGATTCTTTACCATTTAAGCCATCAGGGAAGCCCCCCAAAAAGAGAAAGAACTTTCAATCTGCAAAGAGTTAACAAGGAAAAAGTTCTTTTTTACAGGGAAAATCTAGCTAATTTAAGAAGTGAGAATTAGAAATCACCATCTTATAACCCTGTAATTAAATAACGTTCTAAGGTGGGCAATTATTATCAGTGGCTACTAAAAGCCATTAAATGAAAAGCTGATCGAGAACTTGATAATTATAGAGCAGGCAGACATAAGGTGACCCCACTGATCAAACTAACTTCACAAAGAAAAATAATAACCAGGTGTTAAATACCTCCTGAGTGATACCAGGAGTAAGTATACTCTTACAGCAAAAAAAAAAAAAAAAAGCCCAAATTCAGTCAACTTGTAGACTAACTAAAAGTAACAAGTGGAACAACATCACAAGGATACAATCAGGAAGAGACAGAATATAGGAAACTTAAGGACCACAAAAAAAAAAAAAAAAAAAGCACACACACAAAAAACCTAAACAATAGTTGCACAGGAAACAAACAAGAAATAAAAGGAACCTATGAAAATATCAACCAATACAGCATAATATGTGAATCTGGACCATGATTTTAAACAGATAATAATATTTGATGAGAGAAATCTGAGTATTTTTATTTGATGGTTTTAAAGAACTAATACTAAATTTTTAGGTGTGATAATGGTATTTAGTTATATTTTTTAGTAATTTTTTTTAAATGTTAGAGGTATATACTGAAGAAGTTACAACTGAAACGGTATGATGTCTGGGACTTGTCTCAAATAAATAAACCAAGGGTGGGCAGGGAGGGAAATTGGGGGTATACAGATGAAAAAAAAAAAACTGGCCATATGTTGATCACTGTTAAAGCTACTTAATAGTTTTTATACTATTCTATTTCTGTATATTTTGAAATTTTGTAATAATATGTTTTTTAAAAAAGAACACCTGGGATATGCTTTATTGTACAGATAAAGGTAAGAGAGTCCATACCCAAACAAGAAATTCCACAAGGTTGGGTATCTTGTTTCTAATTCATTTTTTTTATTTAATTATATCCCATAATTAGAAATTCTTCCTCACTGTTTTAGAATGTATACTATGAAACCAGTCAGCAAACTTCCTGTAAAGTGCTAGATAGTAAACATTAGGTATTGTGGTCAATATCACAACTACTCAACTCTGACATGTGTAAAAACAATCAGAGGCTATACATACAAGAACCAGCACGGTTCTGTTCCAATAAAACTTTATTTATGGTCACTGAAATATAAATCTCATATAATTTTCACACTTCACAGAATTTCACACTTTTAATTTTCACACTTCAGTATTCTTCATTTGATTTTATTTTTTTGCCATGCCATACAGCATTCAGGGTCTTGGCTCCCAAACCAGGGATCGAAACTGTGCCTTCTGCAGTGGAAGTGTCAAGTCTTAACCACTGGACTGCCAGGAAAATTCCACTGCTGATTCTTTTTTTAACCATTTAAAACTATAGAAACTAATCTGAGCTCACACACCATACAAAATAAGCAGTGGGCTAGCCTGATCTATGAGTGGTGATTTTTGATTCCAACATAAAGTTACCAGTTTTTTCTTTTATAAGCAACTCAATTGTAGCTCAGGTTCCTACTTCACTGAAGAATATAAATTAAAAATAAAATACAACAAAAGCCACAGGAGCATACCTTAGAACTAGAAGCATTTAACATGGTAGCTGAAATTCCTAACTGTTTCAAAACCATTAACTGGTCTTCCATAAGGGAGATCAGTGGGCAAATCACAAGGGTAAAACCTAAAAAAGAAAGAAATCCACCTTAAATTTCATACCACAACCAGAGTAAGTTTCAACCATTTACCTTCTTTACTGTAACTTGAGAAATCTATATGTAGGTCAGGAAGTAACAGTTAGAAGTGGACATGGAACAACAGGAGTTGTTCCAAATAGGGAGAGGAGTACATCAAGGCTGTTTACTGTTACCCTGTTTATTTAACTTATATGCAGAGTACATCATAAGAAACACTGGGCTGGATGAAGCACACACTGGAACAAGATTGCAGGGGAAAATATCAGTAACCTCAGATGTGCGGATGATACCATACGTATGGCAGAAAGTGAAGAAGAGCCTCTTGATGAAAGTGAAAGAGGAGAGGGAAAAAGTTGGCTTAAAACTCAACATTCAGAAACTAAGATCATGGCATCTGGTTTCATCGCTCATGGCAAACAGATGGGGAAACAGTGGAAACAGTGACAGACTTTATTTTTTGGGGCTCCAAAATCACTGCAGATGGTGATTGCAGCCATGAAATTAAAAGACACTTGCACCTTGGAAGAAAAGCTATGGCCAACCTAGACAGCATATTCAAAAGCGGAGACATTACTTTGCCAACAAAGGTCCATCTAGTCAAAGCTATGGTTTTCCCAGGAGTCATGTATGGATGTGAGAACTGGACTATAAAAAAAGTTAGTGCTGAAGAACTGATGCTTTTGAACTCTGATGTTGGAGACAACTCTTGAGAGTCTCTTGGACAGCAAGGAGATCCAACCAGTCCATCCTGAAGGAAATCAGTCCTTTCATTGGAAGGACTAATACTGAAGCTGAAACTCCAATACTTCGGCCACCTGATGCGATGAACTGACTCATTGGAAAAAACCCTGATGCTGAGAAAGACTGAAGGCAGGAGGAAAAGGGGACGACAGAGGGTGAGATAGTTGGAGGGCATCGCTGACTCAATGGACATGAGTTTGGGTGAACTCCGGGAGTTGGTGATGGACAGGGAGGCCTGGCGTGCTGAAGTCCATAGGGTTGCAAAGAGTCAGACACAACTGAGAGACTGAACTGAACTGACTGTAACTTGTGGCCCTGCCCACCAATTCAGACTGATTTTCAAAGCAGCTTTAGTATATACCACCTATTTCTTACCTTCATTATTACAGGAAGTAAACATGAATAAGTGATAAGCCAAACAGACATAAGATTATACAGAAAACTCTCACCTTATCCAGGCCTATAAAAACATGGAGAGATATTATCACTTAGAACTTACTATCATTCTTGACAATCAGTATTGGTAACCTCAGTAAAATTACATAAATCAAGTCATATACTATCCAGTTACATCAGAAAAGTTATTCTGAAGCTTTCCAAAATTTGTTGTACAGGAGAAATTAACACAACTATGTAAAGCAATTATACTCCAATAAAAGGAAACAATGAAAAAAGTTCTATGATATACTACAACAGAATGTTAAAAAAAAGATGTGTGTGTGTGTGTGTATACATATAAAAGTGAATCACTTTGCTGTACAGTGAAAAATAACAACACTGTAAATCAACTACACTTCACTAAAAAAAAGCTTTCCAGGGACTTCCCTGGTGGTCCAGTGGCTAAGACTGTGCTCCCAATGCAGGGGCCCCAGGTTTGAGCCCTGGTCAGGGCAATAGAACCCATATGCCACAACTAATGATCCTGCATGCTGCAAAAAAAAAAAAATCCCACAGCTAAGACCAACACAGCCAAATAAATAAATAATTTTCTTAAAAAAAAAAAAACTTTCCAAAGCAAATATAGCACCTTGTATCATCAAGAATGATAGTTACATGAGTATCCGTCCACTTACTGAGCAAGATTAATTCAGTCTGAGCAGAAATCAGTTAACAGTTTTATTGACTGACTCAAGTTCTGGTAATAAATCCCTTTTCTGGGAGAACCGAAATTGTTCACAGCTAAGAGAGCTATTTAGCTTGCTAAAATCTTCTGGTCTTAGGTTTCCATAGTTTGTTTCTTAAAACAACCTAGGGCAGAGAGCAGACCAGTTTCAAAAATATATTCAGATTAAGACATTATCATGAATTTCACCCTCTCAACTAGTCCTCTCTGCGGTATTCTCACTTTCTTCCTCTTTACTGGTACCTTCTCATTGTATTTAAATATGGTCAGTTCAGTTCAGTCATGTCAGACTCTGCGACCCCATGGACTGCAACACACCAGGCTTCCTTGTCCATTACCAACTTCCAGAGCTTGCTCAAATTCATGTCTATTGAGTCAGTGATGCCATCCAACCATTTCATCTTCTGTCATCCCCTTCTCCTCTCACCTTCAATATTTCCCAGCATCAGGGTCTTTTCAAATGAGTCAGCTCTTCCCATCAGGTGGCCAAAGGATTGGAGTTTCAGCTTCAGCATCAGTCCTTCCAATGAATATTCAGGACTGATTTCCTTCAGAATTGACTGGTTTGAACTCCTTGCAGTCCGTGGGACTCTCAAGAGTCTTCTCCAACACCACAGTTCAAAAGCATCAGCTCTTCAAATATAGAGACTTGATCAAATATGGTCAAGTCTCTCTGAAACTTAAAGAAATAATGGACACCGAATTCAGGGCCCCTTGGCTTTTTCCCTTCATAGCAATTCTCTCCCTAGAGTGTCTCTTTCACTGGTTCCTCTTCCTCACTCCTACTCACTCCAAAACAATTACTATTTGGTTTCCACTCATCCATTTTGTTGAAGCTGCTCTAGCCAAGGTTATAGATGAGTCCCATGTTACTAAATCCACTGGAACTTCCATGTCTTTATTTTATTTGACCTTGTGCCAATAGTTATCACTATTAACCACCCCCTACTTGAAGTTCTCCCTTCTCTGGGCTTCTAATAACACCAGTCTCCAGACTGTCCTCCTCCACTCTGCTACTCTATCTCAGCCTTCTCTGCAGGCCTGCATTCTCTGTTTATCCCTAAACTCTTGGTGTTCTGGTTTCTGTTCTGGGCCTCTTCTCCCACAGTGCCCTGGATGATACAATGCACTACAATAGCCATCTCCACACTAAGAGCCTCAGACTCAGCAATCTCAGATCTCTCAGACCCAACCTTTCCACGCAAACTCAGAGGACAATTCTACCTGCATGTCTTGCAGGCATCATTAATTCAACAGACCTCAAATTAAATTCATCACCATCCCTCTCTACATTTCCAAATAAGTTCTTTCTCCAATGTACCCTATTTCAGCAAATAACTTCACCCCATCTGTCCCAGCCTGAAATCTGGACAACTGGACTATCTCTTCTCCTAGCCCTGTATCTAATGAGCACTAAATCCTATCCAACCTAACTTCTAAATATTTCTGGAATTCCTCCATCTGCTGGAAGTATCTTTCTGACAAGTTTCTCACCTGTTTAAGACCCTTCATAGCTTTCCATTCATAGAAGGAACAGTTTTTAAACTATCTTTAAAGACTCTTTCAGCAGGTCTTGCCACTCTCTCCCTGCCAGGTTACTGAATATACCAGTTTCTCACTTTATATTGTTGCTGTTCAGTCATTAAGTCGTGTCTGACTCTTTGAAGACATACCAGGAGTGCTGTCCATGGACTGCAGCACACCAGGCTTCCCTGTCCCTCACTATCTCCCAAAGTTTGGCCAAGTTCCTGTTCATTGAGTCAATGATACTATCCAACTATCTCATCCTCTGCCACTCTCTTTACCTTTTGCCTTCAATCTTTCCCAGCATCAGGGTCATTTCCAATGAGTCGGCTGTTCACATCAGGTGGCCAGATCACATTAGCTGTTCACATCACTGAAACTAGAGTTTCAGCTCCAGCATCAGTCCTTCCAATGAATATTTGGGGTTGATTTCCTTTAGGATTAGATCTCCTTGCAGTCTAAGGGACTCTCAAAAGTCTTCTCCAGTACCACAATTCGAAAGCATCAATTCTTTAGCGCTCAGCCTTCTTTATGGTCCAACTCTCACATCTGCACATGACTACTGTCAGATGAAAGACCACAGCTTTGAATTACAAATATTGGTCAGCATAGGAATATCTTTGCTTTTTAATACACTGCCTAGGTTTTTCATAGCTTTCCTTCCAAGAAGCAAGTGTCTTCTAATTTCATGGCTGCAATCACCATCTGCAGTGATTTTGGAGCCCAAGAAGAGAAAATCTGTCACTGCTTCCTTTTTCCCCTTTTATTTGCCATGAAGTGATGGGACCAGATGCCATGATCTTAGTTTTTTGAATGCTGAGTTGTAAGCCAGCTTTATCAGTCTCCTCTTTCTCACTTAGTCTAAGGAACTCTCAAAAGTCTTCTCCAGTACCACAATTCGAAAGCATCAATTCTTTAGCGCTCAGCCTTCTTTATGGTCCAACTCTCACATCTGCACATGACTACTGTCAGATGAAAGACCACAGCTTTGAATATACAAATATTGGTCAGCATAGGAATATCTTTGCTTTTTAATACACTGCCTAGGTTTTTCATAGCTTTCCTTCCAAGAAGCAAGTGTCTTCTAATTTCATGGCTGCAATCACCATCTGCAGTGATTTTGGAGCCCAAGAAGAGAAAATCTGTCACTGCTTCCTTTTTCCCCTTCTATTTGCCATGAAGTGATGGGACCAGATGCCATGATCTTAGTTTTTTGAATGCTGAGTTGTAAGCCAGCTTTATCAGTCTCCTCTTTCTCACTTCTGGGCCCTCACAAATCCTGCTCTCCTGTATGAACATTCTCCCTTCCTCCTCTGTCCTTTCAGTGCCTACTTATCCTTTAGCTTTCAGCTCAAATAATACTTCCACACACACACCCACCCACACACACACACACACACACACACACACACACACATATACACAGTGGAATATTACTCAGCCATAAAAAAGGAATAAAATAATGCCACTGGCAGCAACATCAGACTAAGTGAAATAAGCCAAAGACAAATGTCATATAAGTTATATGGAGACTTAAAAAAAATGATACAAATGAACTTATTTACAAACAGAAATAGACTCACAGACATAGAAAACAAACTTAAGGTTACCAAAAGAGAAAGGGTAGGGGAGAGATAAATTAGGAGTTTAGGATTAAAAGATACACAGTACTATCTATAAAATAGATAACCAACAAGGACCTACTGTATAGCGCAGGAAACTATACTCAATATTTTAAAATAATCTTGAAGGAAAAGAATCTGAAAAAGAATATACGTACATACATACATATATATATATTACTCAATCACTTTGCTGTACACCTGAAATTAACACATTGTAAATCAACTATATTTCAAAGAAAAAAATAAAAATAAAAAATTCCCTTCCTCAGGACAGCATTCCCTAAAACCCCTAGACCATATCTTTGCACTGACTTTAGTTCAGTTCAGCTCAGTCACTCAGTCGTGTCTGACTCTTTGCAACCCCATGAATCACAGCATGCCAGGCCTCCCCGTCCATCACCAACTCCAGGAGTTCACTTAAACTCATGTCCATCGAGTCGGTGATGTCATCCAGCCATCTCATCCTCTGTCGTCCCCTTCTCCTCCTGCCCCCAATCCCTCCCAGCATCAGGGTCTTTTCCCATGAGTCAATTCTTCACATGAGGAGGCTAAAGAATTGGAGTTTCAGCTTTAGCATTAGTCCTTCCAATGAACACCCAGGACAGATCTCCTTTAGGATGTACTGGTTGGATCTCCTTGCAGTCCAAGGGACTCTCAAGAGTCTTCTCCAACACCACAGTTCAAAAGCATCAATTCTTCGGAACTCAGCTTTCTTCACAGTCCAACTCTCACATCCATACATGACCACTGGAAAAACCATAGCCTTGACTAGACGGACCTTTGTTGGCAAAGTAATGTCTCTGCTTTTCAATATGCTATCTAGGTTGGTCATAACTTTCCTTCCAAGGAGTAAGCGTCTTTTAATTTCATGGCTGCAATCACCATGTGCAGTGATTCTGGAGCCCAAGAAAATAAAGTCTGACACTGTTTCCTCTGTTTCCCCATCTATTTGCCATGAAGTGATGGGACCAGATGCCATGATCTTCGTTTTCTGAATGTTGAGCTTAAAGCCAACTTTTTCACTCTCCTCTTTCACTTTCATCAAGAGGCTCTTCAGTTCCTCTGTACCCTTGGTGGTCCTCAAACAGCAGCATCAGTGTCACCTGAGAGCCTATTAGAAATGCAAGATCTGGGTCTCATAGTAAATCAGAACCTGCATGGTGATCAGATCACCAGCTGGTTGTTATGCACATTAAAGTGTAAGAAAGCTCCGCCAGACACTGTTGAGTCCTCTAAAAAGCGAGGACCACATACATTTGCTGACTCAAGTACCTTCAGGGTCAAGACCACAGCTGATACTCCACAAAGACCTGGGGCTCGACTCCAAGCCTAATGATTCATTTTCTAGGGCTTTTTCTCCTACAACATGCTTTTCAAGGATGTTTTAGGAATCAGATAAAAGAAGGAACTACTCTCAGCTTTTGACATATCCTCTCTAAGTGACTTAAATATCTATTCATACATGTACTCAGTTGTCTCCAACTGTGTACAACCCCATGAGCTGTAGCCCTCCAGGCTCCTCTGTCCATGGAATTTTCCAGGCAAGAATTTGGAGTGGGTTGCCAGTTCCTTCTCCATTAAATGTCTATTAGTGGAGAGACAAACAAAAAATGCACTTGATTTTGGCAAATACACAGTTAGAAATATTTTTTTAAGACTTAAAAATGTATTCATAGAAATGATGTTTCTTCACCTTAGAATTAATGTTTATTGATACCCACCATCTGAACACAATGCTGGTAACTGGTAGCATAAGCTCTTTCCCCCTCCTGTAGGCATAACGAGAAATACCTCCTTTCCAGACATTGTGACGTTAATAGTTTCGAGCTGAAGTGGCCTGAACTTCTGCAGTTTAAAGACATTTTGTAGAACATCTTTAACTTTACCAGACCACGGAAAATCTAGAAAGAGAATAACAAGTTAAGCAGAACTACTTAGGATTATAAATGAGACACAAATGTGAATGGCTGGTTCTATAACAGAGAAGAATCAGATCAATATATATAAGACTTTTAATACTGTGGATCATTTAATTTTTATAATAATAATTTTGAGATCAGTTTAACTCACAAAGCTAAACAAAAGCAAATTTAATGATATAGCATAAGAAAAAGTATATCAAAATAAAATGACAACATTTGCCAGTGAGAAATAAACTACAGAGGAGAAAGGTGCTTGGTCAGGTATTTGATAAATAGTCTGAATGTCGGTCAAGGAGTTCACAGTATCAGAAACCGCAAATACCATGAACCAAAGTTAACGATTATATTGACTTTTTGGTGTCAATATCTTGTTTAAAACGTGACAACACTGGACAACAAAGCCCAGAAAGCACTGCAATCCTGTCAAGAGTTACAGTATTCTAAATTAATGATAAACAAGATGTTTGGCAAGATCCTCAATCAAGGAAGACTTGTTCACTAGGGCAGGAGAATGAACTAGACTTTGATGAGGAGTCTGAATTTTTTTCTTGTTTAATTTCTTCTCATTACAACCGAGCAAACTGAGTTAAATAAATATCTTTCTCCAAGCAAATATGTTTCTAATATGTCAGAAACATATTTGGTCTGAATAACAAAGGCTTTCATTTTAAAAGGACGTGGGTAAGGGATGGTCTGCCTACTAGTTCCCTTGCCACTTAAGGAGTGGTCAGTTTCACTTCTAAGCTATTGAAAAGCACTGACCCAGACACAATGATTCAACTCCAGTTCAAAGAAACGAGAGGAGACAAAACTAGCAAGAAAAAAAAAAGAGAGCCAACCTTCTTTATTCCAAGAGGCAGGTGAAGAATCACATTCACTGCTCTCCCCAGCATCAGAATCCTCTAAACACAGCTTTATTCTCTTCGTTAGTACGTTTTTTTTCTGAATGAGCTCCTGCTGCCTTTCCAGAAGTTCCTGGATTTGAATGTCTACTGCATGTAGCTCACTCGTTATAGAATCCAGTTCTTCACTCAGAGCTACAAGGGAAGAAAAAAGATACAATGACCAGACAGAATTAATCACAATTTTAGGTTTCCTTATGATTGATTTTCTTGGTATTCCTATCAACTGTATAAACTTAGAGTAGTCTAGAAGAGTGGTTAAGTGCATGTTTTGGAGCCACCCAGACAGGAGGTATATCTTAGGTCTTCTTCTCACTGGCTAAGCGACCTCAGGCTAAGTACCTTATACTTAACTGAGCCTCAAAATCCCTACCTGTAAAGTGGGGATAATACCTAGCTTTCACAGTATTGCTATAAAAAATTAAATGAGACAGAATTTTGAAAGTTCTTAACACAGTACCTGGTACACAGTTAAGCATTTAATAAATAACAATTATTAATTTACCATGGTGTGCTTCCCTGGTGGCTCAGTAGTAAAGAATCCACCTGCCAATGCAAGAGACGTGGGTTCAATCCCTGGGTTGGGCAGATCCCCTGGAAAAAGAAACAGCAAACCACTCTAGTATTCTTGCCTGGATAGAGTAGCCCAGTGGGCTACAGTCCATGTGGTCACAAAAGAGTCAGATATAACTGACTAAACAATAACAAAAATCATGTCGGAGGCCAGTAGTCCAACAATCTTCTAAATCACTTCAGTAAAATGACTAGACTTTAATGCAAGAAGAAATTATCTAAAAGTAATCCCCTAACTACTTAGCTATCATTTTACAAAAACATTTGTATTTGGGTTCATACTGTGACATGGTAAGGAGCTGGTGATTATAAACAAGATGACGTATCAGTAAAAAGAGAAATCAAGTGCGCTACTAAAATTGGCATTACAAGGGCAGCATGATAATTTATAAAGAAGCCTTAACATATGATACTAAACAATCCAAATATTAAAGTCAAAATGAGGTTTCCTTTTACATCAGTGGAAGCTAGAAAATTTTACAGACATCCTTGCTGCTTTCTAAAACATCTGCCTGCTTTAATCAAGTGTCTAGTTTTAATGTCTTCCCATGAGATAAAATCGTATGGTTATGATTTAAAATAGGATTCTCTAGTGTTTTTGTATTGTATCAACTGCTTGTGTGACCCAGGTTTAGGGCTGGCCACCAGTGACGTCTGTCTGAGATTTGGAAGGTGGAAATGAAAGAGCAGCCAGGTTTTCAGCTGACATAAGGTCAGGCGCTGCCGCAGCTCACCTCATGACTGATATGCTGCTCACCTTGGCCGGCAGGGGGCCAAAGTCAGTTGTGCTCAGTCATGACTGACTGTCAGCCCTTGGACTGCATGCAGCCTGCCAGGCTCCTCTCCATTCTCCAGGCAAGAATACTGGAGTAGGCTGTCATTCCCTTCTCCAGGGGATCTCCCCGAACGCAGGAATTGAAGCTGGGTCACCTGCACTGCAGGCAGACGCTTACAGTCTGAGCCACCAGGGAAGCCCAACAATACACAGTAGTGAATGAAGCCAAATTTATCGGTGTGGATTCAATAAGAAGTTCTGGATTTAGTACACTAAATATAGTGGCCAGCAGTGGCTCTAATTCTTTACTTAGCCGACCCCAAAGATGCATATCAGAAAGTTTGGGATGGACTGACACATGGGTAGGTGCCAATGAAATGGAAAGGCTAGAACTTTCTGGGTATACACGAAAGGAGAGGAACTCGAGGCTTAGGGAGATGGGACTGCTAGAGTGGTTGATCATCCACTCTCCTGCGATCCTCCAGGAGGATCCAGGAGACCCTCCTTTCTCCAAGCCTGTAAGAAATGCATTCATGACAGAAATTAATCCCTACAGAGGTCTGGGTTGGCTGTTCTCTGCAAGCCAGGAGTGACCATGGGAAGTACTGCCTTTCAACTAGACTAACTGAATCAATGAGAATGATGATTTCTAAGACACAGGGGCTAATTGGCAGCAATTCAATTCCTGACCAAAGGAAAGGCAGATGTGGTTGTCAAAATGGGAAGTGAAAAGTGTTAGTCGCTCAGTTGTTTCCAATTCTTTGTGACCCCATGGAGCCTGCCAGGCTCCTCTGTCCATGGGATTTCCCAGGCAAGAATACTGGAGTGGGTTGCCATTCACTTCTCCAAAGAATCTTCCCAATTTGGAGAGGGAACCCAGGTCTCCTGTACTGCAGGCAGATTCTTTACCATCTGAGCCACCAGAGAAACCCAAGGGGCAATAAGCAGAAGTAACACTTAGAACAGTCTGACTCAAAGACATCTTTGCCACTGGCTAGGTGATCAAGAAGTCTGAAATAGAACTAGATTATGTGATCTGTACAGGCAGAGTACCAAAGGCCTGATTCTGCTGAACACATGTCTGATTTGAATTACCACAAAAGAATCATAGCCCTTCAACCAGTTCCCAGAAATGAGCCAATTTATAGATCCAAAGCTCCTTATGTAAAGTAAAGGTTGGGGCCCTTTGAAAAAGGACCTCATATATAGCTAAAACTTTATGCAGTAAATCTTTCCACTATCCTTCTCCAGAGAAACTTAATCAAGGTAATTGTGTACCAGAAAAGGGAAAATAACTTCTCAGAAGTTCCTGGACAGCAACTGTAATCTGACAATTCTTGGAGAACTATAATGCCATGGTGACCCACCAGTTAGAGTATGGACTGAACTTGAGCAAAACACATGATCAATGCCGTTCTGCTCAGGCACATCAAGCAAGGGGCTAGGAGGTCTACTCTATGGTTACCTCCTCAGCTCCAGCAGGTGTAATTAGAACAGATATCCCCAGGTCGCGCTAGGGGTAAAGAACGTGCCTGCCAGTGTAGGAGACACAGAAGACTTGTGGAACCTGGCATCCCTGGGTGGTGAAGATGCCTTGGAGGAGGGCATGGCAACCCAATTCAGTATTCCTGTCTGGAGAATCCCAGGGACTGATGAGCCTGGCAGGCTACAGTCCATAGGGTCGCTAAGAGTCGGAGATGACTGAGGCAACTTAGTATGTGTGCATTCAGCCACTGGCTGGTTTCCTGACCTAAGAGTAAGGACTATTATGGTAGGAAGGACCAAGTGGAAGGCAGTATAAAGAGTGCTTACTACCAAAACAGTGAATAGTGCCAGGACTCACGGGCCTGGGAAACAGGGCTGGAAACATGGCTCCTATTATCCCCTAGTGATCCACTAGTGAAATGGTTGCTTCCCGTCCCTGAAACTTTGGACTCTGCTAGTCTAGAGGTTGGCCAGTTAGAACTGCTTCTACCAGGGGAAAAAGCAATGGTTCCATTTAATTGGAAGTTGATTACCACTTGGCCAGTTTGGGTTCCTCGTGGCCAGGAAACCAAAAGGCAAAGAAAGGGGTTACTGGACTGGCTGGGGCAAATGATCCTGACTATTAAAGGAAACTGGACCGCTATGACACTGCAGAGGTGAGAAGCAGTGTGTCCGGAATGTGGGGGATCCTCCAGGGCAGTGGTCCCCAACCTTTTTGGTACCAGGGACCGGTTTATGGAAGATAGTTTTTCCAAGAACCAGGGTGGGGTGGAGGAGGGTATGGTTTCAGGATGATTCAAATGTGTCACATTTATTGTGCACATTATTTCTGTTATTATTACATCAGCTCCACCTCAGATCATCAGGTATTAGATCCCAGAGGTCGGGGACCCCTGCGCTAGGGTTATCTTTTGGTATTCCCACATCCTCTGCTTAGAATTAATCGAAAACCACAAAAACCCATTACAAGCAAACTGCTAAGGCAAATCCCACCAGGGAAGGCCCCATGACCAAGTGAGCTGTTTGCTAAAAGCAAAGGGATACGGAAAATCGAAAAGGCAATTATAAAATAACAGCTATAACCACATGATCAGGTGAGACCCAAGAACTGGAATAGCTATTAAGCATTTCTCCTTTATTTTGACATTCCCGTAGAAGCCAAGTTTGGATTTCTCTTGTTGGTGGTTAGTTAGTTGATGAATGGATGGATAGAGTAACCTTCTGGCTCCCATTCCCCTAAATCCTGAAATAAAAGGTGTTAATAGTCACTAATTTTGTATCTCAGGATTTAAGTTAGAAGATTATCATGGAGGATGTGATTGAGCAAGAAAAGGAATGAGCATCATCCAAAGATGAATAAAGAGAATTCCTGTCCTCTTCAGGGGAGAGGATCAGCATACATTTGCTTGGACAAGACAGAGCTATGTCAGCTTGGGGAACCAGAGCTTTAGAAGGTGGAAGTGAAGCAGCAGCTATATTTTCCATATTTAAGAAGGGCAGTGCAAGGTCAAGTCTGGTGACCTCTCTGGCATGGGGCAGCAGCTGGGCCTATGAGTCTAGCTGCTGCTAGATATCCTTGGGGAAACAGAGGTGCCTGCAGTTCCTCCGGATCCTGTTGATTCTCCTCCTTGGGCTTCTCTGAACACTCAGCCAGATCATGTGCAACTCAACAGGGAAGGACGCCAGCAATTTGACAGGTGCTGCCTCACCTAAACTGGAGGCTTTGAGGCAACCAGAGACTGGTCCAGGTTCCAGTGGATTCATCCTCACAGGGAGCATTCTGTTTGGGCAATCCCCATGGCAGAAACATCTTCTCTTCCTATCTACTGGCACCACCGATGCCAGGCCCACCAAAAGACACAAAGAAAGAGCCTAAACACTTCCCAAATTCCCGCCAAGAATTCCTACAGTCAATCCCTCTTATCACTCACAGTGCTTCTGCTTCTTTCATTGAATCCCACCTAGCAGAGATAATGTCAACCTGTGCTACAAAGTCAGTATCACTGTACCCTGGACAAAGTCCTGATTGACTCAGAATATAAGACAGTAGAGCTAGTTGTAACAAATCAGAGCCTTTTAATAATTTTGTTCAAAACTACAACCATCTCTAATGCCAGCTTGGACAACACATGACCTGTATGATGAGAGATGAGATTGAAAAGGGAAGGATTTCAATCATTCATCACAAAGAGGGCTTATTACTATATCTCAAGAGCACACGGCATCGAGCAGGTATCCTGCTCCTAAGCTTACAGCTGAGACAAGGGAGGTACCATTCTTCAGAAGCAGGACAGTTTCTGACGATCTCCCATACTGAAGGCCACAGTAAAAGGGAAGTGATTTACCACCAGGGAACCATCAAATCCAACTCAACAAACTATCTGAAGGCAATTTCAGAGGCATTTCAAATACAGGTCGACAAGTGGGTAGAACAGAAGAGGTGAGTTATTTGAAAGGGGTGAAATATTGTAAAAGCAATGATTTAAAGCAATCATCTCTTCTTAGATAAAATTGATCTATGGCATTATTCGGTTATTTTAAAATCATATCCCAGGGACTTCCCTGGTCATCCACAACAAGTTGAGAGTCTGCCTGCCAATGCAGGGCACGCAGGTTTGATCCCTGGTCTGGGAAAATCCCACACGCCTCGGGGTAACTAAGCTCATGTGCCACAACTACTGAGCCCATGCTCCAGGGCCTGGGAGCCACAAGAGAAGCCACCACAATGAGAAGACCACATACCACAATGAAGAGCAGCCCCTGCTGGCCACAACTGGAGAAAGCCCTTGTGCAGCAACGAAGACCCAGTGCAGCCATAAATAAATAAATAAATAACTTTTAAAATATCATATCCTACTGATAAAGAGTGAAGTCTTACTAAATAGAATAACTCACTGATGTGATCCAAAATTTAACTATTTCAACTGAGATAGGCTTAGTTCGGTTCAGTTCAGTTCAGTCGCTCAGTCGTGTCCAGCTCTTTGTGACCCCATGGACTGCAGCACACCAGGCCTCCCTGTCCATCAGCAACTCCCAGAGTTTACCCAAACTCATGTCCATTGAGTCAGTGATGCCATCCAACCATCTCATCCTCTGTCATCCCCTTCTCCTCCTGCCCTCAATCTTTCCCAGAATCAGGGTCTTTTCAAATGAGTCAGTTCTTTGCATCAGGTGGCCAAAGTATTCGAGTTTCAGCTTCAACATAAGTCCTTCCAATGAACTGATCTCCTTTAGGATGGACTGGTTGGATTTCCTTGCAGTCCAAGGAACTCTCAAGAGTCTTCTCCAATACCACAGTTCAAAAGCATCAATTCTTTGGCACTCAGCTTTCTTTATAGTCCAACTCTCACATCCATACATGACTACTGGAAAAACCATAGCCTTGACTAGCTGGACCTTTGTTGGCAAAGTAATGTCTCTGCTTTTTAATATGCTGTTCAGGTTGGTCATAACTTTTCTTCCAAGGAGTAAGCGTCTTTTAATTTCATGGCTGCAATCACCATCTACACTAAGGTTTAGTAACATCTATGAAACCCACACTTTTGTCTCTTAGTGACAAATACCTGGGTTAGCATTTAATATAACTTAAATTGTTACCATTTATTATTAACCCTGAGGCTATTAGTATGAATCATTAAGCTGTGAGAAATAAAGACAAAAATCTATGTCACTATTTTTTTCACATTTATATTTAAATAAATTGTAAAGTTTTGGGGTGTGGAGAGGAGGATTCCATACTTAAGAAAACGATTCCTAGAAAGTTTGTTAAGAACCTAGACTTGTTACTCCACTGTCAGTGCTAAGGTCATATTTACTATATCCTACAAAGAACAGGAAAATAACCATAGAATAAGTTCCTTCCTCCTACCATCCACCTCTTAACTGAACAAACAGCAAAACTTCACTAATAAGCACAAAAGAATCTGGTCAAGTTTATAAAAACAAACAATGCGAGGAAATACATCAAAATACCAAGAGTAGCTGCCTGGAAAAGGTAAAATTCAGGTTGGTCATAACTTTTCTTCCAAGGAGTAAGCGTCTTTTAATTTCATGGCTGCAATCACCATCTACACTAAGGTTTAGTAACATCTATGAAACCCACACTTTTGTCTCTTAGTGACAAATACCTGGGTTAGCATTTAATATAACTTAAATTGTTACCATTTATTATTAACCCTGAGGCTATTAGTATGAATCATTAAGCTGTGAGAAATAAAGACAAAAATCTATGTCACTATTTTTTTCACATTTATATTTAAATAAATTGTAAAGTTTTGGGGCGTGGAGAGGAGGATTCCATACTTAAGAAAACGATTCCTAGAAAGTTTGTTAAGAACCTAGACTTGTTACTCCACTGTCAGTGCTAAGGTCATATTTACTATATCCTACAAAGAACAGGAAAATAACCATAGAATAAGTTCCTTCCTCCTACCATCCACCTCTTAACTGAACAAACAGCAAAACTTCACTAATAAGCACAAAAGAATCTGGTCAAGTTTATAAAAACAAACAATGCGAGGAAATACATCAAAATACCAAGAGTAGCTGCCTGGAAAAGGTAAAACAGATGTCTTTCTTTTATATTTTAAAAATATTTCAAA
The DNA here is from genome assembly GCA_006408695.1 of Aepyceros melampus. Taxonomy (NCBI): domain Eukaryota; kingdom Metazoa; phylum Chordata; class Mammalia; order Artiodactyla; family Bovidae; genus Aepyceros; species Aepyceros melampus. Next base: position 265,457 of record SJXQ01007571.1, on the reverse strand, counting down.
TGATACCACTTAGGAACTTATCTTAAGGAAATAATCAAAGAAGTACACAAACCTTTTGATTCAAAGATGTTCAATGCAACTTTTTTTACATTTGAAAAATAAAGACAGCCTAAAAGTTCAAAACCAACACTCAAAGTGTTAATTCTTTAATGCCATTATAAAACAATAAAGAGCAGTATTAAAAACAGAATATTGACAACATAAAATTTATATTACAGTATGTCTATATTCTTTATCTATATTGTGTCTTTAAGAATCACATTACCAAATATTATGTAAAAAATGTGAAAAAATTTGTTGAAAATAATACATGTAAATGGTACAGTATTAATTTGGGTAGTAAATTATTAGTGATTTATACTTTCTACTTTATAATTTTCTTAGGTTCCTAAAATGTTATCAAAAAACATATCATTCCTTGGAACTTTTATGTATTGCATGATGGGAATGTAAAATTGTGTAGCCACTATGGAAAACAGTTTGGTAGTTCCTCAAAAAATTAAACACAGAAATGTTATCCAGCAATTTCACTTGTAGGTATGGTGGTGGTTTAGTCACTAAGTCACATCCAACTCTTACAACCCCATGGACTGTAGCCTGTGGAATGTAAAATTGTGTAGCCACTATGGAAAACAGTTTGGTAGTTCCTCAAAAATTAAACACACAAATTTATCCAGAAATTTCACTTGTAGGTATGGTGGTGGTTTAGTCACTAAGTCACGTCCAACTCTTACAACCCCATGGACTGTAGCCTGCCAGGCTCTTCTATCCATGGGATTCTCCTGGCAAGAATACTGGAGTGGGTTGCTATTTCCTTCTACAGCAGATCTTCCCGACTCAGGAATAGAACCTGGGTTTCCTGCATGGCAGGAGAATTCTTTACCAACCATGAGGGAAGCCCACTTGCAGGTATACACACCCAGAAACTGGAAGCAGAGGCTCAAACAGACGTTTGTACACCGATGTTTGTAGCTGCATTACTCACAGAAGCTGAAAAGGGAAATAATTCAAATGTCCCCTGACAAATAAGTGGATAAACAGAAGGTGGTATATCCATACAGTGGAATATTACTCAGCCTTAAAAAGATACATGTTACCCAACGGATGAACCTCAAAGACAACACAAAAGGACAAATATTGTATGACTCCACTTCTATGAGGTACCTAGAAAGGTCAAAGTCCCAGACAGAAAGCAGAATGATGTGACCAGGGGCTGCAGGGAAGGGGGAGAGTGGAAGTTATTGTTCACTGGGTACACTGTTGCACTGACCATCTTTCAATCAAGAGCTTTATGTACTTCTTCCATGATTTCCTTAAGGTAAGTTCCTAAGTGGTGTTATTTAAAATACTTTAAAGTATAAAAGAAAGACATCCATTTTTACCTTCTCCAGGCACCTACTCTTGGCATTCAGTGGGGAGTGATGAAAAGTTCTGGAGACGGATGATGCACATAATGCTATGCATGCAACGCTCTTGATCGTCTGCTTAAAAGTAGCTAAATGATAAGTCTAAATATATTTTACAACAATAAAAAGAAATCTGGAAAAAATATCTATAATCAGAATTATTAAGACAAATGTTTTCTAAATTTATTTTTATTTATTCCTACTAAAACTTTTTTTTAAAGTAGTTTAAGACTCACAGTAAAACTGAGGGGAAGGACAGAGAAAAACACGCAGTTAGAAAGAGAAGGGAATGAACCACAAAATGGAATAATCTCCACTAACCTGAAATGGATGCCATTCTCAAGCCGAACTGGAAAGCCAAATTTCTCCCTAAAAGTGAAAGAAAAATCAGAGCAACATTTTTTTTTTAAGTACTGTTGATAATGCTCAATGATAATCTGTCATTACTGAGCACAAAAAAATGTTAGAAAGTAAATTATATACTGCAGTGACCTTTCAACAATACTACATGGTTCTTCCCACTCTACTTTTTATGCAGAATTCTCTAGATTTCAGAGAAGTAACCAAAGTCACACAAATATAACAACAAGTATGACACCAAAAACATTTAACAAACACCCAGCAAATACTTAGTGAAGTTGCAAAAAAAGAGCAAAGCGTAGAGGCTGGCTTTACCATTACATTATTGTGTGAGTTTAGCAAACTTAAAACAATCTGTTCCTCTCAGCCTCTTTCCCTATCTGTAAAATTGGGATGGTGGGACCTATTTTACAAATAACAAGTTGGATAGATTCAAATATCCCAGATGAAGCAAAACCCATTAACAAACTACTCAAATTATTCATTTAATATTTTACTTAATATTTACAGGGTTACAATTTAGGCTCAATTTTAAAAGAGGGATTGGTATTCCATGGAAGGATGAGATTTCAGATGGAAAGAACACAAAGAGTTCAGAAATGAGGGAAAACCTGGTTTGTATTAAGAAATATTTCTGAATGGTTAAAACTTAGAGTATACACGAGCAAGTGAAAGGAGGTGAGTCTGTAGGGTAGGAACTTTATTTAGCTTCTCCATAATCTCCAAGAACACCTTTTCCAACTCTGACATGGACAACCAACATTTTCTGAAACTAAGTCAATGTTCTCTGAAGGTACCTTCAGCATCACCCTGCCCTTACTCAAACTGCTCATCCTATGCCCTGGCTCATGTACAATTCTGAAGCTACCACTAGGCTGGAAAAATAGGTAGGGTCTTCTGTGACTTGCTAAGAAGTTTAAAGAGTCACAACACTAAAAGATATTTAAGTAGAGGAGTAAACCAAGGACTTTTAATTCTTTATCTATATGAACATGCCTTCACCATTTCATGGAAATATAATTCTCCTTCTCTGGACTGTAGGGCTTCCCTGGTGGCTCAGAGGTTAAAGCATTTGCCTTCAGTGTGGGAGACCAGGGTTCGATCCCTAGGTCAGGAAGATCCCCTGGAGAAGGAAATGGTAATCCACTCCAGCATTCTTGCCTGGAGAATCCCATGGACAGAGAAGCCTGGTAGGCTACAGTCCACGGGGTCGCAAAGAGTCGGACACGACTGAGCGACTTCACCTTCACCTTCCTTTACCTGGACTGTAAGCTTCTCCAGCAGGGAAGAGATTGAGTCTCTTCACCTCTGTATCCACGTAGCCTAGTAAAATGCCTTGCATATAGTGAAGGTTCAGGGTGGCCCTAGTGCCAATACAAGAGATGTAAGAGACACAGATTCAATCCCTGGGTCGGGAAGATCCCCAGGAGGAGGGCATGGCAAGCCACCCCAGTACTCTTGCCTGGGGAATCCCCATGCACAGAGGAGCCTGATGGGCTATGGTCCATAGGTCACAAAGAGTTGGACACGACTGAAGAGACTTAGCATCCAGACACACAGGTTTGCTGAGATTGAAAGCAGAAGCTTTCTCCACTCTTATGAAAGAATATAATCTACAATTCTACAACCATTTCCCCTCACTATTTTAAACAACTCCTTTGATTATACCATTTTTAAAAAACTGCTTATAAACTCCTTCCCCAAATGATGTGATTTAATAGCAAAAGCTAGTTGAATGTAAAATATGTTCAAAAATTAATGAGCTATGTATAGCAGGTCTGTCAGAAGTATACTTAGACATTGTTTAAAATCCAAAACAAAGGGAGATCAGCCTTGAAAATTCCCTGGGCAGACAAAACCAACAGAGCCATACAAACAAAGCTTAATTTAGCTTATTTTGAAAGACTAACTTGACCTGGGGCACCTCGCCTTTCTGCTCTTGAAATCAGAAGCGAAACTCCCACTGTTTCCCAAGGTTGCCACGAGGTAACAACTATCCAATTCTGTATCTTTTAAGAAAATGTTAATATAACCCATCAGTGTGGAGAATAAACAGTCAATGCCCTCTGACTAAACAACCTACTTTATATAGCCCTGAGCCTAATTCCATGTTTCGATTTGAGATCTCTTGGTTGGCACACTGTCTTTTTGCTATATACACAATGAACTTTTACTAATTACCACTTCCATGATTCGGTGTTTTTACTTCTGCTATATCTGAACTTTTGATAGCATCCTCAGGAAATACTTTACAAAGTCTCATGTCAGTCATGCATGCTTGACATCAAGTGTTGCTGTTCAGTCGCCCAGTCATATCTGACTCTTTGCGATCCTATGGACTGCAGCACTCCAGGCCTCCTTGTCCCTCACCATCTCCCAGAGTTTGCCCAAGTTCATTGGTGATGCCGTCCAGTCATCTCATCCTCTGAAGCCCTCTTCTACTGCCCTCAATCTTTCCCGGCATCAGGGACTTGACACCAAGTGCCAGAGGCTAAATCACTCTCACACACACACACACACACACACACACACACCACACACACACACACACACACACACACACACCCCACACCCCACACACACCCCCCTCCGCGACCTCGGTTAAGATGCAACAGTAATTTAATAAAACCCTCCGGCGTCCCCTCTGGCTTTTCCCAATGAACAGTGGTTGCAAATAAAAGGCTTTGGTGACCGAGTCTCCTGCCTGGAAAAAGCTGGTGATAAAGAGACCGACCCGCAGTGGAACGTGCCCCTAAAGGCCCGAGTTCCACTAGAACTGGGCGATGACAGAGAGTTCCATTAGAGGGGCGAGGACTCCTGCTTCTCCCTCACCAACGTATTGGTGGAAAGAAGTGAGCCGGCCTTCCCCATTGGCCAGGAAAACGAATGTTAGCTCTTTCAAAGAGGTAACAGGGGTTACCCCAGAACCTCTCCCCGGTGAAGTTAAGAAAAACATTCCCCTCCTCGTTCTCCGACCCCAAGACCCCCCTGACTTAGGTTTACTACTTACCCCTTTCAGCCGCACTCCGATAAAAACTTCCCGCCACCAGGCTTTCCTTTCTCTCCAGCCGGGGGCATTCACCCTTCCGGGTCAGTCCTTTCAACCAATTGCAGGTACTACCCTTCTCTTATTGGTCAAGGGGTGTGGCCACCATTTGCGTCACTGAACAAGACCAGAGATTATTGGTTGATGTTGGGAGCAGCTGTAGCCAATAAGAAGCGGGTTTGAGCCTAGGGTGGGGGTGGCTGCGTGTTTCCGGAAGACGTGGCGGCTCGCGCCTGGGCTGCTTCCCGGCTTCATTCTCTCAACTTCGCTCCACATCCAGGGCCCTCCGAGGTGCTGTTGCCGCCTCCCTCACCTCTGCAGCCATGATCTCGTTAACGGACACACAGAGTAAGCGCCTGCCCCGAGGCCCCGCCTCAAGCCCCGCACACACCTTCCTGGTCTGGGTCTCGCCCGCCTTCCCCTCCGCCTGCCCGGGTCAATGAATGAAGCTCCGCGCTGGGGGCGGTGGCCTGCAATACTCAGCTAGGACTGCGGGACCCTGGAGGAGCCGGGTGCTGGACTTGCGGTTGCGGATCTGGCGGGAGGGGAGAGTCAGTGGGGTCTGGGGAGACGCCCGAGCTGGGGAGGGGGAGCTTTCGCCGAGCGCGCAGGGGTCGCGCCGCTCTCACTCTCAGGAAGATGGGCGCTTTGTTCCTGCGGGCGGCCGCGAGAGAAAGTTTGATGCGCGATGCCAGCGGCCCACTCTTGGGGATATTTTTGCACTTGACATACTTGGGGTCCTCTACAAGTTACTGCTGGTTGTTTGAAGGCCGTGTTTTAAATGTCATCCATGATAGGCTCTTTGGAAATATGCTTACGCTTAAATATTTTGAGTATTTGCCTTTTGCCACAACTGGAAGCAACCTTTTAAAAATCCCTTGAAATAGCTTCACTTTTCTACCGGCTGCTGTTTTCCCAATCGTAAACTTTGTGTTAGTTAAACGACTTCTTTCGTTAATATTAGATGTTGAGCTTTGTGGTATGTTTTATTATTTTAGCATCTTTCTGTCTGCCAGAGTTCTCCAGCCTATCTTTAAAATTCATATTGCTGTTTTCTTTCAATATAAAATATAAAAGGGGTAGTTTCCTACCCCTTTTTGTCAGTGTTAATAATTTTGTATTTACATATCTGCCAACCCTGTGCTTCCTGTCTTTTGATGGTAGTGATAGTCTTTTTAATCTCACTTTATCTGCCATGCCTTTTTTTAAAATTCTGTATAACTTACTTGAATTTTAAAGATTTTTAAGAATTTAACAGTCTATTGAAATAAAAAATAGAACTTCCTTTAAAAATGGCTTATTTTAAAGTGAAGTCATAAGGTTTGGATTCAAGTCTTGACTAAGTTGAACTTCACCAAGCTGCTTATAACTCCTGAACACACTGCCACCCCAGGAAAGGTCCCTCCCTTCCTCAGACTGAACTGGGTCTGCACCTTGAGTCCCCATTTTGGCGTATCTGTTCTGATCAGAGAAAATATAGAGTCCTTTTCTGTTTGTAGGTTTTTATGTTTGGGGTGGTTTTTTGTTTTGGTTTGGTTTGGTTTAGTGTTATAATAAAACTACCGATTATATAAAATCATCTCATAACAGTTTACCATGTGCTTTCATGTAAAATGTTTTCTTTAGTTCTAAGAGCTTTGTAAAGCAAAGAAGAATATATCTCTTGTATAAATTAAAGAAGGCTCAAAAGAAATCCAGTGAATAATCATGAGGAAAGTGAGAGAAACAAGACTTGGTCCCACGCCTGCAGGCTCAAAAATCTTTGTTCTTTTCACTGTACCCTGCTAGCATCTAAAAAGACTTGATGTTAAGTTTATTTGAAATCTATCTTAGAGGGATGAAATTTTCCCATAGCAAAAAGTAGTTTCAACAGTAGATATTTATTCTTTAGTTACGCATTGATTTTTTGAGAGATTGGGTAGAATATTCAGAACCTATTTTTGTTATGAGGCAGAACCTGGTCCTCTTGACTGAAACTCAGAATTTAGCAGAATACTATACCTAAATTGCTAGAATTTATTTCTAATAGTACTACTAATTACTCAGAGGAGGAACTTGATCTCTACGTAGTTTTCCTGTATATACTCCTGTCTGAGTCTGTGATTATTACATATATATATTATTTACTTACCCTGTGCATATAGATTCTCTTCCATTGAAGTCTTACAGGGACAAGTGCTAATTTACATCCTTCCAAAAACCAGAACGAGGGCATTGGGTTGGAATATGGGCAGAATAGGCAGCGTTTTCCTCACTTCATTACAGTGATGAAGAGGAGGAAATTAAACTCTTTGCTGCTCATTTGCTGAATGTTTTAAATAGATAATGGATGAGAATACAAAATGATTAGTGGACCAAAAGCTGTTTGGATTTCAACTAGTGTTTGTGTGTGTGTTTAACTGTAGGAATTGGCCATCATTCAAGTGACTTACCAAGATTATTCTGGGATCCCAATTCTGGGAGAGAGTGATCAAGTACTGGTCATAATAAAAAAGCAATTCATGACTTTTTAAGGGAATTCTATAATCCCCTCCAGTACCCCCTCCCCCCAAAAAAACCCACAAAATTTATTGAGGAGGCTGGAGTGGGGCAGTTGCCATGCTACCTCTAGAGCTTTACTTCATTATGTCACATTGCCTAAATTCTACCATGATGTTGAATTGAGTTATTACAACATTTTCTCTTTTTGAAAGGCCACAGACAGCACTGCCTTGAAATGTCTTAAATAAGAAATCAAAGTGCTAAGGTGATTGTCATGGAGTAAGAATATCTCTCCTTATCAAATTTCTATAATAAGCTTTTGATTTTAGATAAATTAGTTTTATTAGATTTTTTAAATCAGATTGTGCTTTAAAAATACACATGCCTGTGTGCATGTGCACATGCATGCATGCACATGGGCAAGAAGAATGAAATTTTAATAATGCACAAGAAAATACATTTATTTTCAGTCAGTTCAGTCGCTCAGTCGTGTCTGACCTGTAACCCCATAGACTGCAGCACACCAGGCTTCCCTGTCCATCACCAACTCCGAGAGCTTACTCAAACTCATGTCCATTGAGTCGGTGATGCCATCCAACCATCTCATCCTCTGTCGTCCCCTTCTCCTCCCACCTTCAATCTCTCCCAGCATCAGAGTCTTTTCAGATGAGTCAGTTCTTCTCATCATATGGCCAAAGGATTGGAGTTTCAGCTTCAGCATCAGTCCTTCCAATGAATATTCAACTGATTTCCTTTAGGATTGACTGGTTGGATCTCCTTGCAGTCCAAGGGACTCTCGAGAGTCTTCTCCAGCACCACAGTTCAAAAGCATCAGTTCTTTGGCACTCAGCTTTCTTTAGTCCAACTCACATCCATACATGACCAATGGAAAAACCATACCTTTAACTAGATACCTTTGTTGGCAAAGTAGTATCTCTGCTTTTGAATATGCTGTCTAGTTGGGTCATAACTTTTCTTCCAAGGAGCAAGTGTCTTTTAATTTCATGGCTGCAATCACCATCTGCAGTGATTTTGGAGCCCAAGAAAAAGTCTGTAACTATTTCCATTGTTTCCTCATCTATTTGCCATGAAGTGATGGGACCAGATGCCATGATCTTAGTTTTCTGAATGTTGAGCTTTAAGCCAACTTTTTCACTCTCCTCTTTCACTTTCATCAAGAGGCTTTTTAGTTCTTCACGTTCTGCCATAAGGGTGGTATCATCTGCATATGTGAGGTTACTGATATTTCTCCCAGCAATCTTGATTCCAGCTTGTGCTTTATCCAGCCCAGCGTTTCTCATGATGTACTCTGCATATAAGTTAAATAAGCAGGGTGACAGTATACAGCCTTGACATACTCCTTTCCTGATCTGGAACCAGTCTGTTTTTTCATGTCCAGTTCTAACTGTTGCTTCTTGACCTGCATACAGATTTCTCAGGAGGCAGGTCAGGTGGTCTGGTATTCCCATCCCATGTGAGCAACTTAAGACTCAGATTAGTAACTCATCCTTAATCACAGAACGGCAGATGTGTGTGTGTGGAGGGGGACAGGTGTTGGGTGGGAGGGGAGTGATGTGGGGTTTGGCTAGAATTCAAATCTAGTCTTGAGGCTCCACAGTTTATAATTTGGGAACCGAAACATTCCACTGCTTTACCCAGTGCAATCCAGCAAGAGAGGACTACCTCTAACATTTTTGCCAAAACACTAGCAGGTTATTGCCAAATAGTTGCTGATGTGAATGGGTCAAAAGGCTCAAACTGGCCTCGCTGTTGCATTTTCTCCCCTCCAGTTCTTCCCTAAGCCTATGTATTCACAAGCCCTCTGGTTATTAAAGCACTGCCCTCTCACCATTAGAATCGTATCCAGTAAAATAAACATGCTGTTCATGCTGAACAGCAAGGCCAGTTTGAGACCCTGACACATTCATATTAGGGACTATGTGGCAATAACCTGCTAGTGTTTCGGCAGAAATGTTACCGGCAACCCTCTCTTGCTGGACTGGACTGGGTAAAGCAGTGGAATGTGTCAGTTCCCAAATTATAGTTATAAGCTGTGGAGCCTCAAGACTAGATTTGATTTCTAGCCAAACCCCACACACTCCCCTCCCACCCGGTACCTGTCCCCCTCCACACACACCCATATTTGCCGATTCGGTGATCAAGGATGAGTTACTAATCTGAGTCTTAAGTTGCCCACATGAAACATGGAGCCAGTAATACTTTTTAACCCCCCAGTTTTGCCAAAGGAATTAGGACATTTGTGTAGACATCTCATGGTTCAGACGGTAAAGCGTCTGTCTGCAATGCAGGATCGATCCCTGGGTCGAGAAGATCCCCTGGAGAAGGAAATGGCAGCCCACTCCAGTACTTTTGTCTGGAAAATCCCAAGGATGGAGGAGCCTAGTAGGCTACAGTCCATGGGGTCACAAAGAGTCAGACACAACTGAGCAATGTCACTTTCACTTTCACTCATTAAATGTAAGACTATATACATTGTCTTTCTTTTTCACTGCAGTTTTTAATAACATAACTGACATTATGTAGTAACAAGCTGATTATATTAAACTTGAATAATTTAAAGATGCTTCTCCCAGAAGTTCAGCATACCCCAATACCCTTGAGTTTCATTTAATCTGATGTATTTAACTGGGGGGAGGGGGATCCTTTGGGAAGCAGTATGGCATGATGGTTAAGCACAGGGACTTTGGATTCGAATAGACCTGAGTTCAGATGCTTATCCAGATGTGTGACTTTGGGCAAATGAAGTCAATTCTCTAAACCTCAGTTTCCTCCATCTCTAAGATGATATAATGATACCTACCTTGCAATATTACTGGGAGAATTAAGTTCTATAAGAGATGTGAAGCACTTCCTAACGGCCAATTCATGGTAAATTCTCAGTATATAGTATGTTTATTGCCATATAATTTCCTTTCTGAAGAACAAACATCTCAACATGTCTATGTTATCATTAGGACAACTTGTGAAAAAATAGAAATGGGTTGTATTTAAGTAACCCAGCTGCCAGTGATTAAATCTTAACTACTAAATAGTTATTTAATGGAATGTGACTTGCTCATTTGTCCATATTTTTCTCTCAGAAATTATGCCTGACATCTGAATAGTTATTTTGGTAAATTCTCCTGAAGCATTTAAGCATGAAAGTATCAGCCTCCAACTTTCATGAGAATTTATGTCTGTGGTATACACTTTCCAGTGTATTTACGGACAGGTATTTTGCTGACAAAGATGCATATAGTCAAAGCTGTGATTTTTCCAGTAGTCATGTATGAGTTTGAGAGTTGGACCGTGAAGAAAACTGAGCAGCACCGAAGAATTGATGCTTTCCAAATGTGGTGTTAGAGAAGACTCTTGAGAGTTCCTTGGACTGTAAGCAGATCAAACCAGTCAATCCTAAAGGAAATCAGTCCTGAATATTCATTGAAAGGACTGATGCTGAAGCTTCAGTACTTTGGCCACCTGATGCTAAGAGCCAACTCATTGGAAAAGACCCTGATGGCTGGGAAAGGTTGAAGGCTGAAGGAAAACGGGGACAACAGAGGGGAGATAGTTGGATGGCATCACCAACTGTATGAACATGAGTTTGAGCAAGCTCCGGGAGTTGGTGGTGGACAGGGAAGCCTGGTATGCTGCCGTCCTCCGGGTCGCAAAGAGTCGGACAGAAGAACTGAGTGACTGAACTGAACTGAACCTGAATTCTTTTAGTCTAACTTTCAGAGAAAAAGGTAGCTGGAATGGGAGGCAGTCATTAACTGTAAATTGAAGTGAAGGATGTTGAAGAAGACACATGTAAATTTTCAACTCACTGGAACATTTTACATGGCTTAAACTTTTAAGGAGCTGTGACTTAGATTTTAGCTTTCTGGAGCTGAGGTAACAGATCAGAAATCAATACTGCGTATTTAAAATTGTATTTCCGAAGTGCGCTCGGCGGCCCCGCGGATCTGTCTCTTGCTTCAACAGTGCTTGGACGGAACAGACCCAGGGACGCCCCTTGCTCCAGCCTCCGACCACCCTCCAACCTTTTTTCCAGTCGCAACCTCCGGAGTCAGCCACTCAGCTGTCAGTGATCACCGGGACCAGCCATTTTTAACTTATTATTACCGACCAATCATGAGCTCCCAGATTCGTCAGAATTATTCTACCGAGGTGAAGGCCGCCGTCAACCGCCTGATTAACATGCAACTGCGGGCCTCCTACACCTACCTCTCTTTGGGCTTTTATTTCGACCGCGACAATGTGGCCCTGGAGGGTGTGGGTCACTTTTTTCGGGAATTGGCCAAGGAGAAGCGCGAGGGCACGGAGCGTCTCTTGAAACTGCAAAACCAGCGTGGCGGCCGCGCCCTCTTCCTGGACGTGCAGAAGCCATCTCAAGATGAGTGGGGTAAAACCCAGGACGCTATGGAAGCCGCCCTTCTCGTAGAGAAAAACCTGATTCAAGCCCTGTTGGATCTGCATGGCCTGGCTTCTGCCGGCGGAGACCCCCATATCTGTGACTTCCTGGAGAACCACTTCCTAGATGAGGAAGTGAAACTCATCAAGAAGATGGGTGACCACCTGACCAACTCCGCAGGCTGGCTGGTCCCCAGGCTGGGTTGGGCGAGTATCTCTTCGAAAAGCTTACCCTCAAGCACGACTAGGAGCTTCTGGAGACCAGTGGCCATTGAGGAACCCACCTAACATCAGGGCTGCCTGAAGCCCCTTTCTGCAGCCATTAGGCAGCTTTTTAACACCCTGGAGCCCTCTCTCAAGCCTTGGACCAAATGGAAACAATAAAGCTTTTTGCAGCAAAAAATAAAATAATAAAATAAAATTGTATTTCCCCAAATATGACAGTTTCAATTCGGATCCATTATTTTCTGCAGGTAGTGCTGCTAGGTAAAGTAAGAATTGGTGACTGTTTTCCTACAAGCAGTACTAAAATGAGCAAGGAAGTAATTTCATGGATTGTGCTTTGTAACATTAACAGACTAGTGCAACTGTAACCATAGAAAGTTAAGACTTCAGAAGTACAGATAAGTCTAGGCAATAAAATTATTAGTTTTATATAAAGAGTAAACAGAGCCTTAAAAGCATATACTTTCCACTACTCTATACTCAGTACCTAGAACAGTTGCCAACATCTAGGAGTTGATCAACAATTTTTTGTTTCTGAGTGAAGAAGTAAAGACCCAGAATGTTAATATTAGGTAAAACGGTGTTGGAGAGATGGTTTTAGGACTGAGACTAAATGGTTGAATAGGTGCGTAGTTGAGAGAGACTTATAGTAGATAAATGCACAGGAAACCATCAGGAAGTCAAAGTGATGCCTCACCTTCTGAATATTAACTTTTAGAGGAGACAGCTACTTGATTCTCAAAATCTCTTGTGTTGCCATTGTGAGAAGCAGTGCCTAATAGAGTGAAGTCTGTTGTACTGACGTCCTGTAGCATTTCTGGTAGATTCAGCATTTTAAGAAGAAACTACAGGTCTTGTGTATATAAATACTAGTCCTGGAACATAAAAGGAGAAGAAGGGACAAAGAGTAAAAGTAAACCCATATACTTATGTCTGAAGCCAGGTTTCTTGGGAGGAAAAAAAAAACATACCAAAGGTTTAGAATCCTGATTCATCTTTATCTGTTATGGGTATGTTTGTGAGAAGTCCTCTGTTTCATTTAAGGAGCAGAAATTCTTAACTCATTTTAAATTTGAGAATAATTTGCTGATGTTAATTTGTTATAGTTCATAAAGAATGTCATCATAAGTTAACCTGCAGTGTTGGGACCCATGTTTCCTTATCAGTCAAAAGAAAAACGGATCTGAATGTAATTTTACTTTTGCTCTACCCTTAACTGTATGACTTACTTTGCAGAAATTGGAATGGGATTAACAGGATTTGGAGTGTTCTTCCTGTTCTTTGGAATGATCCTCTTTTTTGACAAAGCACTACTGGCTATTGGAAATGTGAGTGTTTCAACATATATTTTAACTACATTCCTAATGAAATTTTAACTTAATGAATTATTGCCAGCTGTAAAACCAGGGGAAGATAATTCACTGTTACTCATATGAAGAGTCCTGTTACATTTTCTGTTTCCATCAGGGATGAAACTTGTAAGCTTACTGTTTAAATAAAAGGTTAACAGTGAGGTTTTCTAATCCCATAACTGCTTGGTTAAATATTTTGATATGTGATTTACAACAGAGTAAAATCAAGACTACCTCTGAGTAGTTCAAAGTAGATGATTTCATAGCCCCACGTCTTGGTAAATTTGTTAATGTTGTTTTGACTTGAAACATCTGAGATTTAACATTTACTTCAATAGCATAAGATGAAGAGTTTTTTAAAACCACTTCAACCTTTAAAATATATACCTCTATTAATAATTGGCTTGCTAAGAAAGGTGTGTATATTGTTTATTTGGAAGGTGTACTTTCTTGTCTATGGTGAAGGCTGTGCAAGAGCCCTAGAAATTAGTAACCCTCTTTAAAAAAGTGTTAATTGCTCAGTCATGTCCGACTCTTAGTGCCCCCGTGGACTGTAGCCAGGGTCCTCTGTCCATGGAATTCTCCAGGCAAGAACACTGGAGTTGGTTGCCATGCCCTCCTCCAGAGGATCTTCCCAACCAGGGATTTACTGTCTGAGCCCCCAGGGAAGCCCAGTAACCCTCCTAAGAGGGCAGTAAAGTCACTGAATAAAGATGGAATAGTTTCGAAGTGTATATTAATATTGGGCTTTTAATTGGACGTTGGAAAATATAAAGGATAACAAAATTGTTCAGAATTTATGTTTTAAGAAACAATAACATCAACAGCGTTGGCATCTCAGAATGTGAAACTTAAACACTAGGCTTAATAAATATTTGTGTGAAATATTTTTCACTAAAGTACAGTCATGAAGAAAGGCAAGTATTTGGGAATAAAACCTGGGAGAAAACAAGTTTTTAGTTGACCACCATCTCTTGTCCATTGTCTGAAAACATACAGAATATATTTGAGAAGGCACAGCTGTATTTCCTATCAGCTGCTCCCAGACTTCTGGAATTAATAAAACTAGGATCTTCCTCCTGGGTTTGTGTGATTTCTTCTACTACCAAATGGGCCATGTCAGGTTTTCTCCTATCTGTAAGATCTCCTATCGGTCCTGATAAAAGTTTTCAGAACCGGGAGTCCCTTCAGTTGACATTTTACAGGCACCTCCTCTCTTTCACCTTCCGGTTCATCTTGTTCATTGACAAAGCTGTCGCCGTCTGGCTAAACCTGGGGGAACCACTGCAGGTGCACACACCCATGGGTAACGCCTCCCTTGTCTTTGCTTCTCTTTTCTTCATCAGATCACAGCTGAAGAGGGCTGAATCGCGTGGGACGCAGCCACCACTTTAACACGGTCCTGCCTCTTGTGTGCCTTGGTGGCCTTCTCTGGCCAGTTGGCCACATTAAAAAGCACATGTCTTAAACATTTATCACATTTAGCTTTGACCTTCCTTTTCAACAATATACAATGTATTCAACTGCTTAACTATGTTGCATTTTCCTTCTCTTGCAGGTTTTATTTGTGGCTGGCTTGGCTTTTGTAATTGGTTTAGAAAGAACATTCAGATTCTTCTTCCAAAAACATAAAATGAAAGCTACAGGATTTTTCCTGGGTGGGTGTTTGTGGTCCTGATTGGTTGGCCTTTGATAGGCATGATCTTTGAAATTTATGGATTCTTTCTCTTGTTCAGGTAAGTCAACTGTTTTATTCTTTGAGTAAACCATTATGTCAGATAATTATTACAGAAACCCAGATGTGTTTATCAGGTGCAGATGATTGCTTGTGTCAGGGTATAAATTAACTTGTAAAGCATTTTCAGTGCTATAAAATTTACTTTGGTGGCATCTTAAGGCACTCTGTCTCTGTTTGCTATTTTCATCAACCAACCAGTGATAGACCAATCCAGTGTTTTAACATGTAGAACCTGATACTGCCCAGGCATTGCCACTTGATGCTTGCTTTAGTGCATGCAGATGTTAAAAAATTTAGGACCAAATACATTATGGGAGGTTTTGATCATTTAATATTTTCTGAATGCCACTTACCAAGTAAATAATAGTATGCAGTGTGAGAAAACACTTTTAAGTAAGGTTGATTAAATTATTTATTCAAGAAAGGTATATAATTTGTCTTCTATCCACCAAGCACCCTATTGCCCACAGGAAACATAAAAACTAAGTGCCAAATCTGCTTTAAGGAATCTCTCATTTCTGATACATGAAATAGACTGTAAAGGAACTGGTGGGATATAGTAGTAATGCGGTTATAGATGTTTATGCAGAATGTTACAGAACACAGCTGAAGAAGGGATCACATCCAAGGAGAGGGAAGAAATGGTAACTGAATTTTGAAGTTGCTTAAAAGTTCAAAATTTTAACAAAATTTCTTTTTATGTGGCTAACAGTCCATTTTGGTGATAGAGAATCTGTTCGTTCTAAGACCTTTTTCCCCCTCTCCCAGGGGCTTCTTTCCTGTGGTTGTTGGCTTTATTAGAAGAGTGCCAGTCCTTGGATCACTCTTGAACTTACCTGGAATTAGATCGGTAAGTAATCCTATATTTAGCAACATACTTTTTTGAACCATTAAAATAAGTGCTCTCTGGGAGAAAGAATGGTTTGGGAGTTTGGGGTTAGCAGATCAAACTATTATATTTAGAATGGATAAACAAGATCCTGCTGTGTAGCACAGAGAACTATATTCAGCATCCTGTGATAAATCATAACAGAAAAGAATATATGTGTATATATGTATAACTGAATCACTTTGCTTTACAGCAGAAATTAACACAGTGTTGTAAATCAACTGCAATTTTTAAATTGTTTAAATAAAGTAAAAATTTTAAAGATAAATGTTCTCTGATGCTCTTTTTAGAAATTTGAGGAATTGATAACATGATTGATATGTTTTATTATGATATAAACAGTTGCATCACATAAATTGTGGTTACAATGAATAACAGAAAATAATCATTGCTAAACCTATAAAACCTGAAATTTGGTTTCACTGTATCCGCATTTAATGTTGTTTTCCTTTTTTCATGTGACTTGGATTGCTATGCTACCTTTCTCTTTGAGAGTTCAAAGCACCTTTCAATTAACTTTTATAAGAGCTCTAATTTTAGAAGCAATAATATAAGAGAACACCATTATTTCTTACAAATATGTTCTCTCTTAGACTCTATCACCAAATGGAGTGTGTTGAAACAATTAAATAAAGCATTGTGATACTGAGAGTCAGGTGATAAAATTCTGTTCCCAGCTCTGTCCACAGTTAGAACAGTTTTGTCAAATCTGTATCTCCAGGGCAGGCCATCAACTTCTTACAGATGTTTGCAGATTTGCGTAGTTGCTTCTAGAGATACTCCATAGCATGTATTGAATTCTCAAAGAGCTAAAGGATGGCTTTCCCACTAAGGAATAGGTACCACTGTAAGCCTGATCTCATTTCAATTTTAGAGTCAGAATCTTACAGCTCAGATAACCTAGATATTTGAAGTTACCTTTGGAGAGAAAATGTGCTTTCTTTCCACCTAAATATGTCATAATATTCTAATGAATCCATGAGTGCCAGTCACTTATTTGCAATAATATAAAATATTGGGACCTAGGCTTATAGGGGTATATCCTGATTTCATTTGCATTAATCCCCAAACTCATATAGAGTCAGTATTATTTATACTTAGAATGTCTTTTGAATGTACTAAAACTTCTAGTTATAGAGTTGTACTTATTAATCATGTCCCTAATTTAAGGATTCTTCAGTATTTGCATAAATGAACATTCAGTGCTATAAATTTTATTTTCTACTATTGCTTCATTAAAATGAATAAGCATTTCTTAATATTATTTTATTATTAAGTAAAAGTATGATTAGTGACATAAAAGAAAGGGTTAAATGATTCCTACATTTTGATGGTATTATAGCCGCTTGGGTTATGTGACTTAATATCTTCACTAATTACTTTGTTTCAACATCTGTTTGCATCACCATCTGGAATGCTGAAGAAAGCCCAATTGCTTTATATTTGGGGTGGAGTAATCAAGTAAATAACCACTTACATTAATATGTGTTAAAACTTCTGGTCTGTAATTATCGATTTATGCTTGCATCATTAAGTCTCTTTTTAATGTCATTGCCACTTTCAGTCTGAAGTCCAGAATACACATTTAAAGTATTTTTAGTCAATAGCTGTTGTTAATTATTGAACTTAATGGAGCTAAATCTGTTTGTTCAAAGACTACATAGGCCCAGAAGAGATCCACAATAATGGTCAGTTGAAATAATATTATTGGGTTCATTAATGCATGAATGGCTGACATTTCAGCTTTTTTTTTTTTTTTAATTTTCTTTTGTTAAGCTAGAAGCGTTAACTTCATTTTATCCAGTTTTTTTTTAATTCATTGTGTTGCATTTCTCGTGTTGCACTTTTAAAGTCATATGTATAACATGTCATGCAAAAACTCGTAGAAAAAAATTTTTTATATACATTTATGTGTCAGAAGATGGTGAGTAGTACTGGATTAATCATTGTCAGTCATACCTTAAATTTCCACAAATCTTACAAAGCTGGGTTTTTTAAATCAACATTTAAAGTGTTGATGTGATATTTTTAAGTGCTCTAGGCTTTCTTTTAACTATCTGTTTTTCTTCTTCTTGCAGTTTGTAGATAAAGTCGGAGAAAGAACAATATGGTATAACAACCATTGAATTGAAGACTCATTTAAAATATTGTATTATTTATAAAATCCTTTGAAGAATATTCAGCACAAAATTAAATTACCTGAAATAGCTTGTAATGTTCTTTACAGAAGTTTAAAAGGCATAGCCTACAAAGTACCAACAACAGTTAACAAAGAAGCAATGAAAACAGGCTTCTAACCAAGTCATCTAAGAGGTCAGCAAGCAAACCGAAGGAGGTGAAATCTATGTTACATGCATATTGAAACTTTTAAAGGCCATTTTTATTATTTTTCCACAATGTGTGAAACACAGCCATCCATAGAGAACTGTAACCCCTATTTCTTTCCTTCTTATGTTCAAGATGCAAGCATATCCATAGGCATTTGCTTTTTAGAAGTGTCCACTGCAATGGCAAAAATATTTCCAGTTGCACTGTGTCTCTGAAAATGATGCATGAGTTAGATTGGATTATGATGTCATTTTAATCTATTAAAACCAGGAAAACCCAATGTTGATGTATGAATCCCTTTTTTTTTTTTTGGTAAGAATATGGTTAAAATAAAACTTTCATGGTTCTTCTGAATCTTAATGTTTTAAAACCAGATGAAAATCCGACCTAGATATTCTTTGTTGGAATGTTGCAAAGGTCATTCTTTACTGTCTTACAGTTTCTAAGTTACAGCTCACTCAGCACTTTTTCCTTCAGCAACACACTCTGGAAATCCTGATATTCCTTGGGACTGTCATCTGAGCATCTGTATCTTTCATGACACATGAGCATTTAACAGAAAGCCATCTCGGCCATAAAGAGTCTGTTACAAAGCTTGTGTCACTGAATGGTGTGTTCTTTAAGATACTAAGTGATACAGCCCAAGTAGATTTTTCCGTGCCATGATCCAGTTTTCCCTTTTATTTTTTTTTTAAATTTTAGCAGTGGTTTATTATTTTGCTTTTCATACATTGAAATAACTACTGGTAATTTTTACTTTAAGATGTAACATGTTATAAGGTTAAATTTACAGCTTTTTTTAAAGGGCTGTTCACAGAAGCCAATTTTTCCCTTATTTTCAGCTTTTTCCTAATATAAAAATCAGTATGCATAATGTGTGTTTCATACACTCTTTCTTCATCTTGAATTCGTGGAGAGAATATCTGAGTTCACACGCTAAAGTTATTTTACCGTAATTAAACTAGCTATAGTTCTGAAAAACATGACACTACAAAAATGATGTATTGTTTTCTCTACTGTTGCTGCTCGACAGGCAGTAAGTAGGAAGCTGTGTTGTTTCCTCAGTAGTAGTTTTCCAAGGAGGCACCCTTTTGTAGATGTAGGAAGCCATTTCAAGAGTCATAGTACTATTTGTTTTACTATTAATGACTGTACTATTTGCTCATTTTTTTTAACAGTTGCAAAGCTTTTTAATACATAAAATCATTGAAATTTGTGATTTTTTATTTACAAACATGTCTACAAGATATATTATTGCCTATGTTATTAGTAGTTAAATCTCTTGATGCACAGGGAAGTCCCATCCTTGCTCATCTAAAGAAAGAACGACTTGGTAGATAGTCTTAACGGTTCAGCCTTGTGGATTATTGTCTTTTCGGTACTGGCATTTGACTTATGACATAATCTGTGAACATAGATGATATTGACAAAATGAGACTCCTACCTCAATAGTTCATGGAATGATAAGAAACCTTTTGTTGTCTAATGTTCTTCAAAATAGTACTATCCTCACTTGGAGAGTGTCAAATATCTACATACTTAGGGGACTGACTTATATAAGTTGCCCTGTGGGACTCTGTTATACATATTTTTGACTTACCCATATTATTTACATTGGCTAGATAAGTCTGCCTTTTTTAGAGCAAGAACAGTATCTGTTAATGTAAGGAGCATCTGTATTATTTAACTCCTTTGTAGACATGAATTTCTATCAAAATGTTCTTTGCACTGTAGCAGAGATCTCTTTTTCAACAATCTTGTTTCAGAAAACATTATTATACAGAAGTGTATAAAGGATGTGATAATCTCCCAATAAGATGAGAGGCTGGAAGCAGTTTTCAGTTTTATCAAATGTGAGTTTGGGACTGCTTGGCAGTATGGTATATTTCTTAGAACCATTGACATGGCTCTATTTTTAAACATAACTTGTTTTCTGACAGAAAACACTGTACATCATATTGTTTCTTCTTTTCCAAAATTAGTCTTCTGTGACAAAAAAAAAGCATCAGTTATTGCTATAAAGGTGGAAGAAAAGGTCTAATACTACTTAGCCTTAAGTGTTTCTGGCATTGTTCAAATCTATTTTCTGTAACAGAAACCTATTTGGAATGTTTTTCTTTTCCCCTTATACATTGTAATTCCTGGAATACTGCTGCTTTTAAAAGTCTCACAGATTATATGATCTAACAATTGACTATTGTAAATACACTTGTCTTACTTCTCAATAAAAGGGTACTTTTCTATTAATTGGTGGTTGTCTCAACTTGGGCTGCTAAAACAAAATTCCACAGACCAACTTACACAACAGATATTAGTTCTCATCGTTCTGGATTCTGGGAAGTCCAAAATGAAGATGCTGGCAGATTCATTTCCTGGAGAGGGCCCTCTTTCTAGCTAGCAGACAGCTGCCTTCTTACTATGTCCTCACATGACATAGAAAAAGAGAATGAGCTCTCATCTCTCTTCTAATAAGGACACTAATCCCTTCATGAGGCAACCCATCCTGGTCACCTCATCTAAACCCAACTACCTCCCCATGGCCCACTCCCAGTGCCAGCATATTGGCGGTTGAGTTTTCAACATATAAGTTTGAAGGGAACAAAAATTCAACCCATAACAATGGTCAGATGTATTTTTATTATGAAATTCTAAAAATTGAGCATTGTACAATAACCCAACTTGTGTTTTAAATTGATGGGGAAGCAGTGTCACACTTTATATTTTTGGGCTCCAAAATCACTGCAGATGGTGATTGCAGCCATGAAATTAAAAGACGCTTACTCTTTGGAAGGAAAGTTATGACCAACCTAGAGAGCATATTCAAAAGCAGAGACATTACTTGCCAACAAAGGTCCATCTAGTCAAGGCTATGGTTTTTCCAGTGGTCATTTGTGGATGTGAGAGTTGGACTGTGAAGAAAGCTGAGTTCCGAAGAATTGATGCTTTTGAACTGTGGTGTTGGAGAAGACTCTTGAGGGTCCCATGGACTGCAAGGAGATCCAACCAGTCCATCCTAAAGGAGATCAGTCCTGGGTGTTCTTGGGAAGAAGTGATGCTAAAGCTGAAATTCCAGTACTTTGACCACCTCATGCGAAGAGTTGACTTATTGGAAAAGACTCTGATGCTGGGAGGGATTGGGGGCAGGAGGAGAAGTGGACAACAGAGGAAGAGATAGCTGGATTTTACTCTTTGGAAGGAAAGTTATGACCAACCTAGAGAGCATATTCAAAAGCAGAGACATTACTTTGCCAACAAAGGTCCATCTAGTCAAGGCTATGGTTTTTCCAGTGGTCATTTGTGGATGTGAGAGTTGGACTGTGAAGAAAGCTGAGTTCCGAAGAATTGATGCTTTTGAACTGTGGTGTTGGAGAAGACTCTTGAGGGTCCCATGGACTGCAAGGAGATCCAACCAGTCCATCCTAAAGGAGATCAGTCCTGGGTGTTCTTGGGAAGAAGTGATGCTAAAGCTGAAATTCCAGTACTTTGACCACCTCATGCGAAGAGTTGACTTATTGGAAAAGACTCTGATGCTGGGAGGGATTGGGGGCAGGAGGAGAAGTGGACAACAGAGGAAGAGATAGCTGGATGGCATCACTCGACGGACGTGAGTTTGGGTGAACGGGAGTTGGTGATGGAAAGGGAGGCCTGGTGTGCTGCGATTCATGGTATCGCAGAGTCGGACACGACTGAGCGACTGAACTGAACTGAACTGAATATGCAGTTTTCTTTTTTATAGAAGGATCATCATATCTTTCATTTCCAAAGTGTTTAATTATAATCATAAATAGAAATAGGCTTCAGGTAAATCAAAGTGAGCAGTGAATTTAGAAATTGGTGGAGAAATGCTTAATTTTTTTTCTCAGCATGGAAGGAATATATAATATTTAAGTATTCATGACTTAAACCCAATGTCAGCAGTGTTTTGATCATAAACTTTAGTAAGGCCAAAAGCTACTGGACAAATCTATCAGTTAAGGTACACAATAAGTTTGTTGCGTCTGATCATTAAACCACAAATCTTGACTATTGTCTGTTGAACTGCAAGTCTTGAATCTATTATTAAATATACAGTACATCTTTCTAGTAGTGAAGGACAGGGAGGCCTGATCTGCTGGAGTCCAAGGGGTCGCAAAGGGTCATACACAACTTAAGGACTAAACATCTTTCTAACCTTTTCCTGTGGGCTAAAAGGTTCCAACCTCTAGTTTCTGCTTTTTGTATCCATGTAGGAGGTTGGACATAGCATCTGCCCCAGATCCTTCAACTGACGTTTTTCCATGGCCTTACCTTTACCAACTAAGACCTGTTAAAAGGTCACTCTATTTGACTAGGCCAAAACAGCAGGCCCTTCCATGTCCTCTCCTATACCATTCCACTTGTTTTGTATTTATATGGTTTGGGAAAAGAGATTCTTGAGCTTCAAAGCTTAAGTAAAGGATGGTAAAGACATTGGCCAATAAGTGGGGAGTTTTATTTTGGATAGTGGGCCTTCTCAGTGCCCTAAATCTCCTAAAGCTGGTAGCTCTTTGGGGAGTTAACTTCTTCCACCCCTTTGTGAGACAACTGGCCTATACAGTTGACTGGCCTTCACAGAGAATAAAGCCAAAACAAAGTAGGAATTAAACCCAGTGACCTCAACATCCAGTACCAAAATCCTCTATTCTGTCATCAGAGGTAATTTCTATCTTTGAGTATCTTAATAGCCATATTGTCCAGGTAATCTTTCCCAAGATAGGAGCTGTTTGAAAAAGACAAACATGATATGATATCAATTATATGTGATTTCTTAAAAATTGATACAAATGAACTTAGTAAAGAAATAGACTCACAGACATTGAAAACAAACTTACAGTTACCAAAGTGGATGGAGTGGGGGGAAGGTAGATAAATGAAGAATTTCAGATTAACAGATACACACTACTATATATAAAATAGATAAACAAAGACCTACTGTGGAGCACAGGGAAACATATTCAGTATTTTGAAATAACCTATAATGGAAAAGCATCTGAAAAAGGTTTGAGAGATGTGTATATATATATATATATAACTGAGTATTAGTTTGCTGTGCATGTGAAGGGCTTCTCCGGTGGCTCAAACAGTTAAGAATCTGCCTGTAGTACAGGAGACATAATAGACACTAGTTCAATCCTTGGGTCAGGAAGAGCCCCTGGCGAAGGGAATAGCTACCCACTCCAGTGTTCTTGCCTGGAGAATTTCCTGAAATAATATAACGTAAATAAACTATACTTCAATTTTAAAAATGTATAAATAAAATTTAAACAATTTTTTTCTAAAGGTAGGCGCTGTTGTGTGTGTGAACACAGTAATCACGGATCTTGTAAGAATGCAGTTTAAACTTTGACAGTGCTGTTTAAGTTGGGCCTAGGCACCCTGAAGTCTAATAGAAGAATTCAGATAACATCAGTGATGCGGGAAAAATTATCTCCATTAAATATGCCTTTTAAGAAAGTTTCAGAGAGAAAAGTGTCACGTATTTGTGTATATGGAATCTAGAAAAAATGGTATAGATGAACCTATTTGCAGGGCAGAAAGAAAGACCAGATGTTAAGAAGAAACATGTGGTCACAGGCAGGCCTATGGAGGAAGGGGAGAGGGAGACAAAATGGGAGATTGGGATTGACATACATAAATTACCGTGGGTAAAAAACAGATAGCTGGTGGGAACCTGTTGTACAGCATAGGGAGCTCAGCTCAGTGCTCTGTGATGACAGAGAGGGATGGAATGCAGGGCGGGTGTGTGTGTGAGAGAGGGAGGTTCAGAGGAAGGGGATCTGTGAATACATACAGTTGATTCTTGTACAGGAGAAACTAACACAATATTGTAAAGCAATTATACTCTTTTTTTTTTTTTTAATGAAGAAAAAATAGGTTTCGGATCTAATTTGTCCAACAGCCACTGCCAGGTCATCATGTCAGCAGAATAAAATGTAATGTTCTTGTATGTCAACTGTTTTGTAATCAAATAAATAACTTCTTTTTTAGCCCATTTCTAGGTTTAGACCTGTAAAAATCTTTAACTTTTGTGATTTAACAAAAACATTTAATTGGGAGTCAATGCCTTTTTAGAACAAATTTACCTTCTGCATGTTACTTTTAATAAGACTAAAATATTGATAACATGTCAAAGCCATTCTCCTCACTTGTGCATATTATGCTGAAAATAGCAGCTTTGACGTAAAACATCTGCTTATGAATTTATTAGCAAACCTGTTATGGACAAAGCAATTAATTTATTTTTTCCTTAAAATCGTAATTTCAAAACACAGTTTGATTGACATTTTATTTTCCTGTCCCTCTTTCTAGAACCTTTGTGTGTGCTTGGTATGGAAAGGGGAAAAAAGACATTTTAGTTGTTTATTGATGAGTGATCAGTCACTTCAGTCATGGCCAACTCCTTGCGACCCTATGGACTGTAGCCTACCAAGCTCCTTCTGTCCATGGGATTCTTCAGGCAAGAATACTGGAGTGGGAGTGGGTTACTGTGCTCTCCTCCAGGGCATCTTCCCAACCCAGGGATCAAATCCACATCTCCTGCGACTCCTACATTGCAGGTGGATTCTTTACCTGTTAAACCAGCAGGGAAGTCCAGTTGCTTGTTCAGTTCAGTTCAGTTCAGCCGTTCAGTTGTGTCCAACTCTTTGCAACCCCATGAATTGCAGCACGCCAGGCCTCCCTGTCCGTCACCAACTCCCGGAGTTCACTCAAACTCATGTCCATCAAGTCGGTGATGCCATCCAGCCATCTCGTCCTCTGTCGTCCCCTTCTCCTCCATTGCTTGTTAGGATTACCTAATAACTGGGTTTCAGTTATGAGTTCTATTAAAATATAAATATAGTCTTCTTTTTTCTATTGCTTTTTCTTTGGAAGTTGCTACAATCCCTTGAAATTAATTTATAAAATCCTAAAACCTAATCTTTAATGTTAAGATTTTTCTCTAGATATGGTGGTAATCTTAGTCCTTAGTTTTTATCTTCCTCTTCTCCTAAACAGTAGAAAACACTACATTCATGGTTCTGGCTCTTTCTTGCTTTAATTATCTTCAAAGGGAGTAACTACTTCTTAAGTTTCTACCTACAAACTCCTTTATATATTTCATTCTCATTTACTAACCAAATCTCCTTTCTGCACATGACCATCAAGTCCAAAAGTCAGGTGCCCAAACCTCACTCTCTCTTGCAGAAGTATTTACAGGTAGATAGCATCACTCATCGGAGAAGGCAATGGCACCCCACTCCAGTGTTCTTGCTGGAGAATCCCAGGGACGAAGGAGCCTGGTGGGCTGCCATCTGTGGGTTCGCACAGAGTCGGACACGACTGAAGTGACTTAGCAGCAGCAGCAACAACTGCATCACCCATCAAGCTTCAATCCCAAGACAAACTCATCTGTTCTTTCTCTATACTCCCTGATATTTCTATTACTAACCATTCTCCCAGTCATGCAGACTTTAAGCTTTCAAGTTTTTTAGTTTGTGTTATCACTTTTCATCTAAGATTTCACTTTTGTGTTTCACTTTTCTTTCGTGATGTCACTTATATCATCTAAGATTTACTACTCAAAATGTCCAAGGGTCAGAATAAGATCTATCAGCATCACTTGGGAGTTTATTAGAAATGCCGATTCTCAGGCCCCATCCCATCTATACTGAATCAGAACACACATTTAATGAGATTCCCAGATGATTCAAAAACACATTAATAAATACCTGCAGAGCCCTACTCTGACATTTAGAAGAAAGAGATCATCTCTCTCATCCATGGTACCTTAGCAACATGGTGGCCACTCTAATCCTGTTCACTGTCTGCCTGTGTGTATAACTGTTTCAACTAAGGAAAGTCTTGATGAAAGTGAAAGAGGAGAGTGAAAAAGCTGGCTTAAAACTCAACATTCAAAAAACTAAGATCATGGCATCTGGTCTCACCACTTCATGGCAAACAGATAGGGAAACAGTGGAAACAGTGACAGACTTTCTTTTCTTGGGCTCCAAAATCACTGCAGATGGTGACTGCAGCTATGAAATTAAAAGACACTTGCTCCTTGGAAGAAATGGTATGACCAAACTAGACAGCATATTAAAAAGCAGAAATATTGCTTTGCCAACAAAGGTCCATCTAATCAAAGGCATGATTTTTCCAGTGGTCATGTATTGATGTGAGAGTCGGACCATAAAGAAAGCTGAGTGCCAAAGAATTGATGGTTTTGAACTGTGATGTTGGAGAAGACTCTTGAGAGTCCCATGGACTGCAAGGAGATCAAACCAGTCAATCCTAAGGAAACCAGTCCTGAATGTTCATTGGAAGGACTGATGCTGAAGCTGAAACTTCAATACTTTGGCCACCTGATGCAAAGAACAGACTTATTGGAAAAGACCCTTATGCTGGGAAAGACTGAAGGCAGGAGGAGAAGGGGACGACAAAAGATGAGATGGTTGGATGGCATCACTGACTCGATGGACATGTGTTTGAGCAAGCTCTCGGAACTGGTGATGGACAGGGAAGCCTGGCATGCTGCAGTCCATGGGGTTGCAAAGAGTCGGACACAACTGGGTGACTGAACTGAACTGTACATATTTGGGTCATAGCCCTCTTGCCTTCTCCAAATTCCTTTTTGCAGTTCTCTTCCATATCATCAATTTTTCCTTCTCTGCCGATCATCTCCATCAGCATACAAGTTCTGCAAATGGTCATCGAAAGAAACCAACAAACCTGGTTGATTTAAGCAAAAGAGGACTTTATTAAAAGGACACTGCAGGTGGGTCACTATCTCCTCAGCACTGCGTGCAGGAAACCATCACTAGCATTGAAGCCAGTATTGCCCACACAAATATGAGCACCCTACAACCACTGCTGCACCAGAAAGTGCTTCTTCTCTCCGCACTTATTCCCTCCCAGCTCCAGTCTCCATCCAAGTGGTTACATCTGATTGGTGAAGCTGGTATCATGCCCACACTCTACCTGATAGGGAGACTGGGAAGGAGTATCTGACATGTTCAGCATCTACAATAGGGAGGACCAAAAGTCATAATTTATAGTTTAGGGAATTTCAGAAATTTCCGTCAATTAAAAGGATTCAGATATTATTGAAAGGTTAAGGAAAATAAATAATCCCATTTCTACCATACTCATTTATCTTTTTTCAAAGTTTATTTTTTCCTTCCCCCTTTTGGTGAAATTAAAAAAGGTTGTCCACACTTGTCTTTATTTCCTCATATCCTATTCTACCCAATCTAGCATTCTTCCTCAAAAGCCATCATATTCCCAAATCGAGCAGACACTTCTCAGCTCACACAGTTAACCCTGCAATGTTATTGGATATTCTCCCAGCTCCCATGATCTTATGTTGTCTTGGAATTTCACTTTTTTCCAATTGCTTAAGCTCAGCTTCCTTTGCTGAATTTCCCTCTGCTCAGTCTCTGTATATTTGTTTTCAGAGCTCTATCTCTTCCTCTCTAACTCCATTCACTCCCTAAGTATTCTTTCAATTTCAATTTTTTTCCTGGCTTAAAATTCTCAAATCTGATAATTCTTGCCTTTAGAAAAAATCTACAGACCTGTTTGCTCAGCTCTATTTTGCATCTGCAACTGCTTACTTTGCACTTCTTCATGTATGTCTAATATACAATTTTAATATGTCCAAAGAGAATTGTTAATTTCCCTCTCTAAATTGGTTCCTTATGAAGTCCCTCCAATTTCAATGAAGGGCTTCATCATTCATCTAGTGTTTAAGCCAAAAACCTCAGAATCATCCTTGATTTATTTTTCTTAAACTCTCATATACCATTTATCTACAAGTCCATATTTTCTACTGCCCAAATTCATTATAGCTCTCCATTCCCTCCAAGCGCTCTCCTAGTCTAAGCAATCATCATCTTTTGCTTATTCCCAAACTGACATTTGAACTGGCCCATTTCTTCCTCTCCATCCTCAATTCATAGCACCCTCTCCAGACCCTCACACAACTTTACTCCATTGATCACCTTCCTGTTCTTCAAACAAGCCAAGCTCTTCGCCATTGCAAGATTTTGCATTTTTCTTCTGCCTAGAATGTCAGCAATACTAAATCCATGCCAGCTTATCTCATTCTGACTCCACCTTATCCTTCCAGATCCCTGTTGATTTTTACCTTCCCTAAACTAGCAGAAACTTGTCTTTTTGATTCATGTCTGTGTCCTGTGGGATGTCTGATACACAGTAGGCATTCCATAAATATTTGTTAAATAATTGAATTGATAATTAAGTGAATGACTGATGTTATATTCCATTGAGATTCCCTAACCTTTTCATTCCTATCCAAATGACTCACCTTTACTCACTGTGATAGCTTGATAGCTAGTTATCTAAGACAAGTTTTGTTCATTTACTTTTGATTCTGCCTGGGGTTATTAAACATTCTCTTTTATAATAATAATAATGCCTTGAAAATCTAGTAAGAAAACCAAAGGTTATGATGCTGATATACTCAGAATATTTCCTGGCTGATGTGGGCAGTAAATGATGTTCACCCATCAATCATTTTTCCACTTCCTGCAACTGAATCTCCCTGGAGGAGTCATCAGATGCTCTCAGTCTTGAAGATTGACAGGAAGTCCCTGCAGACACCAACTCTATACAACATCAGGAGGGATCCTTGACACTAAGATTTAAAAGCACCACTCGCAGAACAAGATTTAGAAAACTCACAGACTAAGTTCTAGTTATCGCAGCTTCTGGAAAGGTGCAGAACATGAAGGTAAGGAAAAGTTTTATTTGAGACTTTTTAGCTATTTTATAAAAAGCTGTTTAGTTTTTTTTTTTTAACTCTTTCATGTTTAATGTGTTTCAGAGTCAAACATTATGCCCTTAAAATATCAGATTCATTTGATTTTACAAAGAAAAAAATTCACTTATTCTCTTAAATCCTCATTTGGGTTAAATAATTAAAATAAAATATTTCTAATTAATTTTTTAAAAGATCTCTTTGTGAATTAACTAGATGATAAACTGGGGAACTCCCTTCTCCCCTACACTCTGAGTGCTAAAACAGAACATAGCAAAAAAAAAAAAAGGGGGGGGGTGGGGGAGCGGTGTAATTGTCCAGGAGGGAAGGAAAAAAGTAGAAGATTCTATAGGCACAGAAATGACTTTGATCTTTTCATGCAGGGATTCAAAAGTCTGGTGGTAATGACCTTGACCCTCTTCCTGGTGTTTTCTTTCATGGGAAATTGCAACAGTGCTCCGCAGGTAATCACAAGCAGAAATTGGGGCTCATCTATGCGCTGAATACGTCCTTCCTTCCTTCTTCCCTCCTGTCTATTTCTTCCCTTTTCCTTCTTTCTTCTCCTTCCTTCCCTTCCCTTTTTTTGTTCCCTCCCCTCCCTTCTCTTTTATTTCTAATGCTGGGCTAGGCAGCAAGGCCTAACCGCTTTCCTCTTCTTGGGTTGTAGAGACTCTTTGAGAGAAGGAACTGGACTCCTCAAGCTATGCTCTACCTGAAGGGTGCACGTATGTTCCAAACACTTTGCTCTTCTGACGGTGGTAAAGGGAGAGCTTTAGGGGCGCATGAATCCGTGGGACAGATGGAGACCTGCGGGGAGAGAATCCTATCGAGTTTGTTCCCATAAATAATTGAGGTCATCCTAGTCTCAGTTAACCAAGGAGAAAGGTCGAGGGTGGAGGTGGGGGTGGGGTGGGGAGGATAATCAGAAATCCTCCAACCAAAACCGGAAGGTAGTTGGCTCTTGCTCAAAGGAAGAGTGGGGTTTCCCAGGCACACCGCCCTGGCTGGTGAGCGAGATCGCGGCCCCTTCCGAAGCGCTGGGGGAGGTGCGCGGCTTTCCCGGTGGTCTCCTTCCCCATCCGCGCCGGGGGCCGGGAGGCCCGCAGCCACGCGCGCCCCGGGTGGGAGCATCGGCCTCGCCGCCCCGGCTCGCCCGCTCCTGGTCCAGAAACTCCGATCGGCCGGGCCGGGCGGGCGCTGAGCCCTTGTCTCGCCTTGGCAGAGGGGCGCCGCTTCCTTTCCGACCAGAGCCGGAGGAAGGACCTCTCCGACCGGCCGCCGTTCGGTGAGTGCGCGGGAGCCAGGAGGCCGCGGGCGCCAGAAGCCCGCGCGGGTCGGGAGGGCGCACTCCGCCCCCGGGAAGGCGGGCTCCGGGGCCGCCCAAGGGAGAGCCGGCCCTGCGCGGCCGGGCTGACCTTAAGGATAGAGATCCGGTGGCGGGAGCCGGAGTTCCGCTCCAGACAGCCGGGGATTGGGGGAGTGGCGGGGCGGTGGGTAGGGCGGAGAAGTCACGATGGGTATGAGAACTGTGTGCCTCCCGTTTAACGCAAGATTCCCTTTAAACGCTGTTACCAATGTTATCATCATCGTCATTATTAAAACATGATTTTAATAAAACTTCAGACGCCTCTATCAAAAGTTTCAAAGCCAGAAATAGTGAAGAAATGGGGAGACTTTAAGGATGGAGCCGGAAACTCTTTCATGATAAGCTTTCCACGCCGTTGGATTAAAAAATGGCAATATCATTCATTTTGATAAACATTCAAGATTGCTGAAAATTACCAAGTCTACTCGTTTTGAAAAATACCAAACACTGTTTTGAGCACGTAGTAGGTGCTTATCAAATTTTGATTTACCTTCTTCAGGCCGGCACCTTATTTACTGTAGGAGGATAAGGTTTGTTTTCGCACTTCTGTAGATCCCCCAAAATCGTGGTTTGTGTTGAATCAGGACGGTCTGTCTTCCATCAACTTGGGTTTGAAATAGTTTTGAATATTTTTCAGATTCTCTTTCAGTCAAATAATTGCCTTATATGTGGCCAAGAAGGTAGATTATTTTCTCAAACTGCTTTGGAAGGAGTGAGAAAGAACTAGACTCCAGGCAGTGTGCGTGTATGTGTGTGTGTTAGTCGTTCAGTCGTGTTTGACTCTTGCAACCCCACCAGGCTCCTCTGTCCATGGAATTCTCCAGGCAGAAATACTGAGTGAGTTGCCATTTCCTCCTCCAGGGGATCTTCTTGACCCAGGATCAGACTCCAGGCAGAGTGCCCTCTAAACTTTTCCGCTCAGGCATCCCATTTTAACCTCTGAGGGGGAAAATTCCTCCTGGGCTCTTTATCTTAATCGTCCTTGCTTTAGTGAAATTTGCTATAGTATATAGTTTAAATTTTCTTCCATTCCCTGTCATACACAATATAACCAACTGTAAGTAATGTCCAAGGAAAGTGTGAAATGTTTTAACTTGTAAAAATCAGTCGATGCAAGGGGCTCTTTGCTGAGCAATCAAAAAGCTATTTCACAGAGATTTTTCTAGTATTATAGCATATTGGAATAAGACTTATCTATATGAATATTTAGGATTCCCTCGTGACAGATGGTAAAGAATCTGCCTGCACTGCAGGAGACCGGATTTTATCCTAGGGTCTGGAAGATGCCCTGGAGAAGGGAATGGCAACCCACTCCAGTATTCTTGCCTGGGGAATCCCATGGATAGAGGAGCCTGGTGGGCTCTGTGAGGTTGTAGAATTGGACACAACTGAGCAACTCACAGTTACTTACCTATATGAATGTTTAAATGCTAATAGAACCTGTATATGTTTTTTCATTTCTCCAGAAAGACGAAGCCCAAATTCCCAGCAACTAACTCTTCCAGAGGCAGCAGCTGTACTATTGGCTTTTTTGCAGAAACCACAAGAAGGTACAAGCATAGTGAACTCTTTTTAACTACAGGACAGAGAAGCTTTGAGTGCTTTGGAGATTCTGTGTTGAGTACAACAAAGTTGCTTTTATTTATTTAGATTTTTAAAAATAATTAACAGTTGCCCAGGCCATCAGAAATTCACACAGATGTTTATTATTTACAGACTGCCATACTTCTCATTATAGTGAGTCTCAAGAATGTAAAAATATTTCGTTGATGAGATGGTGGGATTTCATGTTAATTCCATAATCCATAGCCTTTTGGATCTTTTATTTCTCTTAGAACCCTAGAGACTCCAACTTCATTATTTTGTATTTGAAAAAACTGAGGCCAAGTAATCACAAATCCAATTACTTGCTATTAAAATTTGAAGCAAATGAAATAGCTGAAAATCATTCATTTTTAACTTATAAACAGGGCAGTTTCTTATGGTTCTACCCTAAGATATAAGGGCTAGTTCTGATGCTAAATGCTAAACTTGTGTGATTTGTGTTTCACTATTCAACTTCTTGGATTTTCCCAATGGCTCAGTGGTTAAAGAATCTGTCTGCAGTGCAGGAGACACGAGGAGACTCAGGTTTGATCTCTGGGTTGGAAAGATCCCCTGTAAGAGGAAAATGGCAACCCACTCCAGTATACTTTCCTGAAAACTCCCATGGACAGAGGAACCTGGTGGGCTATGGTCCATGGGGTCGCAAAGAGTCAGACCTGACTGAGCAACTGAGCATCATACATACAGCTTCTTGCATGCCAGGATTAGGTGTGATATTCAATAGAGACGCTCTGCCCCTGTGACATTAAAACTACTATTTGCATTAAGGCATCTTATAACACGTTAGCCTGGACTTTGGAATATAACAGGACTGGGTTCAAATCCTGGCCTGACTGTTTTCCTATCTGGGTGGCCTTTGTGTCATTATTGATAAAAAGGAATAATGACATCCATGGGCAGGGTTGCTCTAAGAGCCAAATAAAACAAAGTATGTAATTTTTTATTAGTATTAACAATAGAGGTCATCAAAGCATAATAAATAGACCTAGACGTTTTGCTCTCAAAAACTGTAATGATGCCATATTTATGATATGATTTAAATGATAAAATGTATCAAAAAAAATAGAGTGAGTAGTGTGTGCTCAGTCGTGCCTGACTCTGAGACCCCATGGACTGTAGCTGACCAGACTCCTCTGTCCATGGGATTTCCCAGGCAAGAATGCTAGAGTGGATTGCCATTTCTTCCCCCCAGGGATCTTCCTGACTGAGGGATCAAACCGGCATCTCCTGGATTGGCAGGTGGATTCTTCACCACTGAGCCACCTGGAAAGCTCTCTGGTGGGTCAGAGCACAAACTGCTGGCCTGCTGCTCTGACACTTGTGCTGATGAAGATAACCCTGGGCTCACTGCCTGGTACTGGATGGGCGATGTCTGGGAACGGAAGAGAGCAGGAGGTTCTTTCTGGCTTCAAACTTATGGCTTTGTTGTGGAAAAACAAAACAAAAACAACCCTACAAGAAGCAAATTGAAGAGCAAATAAAGAGGTCTTTTGAACTCAGAGCAAGGTGGGAGCTGACTTGGCTGCGTGGAGGAGGTTATACTACTTAATTCAGCAAATCTGCATTGATGTCTGCTAGGTGCCAGGCACTGCGGCAGATAGAGAAAAAAGCAGATTAAATAAAAAAGCAAAAATGAAAAGGACTACGTAGTGGTCCAGTGGTTAAGACAGCACCTCCTGCATTGGCAGGCAGATTCTGACCACTAGCACCGCCTGGGAAGCACAATACATTTATTAATAATTGATTTATCCATACTAAGTGAATTACCTCCTAAGATTACCCACCATTGTCATCCATACTTTACAGATGAGGAAATAGAAGCACAGAAAGATTGAGTAGCTTGCCCACTCTCAGGAGGCAGGGACATACTAGAACTGGGCTGAGAAGTAGGAGGTAGCTGATTCTTCATAAGAGAATTAATCACAGGTCTATGGATTTTTAGCAGAGAGGGAACATGGTAAAGGAAGATGTAACTGGTTACGGCTTACAGGGTAACCATCAGAGCAGGAACAATAGCTACAATATGAGAACATCTACTGTGTGTCAGACGTCAATGTCATCTTTGTAGCTCAGAAAACTGAACTTTCTGGGATGTATATCCTTTCCTAAGGCCACGTGGTTAGTAAGAAGTGATATGGGGAGTTTAACTCAGGGCTGTGGGCATCTGTAACTCTTGCCATCTTTCAAATGGATGGTGATAAGAGGAAGGCTGGGGAAAGGCGTCAGTGAGGAACTAAGGCAGTCATTCAGGAGTGGAGTCATGAGGTCAGCGGGAATGGAGGCTCTGTGCTGAGGCATACCACAAAGAGAGCAGATCACACAGGGTAACTATTTGCTAAAAGCATACAACAGAATGGATAAGCAACCAGGTCTTACTGTATAGCACAGGGAACTATCAAATATAGCAGAATGCTTAGTAAGAGTACAGAAATCAAAGGAGGAGGAAGACTGTGTTGGGTAGGAAGGGTCGTTAAAGAGGAGTGGGATGGGGGCGTGGGAGGGAGGCTCAAGAGGGAGGAGATACATGTATACTTATGACTAATTCACACTGTACAGCAGAAACTAACACACCACTGTAAAGCAGTTATCCTCCAATTTAAATTTTTTTCAACTAAATGATAATAAAATAAATTGCAGTTCACAAATCTTTCCCTCGCCCTGCCCAGTGGTATGATTTACTGCTGCTATGCCCATTCTGAAACCTTGTTTGGAGGGAATTTGGAAAGGAAATTAGACTGCAGAGTTAAGAGAAAGTGGGCATTTGCTGGCATGGCCTTCAGAATTCTTGGAATGAAAAGATGAGAAATAGTTGAGTCATGGGTAGAAGATGCTGCATCCAACATTTGGCATTCTTAGTGATTTCTGAAGTCAGTAGGAGGACAGCAAAGTAGAGATGAGGGGATCATGAAATCTGAGATTTCATTGCTGGGAAGATTTGCGGAGCCAGAAAAGAAAGTGAGCCGGAACGGAGAAAGGAGAGCTCGTTTTAAAGAGAAAGAGAAAGTAAACTTCCCTGACAGTCCAGTGCCTAAGACTTTGAGCTCCCAAGGCAGGGGGCCTCTGGTCAGGGAACTAGATCCCACATGCCACAACTCAGACCTCGCACAGCCAAATAAATACATAAATATTTTTTAAAAAATAAAGAGGAGAAGGATCTTCATTAGAAGCCACATAAGGATTTGACTCTAGGTCTCCATTTCAAGTCTTTTGGAAAAATAAATTCAAATTTTTAGTTCTTTAAGTTTCTGAAGTGGCTTGTCTCTGATGATGAAATTAGAAAACAAATTTTATTTGTCTAAATTGATGGGAAATTTTGGATTCTTACATGATAGATTAATCAGTGTTCACCTTTATATTTTTATTCTGAAGTTCCTAGATATGATTTGGACTGACTGTGCGACCCCATGGGAATTCTTCAGGCCAGAGTACTGGAGTAGATAGACTTTCCCTTTTCCAGGGGATCTTCCCAACCAAGGGATCAAACCCAGGTCTCCCACATTGCAGGCAGATTCTTTACCAGATGAGCCACAAGGGAAGCTCTTATTTTAAGTAGTGGATTATTATTTTAATGCAGGATATACAGGGATGATTCCTTTCTTGGCTTTTTTTTCCTTTCCTTTAAATACACACTGCTGCTCCTGCTAAGTCACTTCAGTCGTGTCCAACTCTGTGTGACCCCATAGACGGCAGCTCACCAGGCTCCCCCATCCCTGGGATTCTCCAGGCAAGAACACTGGAGTGGTTGCCGTTTCCTTCTCCAATGCATGAAAGTGAAAAGTGAAAGTGAAGTTGCTCAGTCGTGCCCAACCTTCAGTGACCCCATGGACTGCAGCCTTCCAGGCTCCTCCGTCCATGGGATTTTGGCCTATATAAAAGAGATAACTAATAAGGACTTACTGTATAGCACAGAGAACTCTAATCAATACTCTGTAATGACCTATATGGGAAAAGAAGTGGATACATGTATATGTGTAACTGATACACTTTGCAATACATACAGCAGAAACTAACACTATAACAAATTTTTTTTAATGTTTTCATTCAAAGAATAAATAGAGTAGCTGATTATCTGCAGTACTTTGAAGTTTGGTAGCAATTCAGGTTAAACTAACTCAGATATTCCAACTATAATGTTACTAACTAGGGGAAAGTGGTTTTGTCTAGAGATGACCTTAGACAAAATGAACAGTGAAATTTTGCCTCTGGTGACTTCCTCTCCCTTCCCCATTGTCAGTTTCAGCCCTTAAACCCAGTTTTAATTCTAGGAACCTAGTGTCCTCTCAGTCTGTTCCCACATAAGAGGTGATTCCTCCTGCTCTGAAGTTTTGCAATCCCATCCAACTAACAAATGTCCCTTCTTTTTGTCTTCCTTCCACCCCAGGCCTCTAGTTCAGCTAATAAGAGAATATGTGTTCCTTTGGCATCTTTCCTAACCAAAGTGCATTTTCATAGGAAATATAGAAACAGTGGGACTTTCCAGGTGGTGTTAGCAGTAAAGAATTTGCCAGCCAGTGCAGATGTAAGAGACTCGGGTTTGATCTCTGGATCAGAAGATCCCCTGGAGGAAGTCATGGCAACCAACTCCAGTATTCTTGCCTGGAGAATCCCATGGACAGAGGAGCCTGGCAGGCTACAGTCCATAGGGTCGCACAGAGTCAGACACGACTAAAGCAACTTAGCATGCATGCACGCCTAGAAACAATACCTTGATGCGAGTGCATGGTTCTACTAATGAATATTTTAGACACGAGCCATATTTAGAGAAGACATGTGGCCATTTTTGATTTCTACTAAACACACCATGTAAGTTCATTCACTGTGGCAACCCACATGTTAGATATGAATTCTCTGATGGATCCCAAGCTGAGGGAGGAAATTTTTTAACAAAATCAATCCAAATCCAGTTAAGGGGCATTCCGTAGCAGAGGGCATGAGTTGACATAATGTAAGGGGGCAAATCAAATGTTTACTTCCTGAAGTTCTCTTCATCTTGTGTCTTCTTCTTGTAAAAAATAGGATGTGTTTATGGTTTTTTTTTTTTCCCCTTACAGCTGGAGAAGAAAACTTGGATCAAACCAGATTCCTAGAAGACAGTCTGCTAAACTGGTGAAAATATACCAGATTCCATTCAATTATCATTCTATTCTTATTGAAAACATGAGCCATGTGAATAAAGCCTGTGGACCCTTTTTCCTTCATTTGTAACCTTAGGAACATGTGCAGCCAGTTTTATTCTTCCAGAAGCTAAAGTGATGCTGCGTTCTTAGAACATCACTGCTTTCTCCGTGACTTCAGGTCCTATTTAGATCACCTGGTGTCTTACTCTTGAATTTAACCCATTTATAGTTATTAGGTTGAACACTCTTTAGAGTGTTCCTTCTTTTTGTTACAATACCCATCTTGATTTAATCATTCTTAGTTGTTTTTTTTTCTTTTCCATTTTATTACCCACTTGCATTGTCTTAGCACTCAACAGTGAATCTCTTCTCCTTTCTCCCCTTTCCTCACCTCCAAGGAGAGAGAGATGGGAAGTATGGGAGGATGGGAAAGAGTGAAATTTGATTGTTAGTATCCAGGAGAGGTGAGTTGTCAGGAAGGGAAGCAGGGGCGATGACTGGGAAGAAGCCCTGTGATCAGACACGACACTCTGGTTGCTGAGGGAGGGGACCCTTGGTGAGGCAGGAGCCAGTGGAAGGTTCTACAGTGGGGTGCTCCCCCTGTGCTCTCTGGGGATTTCCCTGAATTCAGTTTAGAAATGAGGATCTAAAAGTTACTGGAAAATAAGAGGAAACATACTCCACTCCTGGATATATTGCACAAAAGAAATGAATCATTTTTTTAGAGCCATTTTCCTTGGCTAAGCAGATTCAAAGATTGCTTACTCTGTCTAGAGCTTTAGGCTTTATTTGCCCCTGTAGGAGGAAATAGCAACCCACTCCAGTGTTCTTGCCTGAGAAATCTCAAGGACAGAGGAGCTTGGCGGGCTGCAGTTCACAGGGTTGCAGAGTCAGACATGACTGAGAGACGGAGCATGCACTAGACTTCATTTGCATTAAAACATAACATAAAGGCACCCCGAGAATGTAAGTGCATGGTACTATGCCTGGTTTATTCAGTTTTTAAAGTCAACTATAAAGTCAACAGTTTTTCAGTACTGTCTGAAAAATAAAATATGCACTACCTACAGCAAGCATATGGTATATTTATTTGGAATTACAATATGACCGGCATGTTAATTATTTCTGACTTAATTAATTGAAAGTTGTTACTGATAATTGTCATAAGTGGAAAGCATTGTCATTCTTATTATCATCAGTATATAAGCTATTAGTGAGTAGGGAAAGCATATCATTATATGAATGTCTCTGTACTTGGAATTACAGTTTTACTGTATTAAGTAAACAAAACCATATATGTAAGATTTGTCTGTATCTCATTTCATAATTGAATAATGAAACTGTTTTCAAGTTAATGTAACACAGATCTCTGCCAAAAACTTAATATGCTAACATTAAAAATTATTTGTGGCATTATAATAGACGCCTGTCATTAATTATTATTTGATTTTAAAGTGGATTTTCTAGACAGTATAAATGTCCGGTCTATTGAGAATTATTTTCTCACCTGACATAGACTTGTACATTTGAACTACTTAAATATTATGTCTATTTGCAGCATATATTTAAAGTCTATCTTACAAAGTAATTCTTCCACCTAGAACAATCTCAAGCATTTCCCACTAAAAGAGAGCTTTTAAAAGCTGTCTAAATGGCCAACAGCTGTTAAAATATTATCAGCTCCAATATTAAAGTATTTGAATTTCCTGAATATTCTTCTGCTATCAAGATGTGCTCATTAACACAGTAGTTGCATAAAGACCCCTATGCCTGGTTTGCTATAACTTTCTACCTCTCCTGGAGTGACTCTGCAATTCTCTTCATTTCTGCCTTTTCAAAGCTGAAATGAATCAAGTAATCAGTGGTCAAAATCTTTCACATTGTATGACTTGTATTTTATTTACAATTTTTCAGAATTATTCAACCTTCTGCTTTACTTTTTTAAAAATTTGAGAATAGTTGCTTTATCCCTGGAGAAGGGTATGGTAATCCACTTCAGTATTCTTGCCTGGAGAATCCCATGGACAGAGGAGCCTAGAAGGTGACAGTTCGTATGGTTGCAAAGAGTTGGACACAACCGAAGCGACTTAGGCTTCTGTTATAATAGACGCATGCATGCATAGTTGCTTTATAATGTTGTGTTAGTTTCTGCTGAACA
Source organism: Aepyceros melampus (assembly GCA_006408695.1). Classification (NCBI taxonomy): domain Eukaryota; kingdom Metazoa; phylum Chordata; class Mammalia; order Artiodactyla; family Bovidae; genus Aepyceros; species Aepyceros melampus. Next base: position 226,196 of record SJXQ01007571.1, on the reverse strand, counting down.
ACAAAGTGAATCTGCTATATATATGTATATATATATACTTATATCCCCCCTCCTCAGCCTCCCTCCCACCACCCCCCATCCCACACTTCTAGGTCATCATATAGCAACTTCACACTAGCTATCTATTTTGCACATGGTAATGTATATACATGAGTGCTACTCTCTCAGTTCATCCCACCTCCCTTTGAGTAACTCATCTCACCTCTCAATTCATTCCACCCTCCCATTCCCCCTGCCCCTCACATCCACAAGTCCATTCGCTACATCTGTGTCTCTATTCCTGCCCTCCAAATAGGTTTGTATGGTTTGTACTTTAAAATTGGGAAATATTTGCCTCTTATCCATATCCATGTCCTAAAATACCCCACTTCTGGATTGGCCTCACAGCTATTTTCATACCATCCAGTTGCTCTCGCCCTCTTTGCCTCTATATCCTTCTTCCCCTGTGGCTACGTGGCCTCCAGGCTACGTGGCTCTCAGTTATCTTCTGTTTCCCTGGGTTTCCCCAGTGGATGTCTTCTCTCCCCCAGTCTCCACATCACCTCATCCTCAGCAGGAGAGAAGGAGATAGGTCCTAACAGGTTACCTCCAAGTAGCATTTCTTCTTTACCTGCTAATGAGAAATAAAAGTCTATATCCTACCAACTCTGAGTTACATTATTTTACCTTGGCCTCAGGAGAAAGAGCAATTGGGAATGCAACTTGCTGGCTTCCTCTTACTGGACTATAAATTCCTTAAGGAAATGTTCATGTCCAATTTGATTTGATCCTTACAACCACAATGTGAAATGGGCAACTGTGTCTCCCACATTATTTCAGAGAAATTTAGTCTCCCCCTAAGACGTCTCTTTGAATATCTTCAAGCATACACTTAACCAATCCCTCTTCTGAGACCTCCTGAAAAGCTATTTGAATAGCACTTGTAATATTCTATATTCCCATCTGTATATGTAAAGCCAGCTCTATTCACCCTTCTTCCTACCATAGAAGAAAGGGTTGTACAATGCATTAAAAAAAAATCTTGCTGTCAGCTGGTCAAGCACACAATTTTCTCTAGTTCCTGACCTCCAGTTTATGGATACATACATTTTTTTTTCTTTTTTTTTCTTTTTTTGGCCTCGCTCCATGATATGTAGGAATGTTGTTCCCTAACCAGGGATTGAACCCACATCTGCTGCATTGGAAGCGTGGAGTCTTAACAACTGGACCACCAGGGAAATCCCATACATTCTTTTTTCTTTTTTTATACATACATTCTTTAAGAGCATCAACTTTCTTATCTCTGTTTCTTTCATTAAAATCATGTATAAGGCACTATGATAGGCACGGAGTCATCTAATGATCCCATTCGTTGTTCCTCACTGAGCTTTGTCAAACTTGGGAAAATGACAACTAACCACAGTTTTGTCAGTCTTGGGGGAACAACAGCTAAACACTGAACTTTGTCAGTCTTGGGGAAAGAACAACTAAACACTGAACTTTGTCAGTTTTGGGGAAATGACAACTAAGTGCCTGGAGCAAGGGGTTGGAGTCAGATGGCAGCAGCTGTCTGAACAGAGGACCAAATGCAGGGTAGAATTGATTCCTACACATGCCACTGGAAGCCAAGTGTTTGCAAATCAGTCTTTCCCCATGACCTATACCATTTGTACTCATTTCTAATCGGAAAACTATTCTTTCATTTTAAAAAACAACTTGAATTTTAAAGTTTTATATTAAGAAGTTATAGCTTCTATAGAGTTCATGCTTTCAACCACTTACCAATCAAGAGGATCACTTGAATACATGCATCACAACATCACATCACTTTACTAGGGATATATTTTCATGGTTGTTGCAAGAGTGAAACCCATTTTTATCATGAGATCTTTCTGGTGCTTCAGCAAATGGGTATTTGAATTATACTACAAATCTATTTCATGTTTTGTTTTTCTAATTTCCTCTGCAGAGCATTCCAAACTGCTCTGCAGATGCTGGGTTAGTTGGAATCCATTGGGCATTTTTTAAGGAGTAGGCTTTAGGTAACTTACTATCCTTCCCCACAAACCTTTAAGTGAGAGAGTTTGCCATGATCTTCCATTTTGGTGTGAGATGTTGCTAATGTCTGTCATTCTTCTACTCTCCTCTAATTATGGGGCAATAGTTCTGTTCAGTTCAGTTCAGTCGCTCAGTCGTGTCCGACTCTTTGCGACCCCATGAATCGCAGCACGCCAGGCCTCCCTGTCCATCACCAACTCCCGGAGTTCACTCAGACTCACGTCCATTGAGTCCATGATGCCATCCAGCCATCTCATCCTCGGTCATCCCCTTCTCCTCCTGCCCCCAATCCCTCCCAGCCTCAAAGTCTTTTCCAATGAGTCAACTCTTCGCATGAGGTTGGCCAAAGTACTGGAGTTTCAGCTTTAGCATCATGGGGCAATAGGAGAGCTGGAATTCAGTTTCCACTGGTCTTGCATGATCTGATTCCAGCTTGAGCTTCATCCAGCCCAGCATTTCTCATGATGTACTCTGCATATAAGTTAAATAAGCAGGGTGACAATATACAGCCTTGACATACTCCTTTGCCTATTTGGAACCAGTCTGTTGTTCCACGTCCAGTCTGTTTCTTCTTGACCTGCATACAGATATCTCAGGATGCAGGTCAGATGGTTTGGTATTCCCATCTCTTTAAGAATGTTCCACTTTAATATCTCTTTAATAATTTCTCTTAAGAATTTAAGTTTGTTGTGATCCACACAGTCAAAGGCTTTGGTGCAGTCAATAAAGCAGAAGTAGATGTTTTTCTGGAACTCTCGGTTTTTTGATGATCCACTGGATGTTGGCAATTTGATCTCTGGTTCCTCTTGTTCCTTTTCTAAATCCAGCTTAAACATCTGGAAGTTCTGCTTTTAACTGTTTTAACTTATATGCAAAGTATATCATGAGAAATGCTGGGCTGGATGAAGCACAAGCTGGAATCAAGATTGCTGGGAAAAATATCAATAACTTTAGAGACACAGATAACATCACTCTTATGGCAGAAAGTGAAGAACTAAGAGCCTCTTGATGAAAGTGAAAGAGGAGAGTGAAAATGTTGGCTTAAGTTCAACTTTCAGAAAACTAAGATCATGGCATCTTGGTCACATCACTTCATGGCAAATGGATGGGTAAACAATGGAAACAGTGACAGACTTTATCTTTTGGGGCTCCAAAATCACTGTCGATGGTGACTGCAGCCATGAAATTAAAAGACACTTGCTCCTTGGAAGAAAAGTTATGATCAACCTAGATAGCATATTAAAAAGCAGAGACATTACTTTACCAACAAAGGTCCGTCTAGTCAAAGCTATGGTTTTTCCAGTAGTCATGTATGGCTGTGAGATTTGGACTATAAAGAAAGCTGAGCACTGAAGAATTGATGCTTTTGAACTGTGGTGTTGGAGAAGACTCTTGAGAGTCCCTTGAACTGCAAGGAGATTCAGTCCATTCTAAAGGAAATCAGTCCTGAATGTTCATTGGAAGGACTGATGCAAAAACTCCAATATTTTGGCCACCTGATACAAAGAACTGACTCACTGGAAAAGACCCTGATGCTGGGAAAGATTGAAGGCAGGAGGAGAAGGGGTCAAAAGAGGATGAGATGTTGGATGGCATCACTGACTCGATGGACATGAGTTTGAGTAAGCTCTGGGAGTTGGTGATGGACGGGGAAGCCTGGTGTGCTGCAGTCCATGAGGTTGCAAAGAGTTGGACATGACTGAGCAACTGAACTGAACTGCATGATCTGATACGCTGTCATTGTTTCTTTTCCTTTTTTAAAAAATTACAGGTTATTTATTTATTTTTGGCTGTGCTGGGTCACGGTTGCTGCACACAGGCTTTCCCTAGTAGCAGCAAGTGGGGACTACTCTTCTTTGTGGTGCGTGGACTTCTCATGGCAGTGGCTCCCTTTGTTGTGGAGCATGGGCTCTAGGCACTTGGACTTCAGTAATTGTGGCCCGTGGGCTTAGTTATGCCGTGGCATGTGGAATCTCCCAGACCAGAGATCTAACCCATGTCCCCTGCATTGGCAGGAGGTTTCTCAACCACTCTCAACCATTCTCAAACATGGACCACCAGAGAAGTCTCTGTTTCTCTTCTTTTATTGCCATCAATAACCCAAAATTGAGCAGACCTAAAGAGAACCTCTACAGACCTGGGCCAACCAATGCCTTGGCCAACCAACCAAGGCATTCTCTGTTATGGAAAAATAATCCACAGGTGAATTTGGGGTTTGTTTGTTGCCAATTTAGGTTAAACTACATTCAAAACATTAATATGTTTAACTACAACCATTCCACAATGTCTCAGAGACACTGTCCTTATTAAAATAGACTCTCTATTTTCTTTTGCTAATATTTTTTAAAGATAGTTTTAAATGTTATCCTTCATAAGGCACTATTTTATAGTTAAGTGTTTTTGAACATATTATTTAAATGCCTAAGAGAATTTTAAACAAGACATTATCCATGCAGTTAAACTTTAAATATTGATATATTTATTCATATGGATTTAACAATTTATCCCCTATGGAAGAGTAACCAAGTTTTCAAAAAGACTTTCCTTTTACACAATAGAACAAACTGATATAGTCAGGTGGCACAGTACAGATGATAACATCTTCCATCATTAATTTGAGAAGTGACCTTGTACATATGCATTAACATAGAAAGATGTGAATTTTGGATAGCTATTGTCTTATGGAATTTGATTGTCTGTAAAAGTAAGCTTAAATTCATGGTTCTGACTCACGTGAAAAATAAAAATAATCACTAAAGGCCAAATTATTTGAAATATAAAGGTAGAACACATTCATGGCTAAGGTCAGGATCCTTTGGGGATGGGATGGCAGACTTGTTTAGCAGGTATAGAAGGTTTATAAACACTAAGCAAAAGGTTATGGTGATGATAATTGAAAAATCGACGTTAGGAAATGAAAACTCTTACCGCTTAAAGTAACCATTTTTAAAAACACTTCCAGTCTTGTTTCTATAATTAACACTCTTCCTCATGACCTAAATTGACTGGAGAAAAGGAATTGGGGAAAATAACTGGGATTTCATTATAAATTACAAAATTGCCATTCACTTAACCTCCTCCACTTTTTAGGCAAAGAATAAATCCCATTGTAATACTGAGAGGAAGAGTGAAACGTGTGGCATTTCCATTTCTATCAATAATCATTCTTACGTTCTCACTGTTAGCCTGTCGGACCAGAGGGGAGTTCAATTCTTGTATTCTCCGTGCTGCTTCTTCTTCCCGCGAGGAACATGACTCAGAGAAAACGGCGACTTGATATTTACCCGGTCCCTTTCGGCCTCTTCCTCCTCGTCGTATCTCTCATCCTCCGCATCGCTGCTCTGAGGACTGGAGGTCTGAGATCCCGACGGAGAAGGTGGTACCGAGGGCGGCCTGGGATACTTAAACCCTTCTGTCTGCCAAAGCCAAAAATAAGACACGAAACATCAGAACGGCTTCTTGATTTTTCAGTGAGGTAAACACTTGGCATGTGCATTTAATAAAATCACAGTTGGATATTTTTTGTGGTCTGTTCAGGGTCTGTTAATTTTTACTTAATTTGACTTTGGTACCACCAAGTTTAAGAGAGATTCATTAAATAAATAGCTTCATTTTACTAAGCACTGAATCTGCCAGGTGCTATGTGTATGTGTGACCGTATTTCATCTCCAACCAATCTGTTCCTCCCATTTACAGAAGAAAATTGAGAGTCCAAGAGGGTCCAAATGATTTTCTCAAGGTCATACAGCAAATGGTAGAGCAAAGATTGGTTCCAGAAGACCTGAATATTTTCAGAGCCTCTACAGACCTGGGCCAACTAATAGGCCAGTCGAGATGTTCACTGCAATCTAAGTGTAACAATTCTCAATTCTGGAAAAAAAACTAATCCACGGGTGAATGTAGGGTTTTCTTGGGTCAGTTTAGGTTTAACTACATTTAAAACATCATGCTGCAGTCCATGGGGTTGCAGAGTCAGACATGACTGAGCGACTGAACTGAACTGAAAACATTAATACGTTTAACCACAACCATTCAGCAATGTCTCAGCGACATTGTCCTTATTATACTTAAGTAGAATATTTTCTTTTTGCTAATAGTTTTACGATGATTTTGGGGATGATCTGGCTGTGACTGCCTGAGAGCCTTTACCATCTTTACATAGCCATGATACCCTATTGAGAGTGAAGTCTCTATTTCATCCTTCAGATTGACTCAGTCAAACTGCAGAACATGGGCAGCCTGGATATCCATGGACAGCCACCACTAGAAAGATTCCTGGAAGCCAAGCCACTTCATTGACCTCAAAATTCCATCAGTTCCGTTTATTTCAGTTAATGACCATTTATCACCAGGTTTTAATCAATTGCCCTTCTACCTAAGATGCACTGAGATAACTCATTGGATAAACAGACACTGAGCACCACCTCTAGGACAGACATCCTAATGCCACTGGGGAAACAAAGATGAAAAACATGAGGCTTCATCAATCAGGAAAACAGATGTAACAACACTTGTCATTTTGAATTTCAACTATTTTTAGACACTATTATGTCATATATATACAATCACTTCAAGACTCTGATACTTTACCTGAAAGCAGTGCAAAACAAGAGAAAAAAAAAAAAGAGCTGAGCATAGGAGTTCAATATTATTTAGTTGAATTAGTTGAATAAATGGATGAATATAGCTGAATTATCATTCAGGGCAGTGACCACCTCTAAATAATCTAAGCAAGTCACTCTGAGGACATGGACATGGGAACTGAAATTTATATACTGAGGGATTTATGAAGCCCTTTCATTTTCTCTATTAGCAAATTTTACCTCAGGTTAGCTTTCTAGATCTGGTCCTCAAACACCAAATAAAGGTGAATATAAGGTATTGGGGGAAATTGTTTATGGTAAAAATGACTCCTGATTCAAAAACTACATCTACATTTGGAGTATCTATAAATACTTGACGAAGATCTCTAGCTTTCAGAAATCCTTGAATTTGATGACTCTTACAATTGCTCACAATCCTTGCAAAGACCATAGAAGCTTATCAATGAAGATTTACATGAGATGTTGCCTCTTGTGGGGGGTGGAACTACTAAGCTAAAATAGATCTCATGATCAACGGCAAGGGTTTCATCTTTTCACACCTAAGTGTTCACCTGGTGGGGAGGGGACAGAGAAGTTTGGCTCTTAGACCACTGTGTAGACTGCTGTAAGGACTTATTCCACTGAAGAGAAATGTCTGATACTGCTCTACTCAGAGCTGTGTTTCCTTCTAAGTAAATGTGATGACAAGTAGTCGCCTTTACTCTCATGAATATAAATGTCTAAGGTGACTTTAGAGGAAGACTCCCTGGTGGGCATGGCTGAATGGAACAGAAATGGTCTTCTAGTCCAATTTCTCTATGGTGCTTGAAGTCTCTCTATTATTCTTGCCAAGACATCAACCAATATTTAAACATCTCCTTGGATAGCAAATTCACTTCTGATGAAAGTAAGCCACTTTACTTTTCAACAGCTCTCAAAAGAACAGATGTCTCAGAGAAGTTTCAGGCACCAAAGCACGAGAGTTTTCATTTGAAGGTGCTTCTCCAGTGACATGAAGTAGCTGACTGCTGATCCTAGATATAGGCTAACTGAATTGAGGGCTTAGAGATGGTCTGACTTGTCAGTTTCCTACTTGTTTTGTTGCAACACTATGAAAAAGTATAATAATTTGTGAATTTAGCTACTTTCAAATAAAAGGACTTACTACACATAAACCATTTAGCTTTCAAAACAAATAATACATAAACTATTTACCGTTGGTGGTGATGTGGGTTCCATGTGAAATTTTTCTGGAAAGGCTCTGCTTAATGTCAGGAGCCTGGCATGCTGGTAATACTGTGATAGAAAATCAATCCATGGTTAAAAAAACATTTATAGTTATATATTTATATCTCAGTGGCCAAATTATTATATAAAAATCTTATTCTCCCACTTATATATATTTTAAAGTGGCAGATTTTAGTCATCCTAAACTTAAGAATCAAAAACCCATGACATTGCTGTGTAATACTGGGAACTCAACCTGGTTTTCTGTGACGACCTAGAGGGATGAGATGGGGGGTGGGAAGAAGGTCAAGAGGAGGCGATATATGTTTACTTATGGCTGATTCACATTTTATGGCAGAAGCACCACAACATTCTAAAGCAAAATAATTGTTAAAATATGGCAATTTATAGGTTTATTATTTTTCAGTGAATAAGTAAATAAAATATTACCAAAAATTTGAAGGGAAGGCCATCCTTCTAAGTAAATGAACTCTTACTTGAACTCTGAATTGAGCACAAAGGTGATTGAAAACACTGGCTTTATTCTATAGAGAAGTAGTATGGTGTGGAAAAAAGTTGAGGCATGAATAATCAGACAAACTGGATTTAAATCATGCTTCAGATATTAAGAAAGAAACATAACTTTTACATGCCTTATCATCCTGCTTTTATTATAAGATGAAGACAGTAAAATTAATCTTCCAGGTAATAAGCATAACTGTCAGCATTAGTGTGTGTGTATCCTCAGCTGATGGTCGCATCTGTCATTTGTCAGCCAGAGTCCAGCAGTATATAAGCAGCTACATTATGTGAAGGCAGTCAATTTAGTTTTTATTAAATTATCCAGTTTTGCTTGGAAAAATCCCATGGACGGAGGAGCCTGAAGGCTGCAATCCATGAGGTCGCTAAGAGTCAGACACGACTGAGTGACTTCACTTTCACTTCTCACTTTCATGCATTGGAGAAGGAAATGGCAACCCACTCCAGTGTTCTTGCCTGGAGAATCCCAGAGATGGGGGAGCCTGGTGGGCTGCCGTCTACGGGCTCGCACAGAGTCGCCACGACTGAAGCGACTTAGCAGCAGCAGCAGCAAGATGTATGAACATCTATCTGAGTATTTATAAACTTACTGCAGAATAGAAAGGAGGTATTTCCTGTACCTGTCATTTGGAGAAACAAGATTATTCCCACTCCTCATTGCAGTTGAGAAGTGTGATCATATTATCTCTTAGAGTGAAACAAAACAGGGACTTTCTTCTTGATGTTTTCCTCATCTTCATGAAACAATATCTGTAATGCATCAAGTTAAGCCCTAGCAATAGAATAATTAGTAAGATCATGGCTAGATCCCTCTGAACTGGCTATTCTGGTCTCAAACTAAATATGCAGCATTGGAGTTAGGACTTTGCAAACTCACATCAAGTTAAAAGTAGTCATAGTAAGTACGTGAGAACATCAGTGAGATCTTAACAATGATGATACAGATTGACCTTATAGATGGCAACTCAAATCAGATCTTTTATAGTCCAGAGGGATTTTTAAAGGGGTCCTCTGTGTAGATCACAGACTTGCTTACTCTGCCTAAGTATCTCCAGTCCAGAAGATCTGAGAGCCTCTCGGTTCGATTCCTTTGAATAATCCTCTGGCGGCGTGACTGTTTGCAAAATCCATAGAGAAACTGAGTCAGTTGATTGCAAGAATCATCGGGTGAACGGAACCGCCTGTCAACGATGTAAATTCCTGCGGGACACAAACGCCAGAGCACAGGTAAAGGCGAGGCTAACCTTGGAGCATTTCTACTCCTGTCCCTTAGGATCCATCATGGACCGCATGCTTATCCGCTCCCTGACTCCCCTACTGCTTCCGCTTCATCCTTTCCCTTCCAAGACTGTATTTCTCCTGTGATTCCTTCTAATAGCTCACAACTGTCACTAACACACAGCCAACCAAATGAATGTTGCCATAAAAAACCTGGCACAACAGGGCTACCCCAGATCAGTGGTCATCCTTGGGGCTGTTGACTAACCAGAGTCTCCAGGGTAAAGACTGAATCTTGGTCCCTTTCAGGTTCCCCAGTGTCCCCACTGTGCACCGTGGGGGTGAGACTACAGCTGTAACTCAAGGAAAGACAACACTAACAATGCGACTCTAAAAGACCAGAGGCTCAGCATATCCAGGCAGAGCATCCAGCCCATTCTAATTTTTTTTGCTGCTAGGCAACATGGACACAGAGATGGTGACACCGTCTGCCATCTTAAATGTGAATTTTGATAACTTGGTAGTTGGAACTTACAAACTAATTATGCTGACCAATACACATACTCTAAAGCAATGGTTATCATAATATCACTTCCAGGTAATAGAAGACCAAACCAGTTCAGAAAAATAAAAAGGTGAAAAAGCAAGATTTGTCCAAGTTTAGCACTCCTTTTGGAGAAGGGGATGGCTACCTACTCCAGTATCTTTACCTGGAGAATCTCATAGACAGAGGACCCTGGTGGGGTACAGTCATTGGGGTTGCAAAGAGTTGGACACGACTGAGCAACTAACACTTTCACTTTCACACTTTGTAGTTTGACTTTTAGGCAATATATTCAATATTAATATCATCCTTATCTTTTCTATGGACCATATAAGTAATCTACTTTTAATCAACCAAGAAGTATAAATATTAATTGGGGTTTCCCTACTGACTCAGCAGTAAAGCCTCTGCCTGCAATGCAAGAGACCCAGGTTTGATCCCTGGATCAGGAAAATCCCCTGGAGGAGGGCATGGGAATCCACTCCAGTATTCTTGCCTGGGAAATCCCATGGACAGAGGAGCCTGGCGGGCTACAGTCCATGGGGCCACAGAGTCCAACACAACTGAGCGACTAAACAACAACAAATAATCATCATCGGGATAGTGCTAGAGTTGGGCTCTGTAAAACTCTGTGCTTTGTTTGGTGAGAGGTCCCTTCTCTTTGGTTGGGTTCATGATGAAAAGCCTCACCGTATGCAGTGGGGTCAGCCACATGCTCCTGCATGAAACAGCCAAAGCCAGAGAGATTGGTGGTCACGCTGGGGATGCCCATCACAGTGCATTCAGCTGCCGGGGGAAACAGAAAAAAGCTTGGCTTTAGACCAGCAATTATATGCTCTTATACATCCAGAGAAGGAAAAAGCTCCAGTCCTGGTAACAGCAATGCTTGTTTTGTGCCAGGCACAGTATTAAGGTCCTTACATGCATGAACAAATTTAATCTTCTTGAGCAACCTGTGAAGTAATGCTATCACTATCCCCATCTTATAGATGAAGACACTGAGGCCCAGGGAGTTTAAATAGCTTGCCTAGCTTCACAAAGCCAGGGGACGTGGTGGAGCTGGGATTTGTAGCCAGGTGCCCAGCCCCAGAGCAGCTCAGAACTGCTACCTTACACTGCCTTTCTCATTCCAGCTGCCTTTCTTTTGCTTTGTTCTAAGCTTGTGTCTCTAAATATATGGCAAGTTTATGCAGTAAGCCAACTCATTGGGAAAAGACCCTGATGCTAAGAAAGACTGAGAGCAGGAGGAGAAAGAGATGACAGGAAGAGATGGTAGGATGGCATTACCAACTCAATGGACATGAGTTTGAGCAAGCTCCAGGAGATGGTGAAGAACAGGGAAGCCTGGCATGCTGCAGTCCATGGGGTCACAAAGAATCGGGAGACAACTGAGCAACTGAACAACAAAATACATTATGGACAAGACCAGTTCCTCCCATCATTTTCATCTCTTTTGCCACCAATCTCTTCCACTTTCTCGGGTGCTCAGTGAAACCATGGTTTATTTCAATCCTCTATCACCTTTTAATCAAAACCTTTCTCCAGACAATCTCAGATGTTACCATACTCAAGGATGATTGAATTGTTAACATGAAATTTATATTCAATTATGGAATTTTTCTTGGTTGATTAGTGGGGATGGGTGGATAAAAAAATTTCCTCATGATCCATGTACTCCTATTCTGCAAGTATTTCCTCTTGGTTTAGCTCCAGAGAGTAGTGGTTTTCAAATTTTGGGGAAGATGGATGAGGATAAGAAATTGAATCAGTGATTATTGACTCATTTGAGAATGTGATGAAACCCTAGAACTCCTCTCCAGAAAAATTTTGTCTACAGTTCTATGAAACTTCACAGATCCTTAGTTTTATTAAATATTCTTTTACACTCTTGGGAGAAAAGTTATGACCAACCTAGATAGCATATTGAAAAGCAGAGACATAACTTTGCCAACAAAGTCCATCTAGTCAAGGCTATGGTTTTTCCTGTGGTCATGTATGGATGTGAGAGTTGGACTGTGAAGAAGGCTGAGCTCAGAAGAATTGATGCTTTTGAACTGTGGTGTTGGAGAAGACTCTTGAGAGTCCCTTGGACTGCAAGGAGATCCAACCAGTCCATTCTGAAGGAAATCAGCCCTGGGGTTTCTTTGGAAGGAATGATGCCGAAGCTGAAACTCAAGTGCTTTGGCCACCTCATGCGAAGAGTTGACTCACTGGAAAAAACTCTGATGCTGAGAGGGATTGGGGGCAGGAGGAGAAGGGGACGACCGAGGATGAGATGGCTGGATGGCATCATAGACTCGATGGATGTGAGTCTGAGTGAACTTCGGGAGTTGGTGATGAACAGGGAGGCCTGGTGTGCTGTGATTCATGGGGTCGCAAAGAGTCAGAGACGACTGCACGACTGAACTGAACTGAATACAATTTCAGGCACCTTTGTAAGCACCGTATGTGTCCACTGAATGAAATTAATGCAGTCAGTGTTTATATTCACTGGGTTTTCTCAAAACATAAAACACAGATTTTAATACTTTCCAGAGTGAGAGTTAGCATCACATGAAGCAATTTTTATAAAAAATTATCTAATATGCTAATAGCAAACCTATACCACCAGAGTTTCTGCTATTTCTGTAATTCAAGTTAGGAAAGGAGGGGCCAACTTCTTTTAGTTAATTAAAACAGAGAAGGACTCATTCACTATTTGGCATGTATTTCTCACACCCCCCTTTTCATCTACTTATCTTTTATAACACCTTTGCTGGCCTTTATCTTAACAAACTAGATATAGCTCTTCAGGTTGTTTACCTTTGCCCTATAATATGATATTCTGGTGGGAAATAAGTTAGATAACCTTCTCTTTATCCAGTATAAATGACTTCCCACATTCCCATTGCCACTCATGTTTTGGTTTTGTCCTTTTTTGTCTTCCATATTTACAGTTGAAAATTATATTACTTACTAGAAAGAATAGGAGTAACAAAATTGCCAGTTCATTAAGTGAATTATTTCAATGTATTTCAAAAGATAGTTACTTTATTAAAAACAATTTAAGATAACTGTGTGGGCATTTTAGAAGTAAGAAAATACTGCCTTCACGAAAGTGGAATTGGTGCCAAAAACAACTTTTAGAACTACAAGAGAGAGAACTGAAGGATTCAGATTAGTAACTTTACTATGTCATGTTTCAAGAATGGGTAATTCTTTATCAGTCTTTCCCCAAACATTCTAATGGTTTTACAGCTGCTGGCAAATTATTCTTGCTGGAGCCTAAGACAGTATAAAAAGAACTTTATCAAAAAATGCAGAGCCTTGTCACTCCTATTGTAAAGATTATAGTATCCTATTTATATAGACTTTAAAATTCTATACTTAAATACTGGGGTCAGAATGCAAAGATTAGAAAAACCTTCCTCATAGTACAGCCTATGACTGCTCTCACCCTAACTGCTGCTGCCCCTTACTTAGACCATGATGACCCTGAGATGCAGAAGGCAAAATGTATTCATTATAAACAAAAATGTTTTCCGAGCCTTTTATTTTCAATTATAAATATACAGAATTATAGCTGTACTGGGAGGAAAATCTGATTACCAAGAAGATGGAAAAGTCATCAATGTCTTCTTTGCATTGGCATATAAAATAATTGTTTCCTTTTTAGTTAGGCATTTCAGTACAAATACAAATTGCCAGCTCCTATGCCATTGATAAGCAAGTTAGTAGGATACAGAAAAGAAAAAAAGACAGTGCATCTGAGAATCTACCACCTGTGGAAAAAAGGGGGCTGGGCAGGTGTAGGGTCTGAATGGAATTACGTCATTGGCATAATGCCTACCACCACACTGACAGGCTATCTTTACCTCTTTTTTTGAGACAAGGGTGTGAAGATGACTTTTCACCATACATCTCTTTATTCTATTTGTGTCTTTAACCATGTGAATGCATTACGTAATTAAAAGATAAATATATCCTTAACTTAAAAAGGGATTCTTCTGAATTAAATTTTATAACAATTTCAGAAACAATCATTTCTCATATTAATTTCCTTGTAGTTAGTTTCTCCTTCATATTAATGGATAAGACTGGTGAATTTAACTAAAAAGATATGTTCTTTATAAAACAGTCTTTTTCTCTGGAATGCAATGAGGCAACAATTCAGATACTAAAATATGCCCAACCACAACCTCTTACACTTATATAAAAGATTACATATTATGTCCTTAGGCTTCCCAGGTGGCACTAGTCGTAAAGAACCTGTCTGCCAATTCAAGAGACACAGGAGAGGTGGGTTTGATCCCTGGGTTGGGAAGATACCCTGAAGGAGGGCACAACAACCCACTCCAGTATTCTTGCCTGGAGAATCCCATGGACAGATGGGGCTGGCGAGCTACAATCCGTAAGGTCGCAAAGAGCTGGGCACGACTGAAGTGACGTTAGCACGCACACACGTGTTATGTCCTTATGCTTATATCAGAAGCGACAAAGCGTAAATCTGACCTCTGGGATAGATCCAACCAAAATCACTTTTAAAACAAGCAAACAAAACCAGAACCTTAGGAGAAATGACATATCAACTTGGAATATTACATACATGTGTGTAGAATAATATTCTAATACAATTTAAAGCATCTCACAATCTATACATGTCACATACCTGGAGTATAACCCCAGGGTTCATAGTATGATGGAAATACTCCAAGATGACAACCTCGGACAAACTTTCATAATCCATGGGTAGCAAGGGGCTGGTGGAGGACAAGAACTCTGGGTGCAAAATCAACTGAAAGAGAAAAAAACTCCAATGAGAAAAAAGAGAAAAGAAAGAAGAAATCAGAGCAAAAAATCTCCTAACGTTTTTTTATTTCAGAATTTCGATACTATAGAATCCTTGTGCTATAGACTCAGTGGAAAGAAAGAGAGATAAGGAAAAAGAAAAAGGAAAAGTTCTGAGTGTTTTTTTCTCCCCTTTCTATTCTCTGTGAATATCTACTCTGAGGACTGATTTTTCCCTTAAGTTCCCAGGCCTGGATTGGAGGATATAGAGTTGTGTCCATTTTTGTTCTCATGCTAAACTCATTCAACCCAGCCTTTATTGACAGTAAAGATTTTATTTGCTTTTCTAACTGCTGGCCCATCTTGTTTTTCAATTTATTCCCACCAGGAACAGAAAAGAAGGGAACTACCTTTCCACGCCAAGTGAAATGGAACTCAGGGCCAATTGCAAGCTACCAATGCGAGGTCCCTGAACTGGAGACAGGAAGAAGAGCAGGACATCCTGATAGGATATTTTCACCATGTGAGTACAATGGTCAAAAATAACCTCCAGAGCAGAGGTTATAGAAAAATGCAGTAAACAACTAAGATGCAATGAGTTTGAGCATTACCTTTCTTTTTAGCATAATTGATTTTTTTAAGTTTATGAAATCTGATTTTACACAGCAATTATGTTTAAAACTGGCCCACAGCATTCTGAACAGTTAGCAATTGGCTCCCGGGCACTGGTATGAGCCTTTTCTTTGACTGCACAGCTTGTGTGTGTGTGTATGCGCACTAGTCATTTCAGTTGTGTCCAACTCTTTGTGACCCCATGGATTGTGTAGCCTGCCCTACTCCACTGTCCACGAGATTCTCCAGGCAAGAATACTGGAGTGAGTTGCCGTGCCCTCTTCCAGGGGATCTTCCCGACCCAGGGATCAAATCTGTATCTCTTACGTCTCCTGTATTAGCAGGAGGGTTTCCACTGTGCCACCTAGGAAACCCTGCAGCCTTTAATTTTCTGCAAAGGCAGAGACCAGACTGCAGCTATACTTGGACAGCTATGACTAGAATAGCTACTTAGCTAGTAACCTAGATAAATAAGTTCTATTTCTCCTGTTTATTAAAATGATGAATATGAATTTTATTATAATTATAATATATAAATTATATTACTCCAGTATTACAGTACATTAAAATCATATTTTTCTAATTCATTTATTAGAATTTAATTTTCATAACTTAGTTATGAGGGGAGGCTGATAGGCAACCTAAAATTGGTTTGGTGAGAACTTTAATAAAATGGAGAAATAGAATTATATATATATATAGTATATATTTATATATAGTGTGTTTTATATATTTTATTTGTTTATATATAAACATGTTTATATATAACTTGAAATAATGTCAAATTTACAGAAAAGTTGCAAGTATAATGTGAAAAGAGCTAATATTTTGCCAGATACATATGAGTATAAATTGCCGACTAGTGCTCATCATCCACAAACACTTAACGTGTGTTTCCTACAAACAAGAATATTCCTCCTTAAAAAACTAAAAATAGAGTAACCATGCTGCTGCTGCTGCTGCTAAGTCGCTTCAGTCGTGCCCGACTCTGTGCGACCCCATAGACGGCAGCCCACCAGGCTCCCCCACCCCTGGGATTCTTCAGGCAAGAACACTGGAGTGGGCTGCCATTTCCTTCTCCAATGCATGAAAGTGAAAAGTCAAAGTGAAGTCGTTCAGTCGTGTCTGACTCTTAGCAACTGCATGGACTGCAGCCTACCAGACTCCTCCGTCCATGGGATTTTCCAGGCAAGAGTACTGGAGTGGGGTGCCATTGCCTTCTCTGAGAGTAACCATATGATCCTGCAATTCCACTGCTGGGTATGTATCTGGAGAAAACTCTAATTTGAAAAATGCCATGCACCCCAGTGTTGATAGCAGCACTATTTACAATAGCCAAGACATGGAAGAAACCTAAATGTCCATTGATAGATAAATGGTAAATATGAAATATTACTCCATAAAAGGTGAAAAAATGCCATTTGCAGCAACATGGATGGACCTAAAGATTATCATATTAAGTGAAGTAAGTCAGATAAAGACAAATATCCTATGATATCACACATGCATAGACTCTAAAAGATGGTACAAATGACCTTATTTACAAAATAGAAATAGACTCATAGCCATAGGAAACAAACTCATAGTCACCAAAGGAAACAGTGAGGGAGAGGGGAAGAGAGATAAGCTACAAGTCTGGGATTAACATATGTACACTACTGTATATGAAATAGGTAAACAATGAGGTCTTACTGTATAGCACAGGAAATGAGACTCATATCTTATAATACTAATAACTTATAATGGAAAAAACTAAAAAAGAATATATATGTATATATAGCTGAAACACTTTGCTGTATGGTTGAAATTAACAATTGAAATAAGTATATTCTTCCAAAGAGATTACTTTGAAGAAACAACAAACCTAATTTGGGGTATACAGCAATAATGATGACAATAGTTGTCTAATACTTTATATATTATAAATCAGTTTCACATATATTACCTCATTTAATCTTAGCAACATTGTGTGATAAGGAGAGTAGACATTTTGATTGTCCTTATTTTATTTTATTTCTAGTTTTAAAAATAAGGAAACTAAGACTTCACAAGCATATCTCAATAGATCCATAAATAGGAGATGTGTAACACTAAAGAAGAAATGAAATGGTAAAATGTCCAAAACTAGTACCTATAAATGATGGTTTATTCAATCATAAGAGTTACAAATTGGCAAACAAAATGGATAAAGTATTTTCTTCCACAAAACATAATTTTAATTCCTATTACATGCAAAGTACTGCACTAGGAAAAGAGACCAAAGAGACAAACTCTTGACTGTGTCTATGTCTACAAGCCTGAAACCCACTGTACTCTGTTAGCAAACAGCAGCAAAGAGGGATTTGAAAGGCATTGTGCCTGCTTTGGCATTTCCAGACTTAGGAAAATTTGTTCTCTTCAAGCCCATTTTGAACATGAAAACATCATGGCTCATTCGTTTTGTTCCCAGCCGAAGAGAATAACAGCGCAACTAAAATAAGAGCACAGCTGTTCTACATCCTAAAACAGCCAATGGCAGAAGCCCAGGGCAGAGGAAAGGATGTTAGAGGTCAGCCCAAGGTCACAGGGAGGATTAAATGAAATCCTGTGTGCAAAGCCCCCCAGCAGAGCAGCTGGTTCACAGCAAGACCTGGATCAGTCAACATACAACAAAAACTTGTCAGGCTGTATTTATTCTGGGAGGGAAGCAAGGTCCCCGGAAATTAGTTTACTTTCACAGTGGGCAGCACAGGGTCCAGATCTGAAATCTGCAGTCAACTTTTCTCACTATGCCTCAAAACTGAGGCAGGATCAATGATAAATTCAGATTCAAAATTATCTGCAATGCTTCCTGAATCAAATGGTCACATTAATACAAAAAACTTGTCAATTCAGTTGGAGAGTTAAGAATCACTCTATAGCTGTCTATAAACATGCAGGTAATCCAATAGATACTTATACTGTCAAACTAGCAAAGCGCACTATCAATAAAATAAAATACCTAATTCTGAATTGGCCAAAGTTTATCTCAGTGCCTTGAATGTATATTGTTAGAGCTATTCTTTAGAAAACAAACTCACAGTTAGCAGGAGCTAAGGTGAGGAGGGATAAATTTAGAGATGTAGATTGACATATACACGCTACTATATAAAAAATAGGCTTCCCTGATAGCTCAAATGGTAAACAATCTGTCTGCAATGCAGGAGACCCGGGTTCAATCCCAGGGTCAGGAAGATCCCCTGGAAAAGAGAATGGCAACCTACTCCAGTATTCTTGCCTGGGAAATCCCATGAACAGAAAAGCCTGGAGGGCTACAGTCCACGGATGGCAAAGAGTTGGACACAACTGAGCAACTGACACTTCCACCTTCATATATAAAATAGATAACAAGTAAGTACCTATTCTATAGCACAGGGACCCTACTCAATATTTTGTAATGACCCAATGGGTAAAGAAGTTTTTAAAAAAGAGCTGATATATGTGTATGTATAACTGATTCAGTTTGCTGCACACCAGAAACAAACACAACACTGTAAATCAACTATACTCCAATAAAAATTTAAAACAGGTAAAAAGAGGCTTTTATTTCTTTTCCGTATGTTTGTCTTATATTAAACAGTGAATATCTGAAAATATTCATGAGTTTAACTGTATAAACACGATTTCTTTGAGAAGCCTGCTAAACAGGATATGAATGATTTATTTAGGGCTTCCTGGTGGCTTAACAGTAGAATCTGCCTGCCAATAGAGGAGACTCGGGTTCATTCCCTGGGTTGGGAAGATTCTCTGCAGAAGGAAATGGCAACCACTTCACTATTCTTGCCTGGGAAATCCCATGGACAGAGGAGACTAGAGGCTTCTAGTTCATGGGGTGCCAAAGAGTCAGACATGACTGAGGGACTAAACAACAACCTCTTCTTTCCATTTTGCTCTCTCTTCCTTGTGTCTGGCTGCACCTCTCTGCCTGCTCTTGCTTTCCACTTCTTTATCCTTCACAGGTATTTCTGTCAATAAGTTTTCATAACTACTTCTGTCTCAGTATCTGCTCCTCAGAGGACAAAAATTGAGAAAACAGATAAGACATGATCACCAGCTCAAAAAACCCAGTCTCTGGAGAAATGGACACATTAAATTAAAATATATAGAATTCAATGTGATAACGCCTATAATTGCAGAAGATACAGACAAGGAAACAACTGTTCTGTCTGGAGTAGGTAAATATATATTAAGGAAAAGTGTAAGAAAGAGATGACTTCGAGGTTGGATTCCAAAAGAATTGTTCAAATAACAGAAATAAGATTATTTCAGAGGGAAAAAATATCAGCAATTACATAGAGATATGAAAGTGTTTCACACGTTTAGGAAATAAGTTACTTGTCCATTCCTAGGAATTGCTTCACTGTTACACTTTTTAAAAAACATCAGTCTGTATTATTGTACGTAATAAGCATCAAGCACAGATAGATATCAGAGGAAGAGTCAAAATTTTAGATATGGATATGACAAGAAATCAAATCACACTGGCCTCCAAAATCATGTCCCCTGGGGGTTCTCAGTCCCTTTGCCGGATCCCCAGGTTGGGAATTCTGTTGTGGGTCCTAGAAATTTAACAGTGCAAGTATTTCTTTGGTATAATTGTTCTGCAGTTTGTGAGTTGTCTGCTCTATGGCTCTATGGTGGGGCTAATGGAAACCTCCTCTAAGAGGGCTTATGCCACATGCTGTGTGACCCAGGTCTGCTGCACCCAGAGCCCCTGCCTCTGTGGCAGGCCACTGCTGACTCATACCTCTGCAGAAGACACTCAAACACTCAAAGGCAGGTCTGGCTCCATCTCTGTGGGGTCTCTGGGTCCCGATGTGCAGAAGATTTTGTTTGAGCCCTCCAAGTGTCTCTGGCAGGTATGGGGTTTGATTCTAAATGCAATTTCACCCCTCCTACCATCTTGCTGGGGCTTCTCCTTTGCCTTTGGATGTGGAGTATCTTTTTTTGGTGAGATCCAACATTCTTCTGTCGATGGTTGTTCAGCAGTGAGTTGCAATTTTGGAGTTCTCAAAGGAAGAGATGAGCTCATGTCCTTCTACTCCACCATCTTGTTTCCCCCCAGAAAAATACCCCCGGGAAATTTGATTTTGGAGGCCAGTGGGATTTGATTACAGCACTTACACAGGACCAGGGAAACAGACTCTTGGAGGGCACAAACAAAACCCTGTGCATATCAGCAGTCAGGAGAAAGGAACAGTGTCCCCACAAGAGACTGAGCCAGACTTGCCTGTGACTGTCCAGGAGTCTCTGGCGGAGATGTGGGTCGACAGTGGCCTGCTGCAGGGTCAGGGCACTGCATACAACAGTGCGTGCACAAATCCTTTTGAAGGATGTTGCCATTATCTTCCTTACCCCTGCCATAGTTTGGCCTCAGTCAAACAACAGGGAAGGAACACAGCCCCATCCATCAGAACAAGACCCAGATTCCCCCACAGTCTATCTCTTCATCAGAAAGCTCCCATAAACCTCTTATCCTTATCCATCAGAGGGCAGACAGAATGAAAACCATAATCACAAAAAATTAACCACACTGATCACATGGACCACAGCCTGTCTAACTCAATGAAACTATGAGCCATGCTATGTAGGGCCACCCAAGACAGACGGGTCATAGGGGAGAGTTCTGACAAAACGTGGTCCACTGGAGAAGAGAATGGCAAACCACTTCAGTATTCTTGCCTGAGAACCTCGTGAACACTATGAAAAAGCAAAATGATAGGCCACTGATAGATGAACTCACCAGGTCTGTAGGTGCTGAATATGCTACTGGAGAAGAGTGGAGAAATAACTCCAGAAAAAAGGAAGAGACAGAGCCAAAGCGAAAACACCCAGTGGTGGATGTGACTGGTGATGGAAGCAAAGTCCAATGCTGTAAAGAAGAATATTGGATAGGAACCTGAATGTTAGGTCCATGAATCAAGGTAAATTGGAAGTGGTCAAATAGGAGATGGCAAGAGTGACAACTGACATTTTAGGAATTAGTGAACTAAAATGGACTGGAATGGGTGAATTTAATTCAGATGACCATTATGTCTACTCCTGTGGGCAAGAATCCCTTAGAAGCAATAGAGCAGACCTCTTAGTCAACAAAAGAGTCCTAAATGCAGTACTTGGGTGCAGTCTCAAAAATGACAGAACTATCTCTGTTCGTTTCCAAGGCAAACCGTTCAATATTACAGTAATCCAAGTCTGTGCCCCAACCGGTAACGCTGAAGAAGTTGAAGTTGAACAGTTCTATGAAGACCTACAAGATCTTCCAAAACTAACACCAAAAAAAGATGTCCCCTTCATCATAGTGGACTGGAATACAAAAGTAAGAAGTCAAGAAATACCTGGAGTAACAGGCAATTTTGGCCGTGGAATACAAAATGAAGCAGGGCAAAGGTGAACAGCGTTTTGCCAAGAGAACACATTGGTCATAGCAAACACCCTCTTCCAACAACACAAGAGACAACTCTACACACGGATTCACCAGATGGTCAATACTGAAATCAGATTGATTATATTCGTTGAAGCTGAAGATACAGAAGCTCTATACTGTCAACAAAATCAAGGCCAGGAGCTGACTGTGGCTCAGATCATTAAATCCTTATTGCCAAATTCAAACTTAAATTGAAGAAAGTAGGGAAAACCACTAGACCATTCAGATATGACCTAAATCATATCCCTTACGATTATACAGTGGAAGTGACAAATAGGTTAAAGGGATTAGATTTGATAGACAGAGTGCCTGAAGAACTATGGACAGAGGTTTGTGACATTTTACAGAAGGTACTGATCAAGATCATCCCCAAGAAAAAGAAATGCAAAAAGGCAAAATGGTTGTCTGAGGAGACCTTACAAATAGCTGAGAAAAGAAAAGAAGCTAAAGGCAAAGGAGAAAAGGAAAGATATACTCATCTGAATGCAGAGTTCCAAAGAATAGCAAGGAGAGATAAGAAAGCCTTATTTAGTGATCAATGCAAAGAAACAGAGGAAAACAATACAATGGGAAAGACTAGAGATCTCTTCAAGAAAAGTAGAGATACCAAGGGAATATTTCATGCAAAGATGGGCACAATAAAGGACAAGTATGATATGGACCTAACAGAAACAGGAGATATTAAGAAGAGTGGCAAGAATGAAGAGAACTATACAAAAAAAGATCTTTATGACCCAGATAACCATGTTGGTGTGATCACTCACCTAGAGCCAGACATTCTGGAATGCGAAGTCATGTGGACCTTAGGGAGCATCACTATAAGCAAAGCTAGTGGAGGTGATGGAATTCCAGTTGAGATATTTCAAATCCTAAAAGATGATGCTGTGAAAGTGCTGCACTCAATATGCCAGCAAATTTGGAAAACTCAGCAGTGGCCACAGGACTGGAAAAGGTTGATTTTCTTTCCAATCCCAAAGAAAGGTAATGCCAAAGAATATTCAAACTACCCCACAATTGCACTCATCTCATACACTAGTAAAATAATGCTCAAAATTCTGCAAGCCAGGCTCAACAATACGTGAGCCATGAACTTCCAGATGTTCAAGCTGGTTTTAGAAAAGGCAGAGGAACCAGAGATCAAAAGGTAGAGAGCTCCAGAAAAACATCAACTTCTGCTTTACTGACTATAACAAAGCCTTTGACTGTGTGGATCACAACAAATTGTGGAAAATTATTAGAGCTGGGAATACCACACCACCTTACCTACCTCCTGAGAAATCTGTATGCAGGTCAAGAAGCAACAGTTAGAACTGAACATAGAACAACGGACTGGTTCCAAATTGAGAAGGGAGTACGTCAGGGCTGTGTATTGTCACCCTGCTTATTTAACTTATATGCAGAGTACATCATGAGAAACGCTGGGCTGGATGAAGCACTTGCTGGAATCAAGACTGCCGGGATAAATAGGAATAACCTCAGATATGCAGATGACACCACCCTTATGGCAGAAAGTGAAGAGGAACTAAAAAGCCTCTTGATGAAAGTGAAAGAGAAGAGTGGGAAAAATTGGCTTAAAAATCAGCATTCAAAAAACTAAGATCATGGCATCCTGTCTCATCACTCCATAGCAAATAGATGGAGAAACAATGGAAACAGTGACAGTTTATTTTGGAGGGCTCCAAAATCACTTGAGATGGTGACGGCAGCCATGAAGTTAAAAGACTTGTTTCTTTGAAAAAAAGCTATGACCAACCTAGACAGCATATTAAAAAGTAAACACATTACTTTGCCAACAAAGGCCCATCTAGTCAAAGCTATGGTTTTCCAGTAGTCATTTATGGATATGAGAGTTGGATGATAAGGAAAGCTGAGTATTGAAGATTGATGCTTTTGAACTGTGGTGCTGGAGAAGACTCATGGACTGCAACCAGTCAATCCTAAAGGAGATCAGTCCTGAATATTCATTGGAGGGACTGATGCTGAAGCTGAAACTCCAATACTTTGGCCACCTGATGCAAAGAGCTGACTCATTGGAAAAGACCCTGCTGCTGGGAAAGATTGAAGGCAGGAGGAGAAGGGGACGACGGAGGAGAGATGTTTGGATGGCATCACTGACTCAATGGACATGAGTTTGAACAAACTCCAGGAGATGGTGATGGACAGGGAAGCCTGGTGTGGTGCAGACTATGGGGTCACAGAGTCGGACATGACTGAGTGACTGAACTGAACTGTGACATGAAAGGTTCTGAGAAAAACAGAAATCAAAGGGGAAATAACATGCTTTCTTGCTCCCACTATTTTCTTTCCAAGATATAAAAACTGAGAAGGACCAGTCTGGAGTAAACTACATGAGAATGATGACAAGTGTGTGTTGACATACTCTGTGGATAGAAAGAATCCTGCTGAAAAAATGTAAAGAGTGGTGCAGTCTTGGCAGCAATAGTTCTGCATTTCCAGGGGAAAATGTGCAGCCTGGCTCTTATATGTGTGCTATGTGTTGAAAATTTGGAAATTCACAAATACAAATGAGAAATTTAAAATCACCCATAATTCTATAGCACAGGGTAATATACACATATATGTGGGTCTATGTGTAGATTGTTTGAAATGGAAGGGTTAACACAATATGGAACATTTTATGAACAGCATGGATCATCTAATGCTGTACTATGAGCTCTTTCTACCATTATTACAATTTCTCCTGCCTTGATTTCATATATATTTTCCTCTTTCTTTTTTTCCCTAATCTTTCATCTTTTAATCCTCTCTTGAGCTTTCCCTGGGTCAATATTTACTTCATTCATTCCACCTAGTCTTCCAATATGGCAAGGTTATCATTCCTTGGCCTCCACTATTGCCCACATGCCAATAGTTCCCCTCACAACTGTCCTTATAAACCCCAGACCTATGTTTTCTAAGTACCTCATAAGCATCTTAACTTGAATATCCCATATGTAACTCAATCTATGAAAAATTGAACTTCATTTGAGATATGACCCTCAAATCAACTTCTTTTATTTTATTTTATTTTAATATTTATTTGACTACACTGGGTCTTTAGTTGCAGCATGTGAACTCTTAGTTGCGGCACGGGGGTCTAGTTCCCTGACCAGGAATGAACTTGGGCCCCCTGCATTGAGAATGCAGTTTCTGAGCCACTGGACCACCAGAGAAGTCCCCAAACCAACTTCTTTTAAAGCTTTTCCTTAGGTTCTAGAAAGTGTGGGTTACATACTGAATCCTTGCCTTCTGCCCCTTTCTCACTGTGTGCCCACTGGTCACTTAAGTATGGTCTTTTTTCTGCAGGCAACCCTTTCTTCCATTGTTTCATCCTCTCCAGAACTTCTGAGAAGGCCTTTGGTAGTGGCCCTCGGTATCTCTCACCTGGACTGTTGCAGTAGGTCAACTTGTCTCCATGACATCCACTGATGCCTATGTCAATGATTCAGTGCAGGATGAGAAATACACTTAAGAATAGATTGTATTTTCCCAAGAGACTTTACAGAGAAGAGTAGAAAAACATTTTAAAACATCAAGAGGGGGTAGAGTTAAGGCAAAGCTTGTTTTTTCATGTGGAAAATTTTCAGAAATATTTGTAAACAGCAAGGGAAAGAGATAGTAACCTACAATATAGAAAAGGATAAACAGGGTGCATTTCCTAAGAATGTGGGAGGAAATAAGGTCCCAGAAAAACTCTTACAATCTGAAGGAAAAAAAGTAAGAATGAGTCAAAAGCTAGATGTGAGGCCAGTATGAAGGGACTGTGAAGGAATTTAGAATTCATATCATCTGCTAAAGGCAAAAGAAAGAAGGGACACTGGGACCTTCCTTTCAAAAAGATTGGTAAATTCTTGTGACAACTTGATCTGGAATGCTGGTGGATGGAAGTGAGTAGGAATAAGCTATGATCTGTTAACACATTTACCCTTGTCTCCCTCACCTAACCCCATGCCTAGACTATAACACATCCTCAGTAAACATCATGGAGATTAAGCTCCATTGCAGCAGAAACCAGGTCTTATTCAATACTGTGCTTCATCACTGGAGAAACTCAAAGAGTCAAAAGAACAAATTAGTCTATAGGAAATTAAATAAAACCATCATTAGCCACATTCTCTGAAACTTGAATCTTCTCTACTATCCCCTTAAATCGAACTTTATGAGGAAGAAACAAAGACAAATTTATGCTAATCTCCAAGATTCATTCATTAAACAATTCTTAGACCATATGTGTTTCATTAAAAATAAGGCCATTTCCTGATGCTTGTTGACAGTATTTTACAATGAAAATGAAAGCTGCATTACAACTCAAAGCCATAAATAGTCTTCAATTATTTTTAAGAAGGATACCAACATAGTCAGTTTTTAATTGCTCAAGACAGGAAACAATTAATTTTCCTTTAGAAGTATCATTTACAATATTTCCAATAGATGTTAAAACAAACAAGGGATGCTTCTAATAAATTCTCCAAAACCTGTCCTCTATGATTTTGAAATGTCCCGCGTAAACAGCGAGTTGTACCTTGACTCTGTCTGTGCGGCTATTGAAGAGCCCAATACGTCTAATGGTGCTGAGGATGGGATCGGTGGAATCATCGATCATGTTGTGAGTGGTCACTGGGGGCAAAGACTGCCGCTGAAGGAGCAGAGGGAAGAAAATGTCAGTTCAGAAAAAGAATTACTAAGTGTGACTAATTTCAACAATAGGTCATCAGCAATATATCATCCAATCTTTATGCCTTTATGGTCTGAGATGCCACTTAAGTGGATGAGGGGTTGTCTGTGTATTTCATAGGAAGACAACAGGTTAAAGAACTTCCTTCCATTCTCTGAACACCCGATGCTTTTTTTCACCAGCAGCCACTCTATGAAAAGCCTAGAATTCTCGAAGCCTCCTGAGACTTAACAGTAAGTCCCCAACATACGAACCTTCAAGTTGGGAATTTTCAAAAAGATGCCAAAGCACATTCCATCAGCATCAGATGTGTGTGAAATTGCAGCTTCCCCTCCATCTCCTATTGCTGGTGGTCCTTCAGCTCTACCATCTCCCACCTCTTCTACCTCCTCCAGTCAGTAACTCTTCTTGCCTGTTCATTTGATACCAGCCCCTGTTTGCCAGCTGTTGTTGGACTGCCCTACTGTACTTTTCAAGGTACTTATTGTGAGATTCAAAATGTTTATTTTTTGTTTTTTTTTTAATGTGTTATTTGTGTGAAAAGTATTATAAACCTATTACAGTACTGTACTATGTAGCCAATTATATTGGCTGGGTACCTACACTAACTTCACTGGACTTATGAAGTCCAATGGTCTTAGGAACATGCTTTCAGAATGTTAGCTCATTCATATGTAGAGGACTGACTGTATTTGGAATAATGCAACTCCAGGTGAGCTACTCTGCTGGTTCCCACTAGGGGGCTGTTCTTCAATGCCTCCCTGTGCATTGCTATACATGGCTAACACAATTATCTTTTTAACAGTTCCACTCGACTGAGAAACATTCACCTTTTCTCTAGATTGACTCCGAAGTCTATGCTTTTTGAAAACTTTTGGCACTTTTATTTGTCATTGCAATCTACATAGTTTTTCAATTGGCATATAGGTTCCAAATGAATTTTTAAAGTAGATATGAAGACAAGTTCCATGAGATTTGTTTATAAGAGCCTTGAAAAACCACTGGTGAAAGAGAACTCACAAAGGTGTCCTTGAGGTAAATACCTAAGGATGACTTTTCTAGCTCTCAGGTTTAAAAATTTCCCAAATTAGCCCATTTCAAAAAATTAAGATATTGATCTAAATAGACTAACAATTATGGGAAGTAATGGGCATTTTTTCCTTTATTACCTGAGTTGAAAAGATAGCTCTTTTCATAATTGTCAGATCATCTCGATCCAAAATATTGTTCATGTCAGGAATTTCTCCTCTGTGGGGAAAATAGTTTTAAAAATCAAAATAAAACAGCTATCACTAACCAACTGCTTCCTATGCGTCAAATACCATTTCAAGCAATTTAAAAATAAATATAAAACATACATGGTTTCCTGATGAAGCTCACAGACAAATTCCAAAGGGCAAGGAAGTTTGATAAAAGAATACCTCTGCTAGCATAAAAGAAAATTTAAATTAATTTTTAAAGCACTACTGTTGATGACCAGGAGGATACTTTCATGATATTTTGCTACTTTAACAATTATAGGACGTGAGTACTATGTTCTACAGTGGCCATCACTTTTCCATCTGAAAGTTATTTTTAAAAATTATGTATTTAGTTTTGGCTGTGCTGGGTCTTTGTTGCTGTGCAGGCTTTTCTCTTTGTTTCAGTGAGTGGTGGCTACTCTAATTGCTGTCCATGGGCTTCTCATTGTGGTGAGCTTCTTAACGTATACTAAATATACCTTAGGTAATGTATATTACTTAAGTAAATGTTACTTAACATTAACTAATATGTTCATTAATAAATATATGTTAATATGCCAATATATATTTTGACTTGAAATCTTCCACAGCTTCAAACTGACATATTAACTCTCAATGAGAATTCCACTGAAGGAGATCCTATCTGCGGGCTTCCTCAATGCCTTAGGAGGTAAACTGTCTGCAATGCAGGAAACTTGGGTTCAATTCCTGGATTGAGAAAGGAAAATGGCACCCTCCTCCAGTGTTCTTGCCTAAAAAATCTCATTTTCAGGACAGAGGAGCCTGGTGGGCTACAAGCCAAAGTGTCTCAAAGAGTCAGACATGATTGAGTGACTGAGTTCACACACAGATAACTTACCCATGTATTTAACTATGTTCTCATTTGTACAACTGTCTACAAATATTTGTCACATGAAGGATTAAACAAAGCCTGCTCATATGATGCAACATATCTTCAGTTCAGTTCAGTCTCTCAGTCGTGTCCAACTCTGCAACCCCATGGACTGCAGCACGCCAGGTCTCCCTGTCCATCACCAACTCCCAGAGCCTACTCAAACTTATGTCCATTGCGTCAGTGATGTCATCCAACCATCTCATCCTCGGTCGTCCCCTTCTCCACCTGCCCTCAATCTTACCCAGCATCAGAGTCTTTTCAAATGAGTCAGCTCTTCGCATCAGGTGGCCAAAGTATTGGAGTTTCAGCTTCAGCATCAGTCCTTCCAATGAACACCCAGGACTGATCTCCTTTAGGATGGACTGGTTGGATCTCCTTGCAGTTCAAGGGCTCTCAAGAATCTTCTCCAGCATCACAGTTCAAAAACATCAATTCTTCTGCACTCAGCGTTCTTTATAGTCCAACTCTCACATCCATACACGACTACTGGAAAAACCATAGCCTTGACTAGACGAACCTTTGTTGGCAAAGTAATGTCTCTGCTTTTTAATATGCTGTCTAGGTTGGTCATAACTTTTCTTCCAAGGAGCAAGCGTCTTTAATTTCATGGCTGTAGTCACCATCTGATTTTGGAGCCCCCCACAATAAAGTCAGCCACTGTTTCCACTGTTTCTCTATTTGCCATGAAGTGATGAGACTGGATGCCATGATCTTAGTTTTCTGAATGTGGAGTTTTAAGCCAACTTTTTCACTCTCCTCTTTAAGTTTCATCAAGAGGCTCTTGGCTCTTCTTTGCTCTCTGCCATAAGTGTGGTGTTATCTGTGTATCTGAGGTTATTGATATTTCTCCTGGCAATCTTGATTCCAGCTTGTGCTTCATCCAGCCTGACATTTCACGTAATGTACTCTGCATATAGGTTAAATAAGCAGCATGACTATATACAGCCTTATCATACTCCTTTTCCTATTTGGAACCAGTCTGTTGTTCCACGTCCAGTTTTAACTGTTGCTTCCTGACCTGCATACAGATGTCTCAGGAGACAGGAAAGGTGATCTGCTCTTCCCATCTCTAAGAATTTTTCACAATTTGTTGTGATCCACACAGTCAAAGGCTTTGGCATAGTCAATAAAGCAAGAATAGATGTTTTTCTGAAACTCTCTCGCTTTTTCTATGATCCAACAGATGTTGGCAATTTGATCTCTGGTTCCTCTGCCTTTTCTAAAACCAGCTTGAACATCTGGAAATTCAGAGTTCAGGTACTGTTGAAGCCTGGCTTGAAGAATCTTCAAAGGCTATTAATTCTTTTATATTTGGAACAAAATTAGTATAGTGTCTAAATACTTGTCTCAATAGTAAAGCCCTAAATGTCTGAGTGGTTTAGTGTTCCAAGCTCCTACCTTAATAATGCATCTACAGTTTCTTTCCAAACTTTTCCTTCACAGAATGTGCAGTGTCCCTGTATGAACAGAAAGATACACAGCTCAAACAATGTCACCCTTTTAAGTCTTTCTTTGCCATGATGGTGTTCTGTCAATGCATTCTTTGAAATTGCAGGTCTCTTTTATATAACCGCTTTTGTTTTTTTCTTATTTGCCAGTTTAGCCTGCGTTAACACCTCTAGAGCTGAAGTAACTGAACACCCTGACCAGTGCGGGGAGTGTAACTTTCTTTGGCTTGATGATAATCAGGAGAAGGTTGGGGGAAGGGAAAGGAAGTGTATGTAATAATCCATATAATATGAGGAATTTGTTTCTGAGAAATGGAATATTTCCTGCCATATCAGTAAACAAGGATGTCACAGTCATCAGCAATTGCAGTCCCCAGTGTGAGATGGTGAGCCCTAAGGAAACTCAGGAAGGAGAAGAATACCTGCCATCTAGCAGCCACCAGACTGCAGTCACTACCTACTGTGAGTCCTAAGGGAGCTCAGAATGTGAAAAACACTGGATACTAGCCGCAAATAGGTGAGGTTTCTATCAAAGGAAAGTTTTCAGTGAGTCCAGACTCCTGCATCTTCCCATACAAAGAAAAGCACTAAGTTCCTTAACTGGGGATATCTGATTTTCTTTAATTAGCAACAATCTTTTGATGTTCAGACTACCTGCCCTTTGTTGCAAAAGCTCTATATAATCTGGCTCCTCTCCGGGCCTCCTCAGAGCAGTTCTTTCAGGGTTACTTGAGATGCTGTCTCCCGGGCTCAAAGTTCTAAATATTCCCAGCAAACAAAACATAACTCTCAATTTTTAGGTTGTAACTATTTTTAAAGTCAACATTTATTATTGTTGAGTCTGGCTTACGGGTAAGAGGGGAAGCAAGATACTAATTTCGTTACTTTGGCATATGTTTTAACATTTCGATAATAAATTAAAAAAAAATCTGACCCATCTTTAAAGATTTCTACAAAGACTTTATCCTTCCACAGTAGCTCGTTCCACATTTTTATACAGACACAGTTTTATAGACATGACAAAATTTAACAAAGGAGCCCAATGAGAAGAGAACCGAGTAGTACGTAAGCTATTATAATCGTAAGGGGAAAAAATAGTTCAAGGAAATAGATCATAAATCATGCACTTAAAAGAATCCCTTTACACCTATTGCTTGAGAATATTTACAAGATGTGAGGTTACCATAGCTGTTTGCGCACGGCCTGGCCTTTCAGGGTTTCCACATTGAAATTATTTGTCTTGGCAGGCATAATGAAAAACACCACCACGGTGACGTCACTTTTATGCATCTAATGAGGGGTTAGAAAACACAACAGAGTCAACTATCAAAGATAAAATAAACCATGTGACAGCAGGACCTTAAACTGTGACAAATAGTGCTTTGAAACATCTTGAGAGAATAAGAATACTTATTTATGACTGACAAAGAAATTATACACCACTGTCTTGAAGCTTCTTCAGAAAATTTAAATATGACGTTCAACGAAGATCTGACAGTTAACAATGAAAAATCCACACAGAATAATTTCATCGCATCTGTCATCTAAAGTATATAGCAATTGCTATTGATATCACTGTGGTTTTCTGTGGTTAAAAAATAACATAAAAGATAACACAAATGTTAAAATTCCAGATTGGAAAGTTAATGAGGATTTCGTTTGGGTTTATTCTATGTCTTATAGCTAATTTACATGGATTTGCACAAATAGATTATTAACATTTTTCCATTAAATGTCTTGATTTTCATGATGTTGCATTTTTTTTTTTTTTTCAACCATAAAGAACCAGAATGGAGACTCAGAACTTTTAGTGTAGCAGTTACTGTGTTGGGTGCTTTAAACACATAGCCTAACTATCACTCTCCTCATTAACTTCAAAAGAGAGGCACAAGAGTTTTGATTCTTCTTCTGAGCTCCTATCACAGGTTATTGGCAAACCTGGGAGTCAAACTAGTGTTTTGTTTTGTATTTTTTAAACTGGTGTTTTTTGACTCTACAATCTTTACTTTCTTATTCCAAAATATTATTGACCTGAAGTTTCTCAGAAAGAAATGACATGCCAAAGAGCTGTGGGAATGAAAGCGTAAAGTTACTTAAAACTGTGAACTGAGGAATGCTTTTGTATTCTGAAATGACTGACTCTTGAATGTGGGGCACTATCATCTAATCTGTGGTCTCTGCCCTCTGGAACCTTATATTCTATTCAAAACATCTACAGGAACCATAAAACAGGAAACACCCCAGGAGTAGGCAATGTGCTTTCATTAAAGGCTAAATGTACTATATGGAAAGAAAATGTCTTATTTTTATTTCTCCAAGGATTGTAATTATCTTTGATGTCTAGAATAAGAGAAATTCACTTTTTCTTCACATCTAAAAATAAAGCGAATATTTAATAAATGTATGGCTAAATTAACAATGTCTCTAGACATGCTACATTTTTATATAGTTGTGAGTCCATCTATAAAGCTTGTTAAGTAGATACATATCAGAAAATACTGTGAAATAAGATTATTCCAGTTTATTCTTGAATAATCTTTCTGGTCTTCAATCCTATTTTATAAGCATGGATGTTTACTAATGTGATTTTAGTAATCTCTTAAAATGCTTGGTACAGTGTATGTGTGTAGTCTCTCAGTCCTGTTTGATTCTTTGCCACCCTTTGGACTGTAGACTGCTAGGTTCCTCTATTCACGGGATTTCCCAGGCAAGAATACTGGAGTGGGTTGCCAGTTCCTTCTCCAGGGGATCTTCCTGACCCAGGGATCAAACCTGCAACTCCTGTCTCTCCTGCATTTCAGGCAGATTCTTTACCCTCTGAGCCACCCAGGCATATCTGGGCTAAGACAGTGATAAATCTACATCCAAGAAATAAAACCTGAATGGGAGAGTTATACAGAGCTCAGGAAATTTTAGATCGCCTCAGCATCTCAATAAGATTAGACTTCTACACTGACCTCTTCTATTTTCCTTATGTATTCTGTATGTTTCTATGATGGAACAGGAAAATAAGCCAATAACTTTCATCAAATCTATGATGCGGTACTTCCGTTGGCACAGGTTTTATTGCTGGATTAGTTCAGAACCTATTTTAAGAATATGCCTGCCAATGCAAGAAACACAAGAGATGTGAGTTTGATCCCTGGGTCGGGAAGATCCTCTGGAGAAGGAAAGAGTAACCCACTCCAGTATTCTTGCCTGGGAAATCCTATGGACAGAGGAGCCTAGTGGGCTACAGTCCATGGGGTCACAAAGAGTCAGACACAACTGAACATGCACACACAACAGTTTACAACCTATGTTAAGATTCTGAGCAATTCTAACCTATTGAGCAAAAAGTCATTCCGTATTTGGGAGCGGGAAACTCCTCTATGTTTCTGTGTGGTGGGACCTCTCCTAGTTTCATGGTTTGAGGCTTTCGGATCTGAGTAGAGGCATGGCTAGTGAGTTGGGAGAGGAACAGAGTTTGTGTGTGTCTGCCCCATTCTACGAGGGCAACTGCTTGGCTGTCAGTCAAGTCGCACATGTTTTTCTGAAGGCTTCTGGTTGGAGGAGATGGAAATGGCCAGGGCTATCTGTGATCAGATGTCTAATTCCACAATATTTAATACCAAGCCCCAGTATTAGGAAGCCTATTAATGCCATGCAACCAAGCCATATCTCCCATTATAGTATTTTTTTAAATTAATTTTTATTGGAGTATAGTTGTTTTATAAACTCACTCCAGTGTTCTTGCCTGGAGAAACCCAGGGTCGGGGGAGCCTGGTGGGCTGCTATCTATGGGGTCACACAGAGTCAGAAATACCTGAAGCGATTTAGCAGCAGTAGTTGCTTTACAATATTGCGTTAGTTTCTACTGTATAGCAAAGTGAATTAGCTATACATATACAAATATCTTCTCTCTTTTAGACTTCCCATTCAGGTCACCACAGTGCGTTAAATCTATTGACTTTTAAAAAGGCAAAGTTTTGTTCTCTTTACTCTCTGTTTGCTTGATTTCTCTGTATCTTTCAATTGTTTACAAACTCTTGGGGGATAAGTGGGAAAGAGGAGCTATGTGGTCAGCTTAAAACATGGCACATGTATAACATATAAAGGAAGGGAATGTAAAAAAATGAATATATGCATTTATATATATGTGTAACTGAATCAGGGCTTCCCAGGTGGCACTGGTATAAAGAACCCGCCTGGCAATGCAGGAGACACAAGAGACCTGGGTTGATCCCTGGATCAGGAAGATCCCCTAGAGAAGGGCATGGCAACCCACTCCAGTGTTCTTGCCTGGAGAATCCCACGGACAGAGGAGCCTGATGAGCTATAGTCCACAAGGTCTCAAAGAATTGGACACTACTGAAGCAACTGAGCATGCGTAACTGCATCACTTTGCCATACACCTGAAACTAACACAGCATTGTAAATCAAATATATATCAGTAGAATTTTGAAAAAATTTTAAATTAACATAAAATATCCTTTGGGGTGCATTTCCAATAAAATTTTGTTTCCATGATTCTTTAAAAAAAAAAAAAAAAACACCATACTATTATATTGGTTATATACCCAATATAACATGATAAGTTTGTAGCTCTCTTTAAAAAATACCTGACATCCTAGACAAATACACGAGCAGAGTGTGGCAATCATATTTATCATTTTAAATACGATAAGTGAAAGACCAAAAGCATTTTTAAAATAAAGCTATCTTTTTAAGTCTTCAAAATCATATATACTTTTAAAAGCCATTTAAAAAGCCAGGAAGTTCTTTACTTTCCACAGAACACCGTTCTTTACAAAAGCACTGTTTCGTGTTCTAGAGCATTCTTACCCTCAGCAGGAAGTTTAACCTGGATAAGGATTCTAAGAAGATGTCAGCTCCTTTGTTTGAAAACTCATACCTCCCAGCAATGAAAAGGAACAACGTTTTTTCAAGATCAAAGTCCAGATGACTAAAACAAAACAAAACAGTTTCCAATGAAAGAGAGCAACAGCAACAAAATGTACGCATGAGTTCTGTTAAAGTACAAAGGGGACTGGGAAAGATAAACATTTACTTTAACAACCCTGTTTTCTCTATACCCAGATCCCTAACATCACAGGATATATATATATTTTTTTTATATAAAGAAAAGCATACCCATAGAAATGACCTCGAACAAACTCTTGGATCCTGGCCTTGTACATAGCATGGAGATTTTGAAACTCATGTACAGCCGAAAATTTCTTAACGTTCAAGCCATTTGGAGTAACTACATCTGGAAAAGCAAAGTAAAATCCTCATGAAAAATCTCTTTTGAGAGAGGGTAGCATTGCAAAAACAACAGTATTTTGCTAGCAAAGACTCTTGAGAGTCCCAAACCAATCACTCCTAAAGGAAATCAGCCCTGAATATTAATAGGAAGGACAGATGCTGAAGCTGAAGCTCCAATACCTCGGCCACCTGATGTGAAGAGCCCACTCATTAGAAAAGACCCTGATGCTGGGAAAGATTAAAGACAGGAAGAGAAGGAGGAAGCAGAGGATAAGATGGTTGAATGGCATCACTGACTCGATGGACATGAGTTTGTGTAAGCTTCGGGAGCTAGTAATGGACAGGGAAGCCTAAAGTGCTGCAGTCCATGGGGTCACAAAGAGTAACAACAGCAAGTTAGGTGTCTATTAACATTTCTAGTTTCTGACTATCATAGAACTGGAAGTTTATAAAAATCCATAATGAATTGCTGACATAGAAAATCAGGAGGATCTGACTGAAATAGCATTGAGTAATGGGTATTATGTAATAGACCAATAGCAAAAATAGTCATTGTTAAGAGTTTTCAGTTACCGATCACTTACTATGCATTAGGTACTGCTCTAAATGCCTTGTAATGTAACACATTTAATCCCTGCAACAACCAGTGGAGCAAGGTGATATTTCAGAGGCAGAAACTGAGACACAGAGTTGTTCCAGAATCTGTTCCAGAACACATGAGTAGAGGCCATACTGTCTGTCTCCACCTGTTTTACCCTTAACTGTGCTGTGTGCTAAACGAACTCCTTTTTCGTTTTAATTTTTATTGGTGTAAAGTGGCTTTACAGTGTTGTGTTAGTTTCTACTGTAGGCAAAGTGAATCAGCTATGTGTGTGTGTGTGTGTGTGTGTGTATACATATCCCTGTTTTTTGGATTTCTTTCCCATTTAGATCACCACATAGCACTGAGTAGAATTCATGTGATATACAGTTGGTTCTCATTAGTTATCTATTGTATACGTGCATGTGCGCTAAATCACTTCGGTCATGTCCAGCTCCTTGCTACCCAGCGAACACTAGCCCACCAGGCTCCGCTGTCCATGGGATTCTCCAGGCAAGAATACTGGAGTGGGTTGCCATGCCCTCCTCCAGGCATCTTCCTGACCCAGGGATCGAACCCAAGTCTCTGATATTTCCTGCACCGGCCAGTGGGTTCTTTACCACTAGGGCTACCTGGGAAGTCCATCTGTTTTATTCACAGTAGCATAAATATGTCAGTCCCAATCTCTCAGTTCCCATCCTCTCCTTTCCCCCTTGGTATCCATATGTTTGTTCTCTAAGTCTGTGTCTCTATTTCTCTTCCCAAAATAAAATTATCTATACCAATTTGTTTAGACTCCACGTATGTGCATTAATATATGGTATTTGTTTTTCTCTTTCTGACTTACTTCACTCCATATGACAGCCTCTAAGTCCATTCATGTTAAACTACCTCTTATCATTTTATTTTAGTCAAATGTGTGAAGAGTGTTCTGTCCATAAGGAACATTGGAAAAGTAGCCCTTTATTCCAACACATAACTGATTCTTTCTGCCTGGAAGATTTTGTTGCTTGGGTAGGGAGACATTTTTGGTTTTTCAGAAATTGGTCTATGTCAAGAAAGATAAGACTACTCAGAATACATGATGGAAATCACCTACAGAGTTGAATTCATGGGTTATTGTATTTAGAAGTAGCAAAAGCAACAGACAGAAGTTAGCAGAGAAACTATTGAGACACTAGAAAAGAATATTTGAGAAATCTCAGAATGTGTAATGTCATGTAAATAAGGAATGATAAAGGTATCTGCCACCCTTAATTGCTAAAGAATGTCAAGGAACAAAAAAATTACAAATTGTGAACCTGGTGATTTTTGAAAAAGCAGTTTTAGATCAAGTGTTGGAGGTTGGAAGTTAAAGTTGAAGAGGCTCTAAGTGGAAAAACTATGGATTATTTTTGTAAAATACTTGATAGCAGGAGGAAGGATGAGCTTATGCAGACATCTAAGAGGGTAGTGGTTTTAAGAGAAATTTTTATTTCAGAATAGGAAAAAACAAAGCATTTTTGTAAGCACAGAAAAGGATACTGATGACAGGAGAAAAAAGTAAGATCCAAGAAACAAGTGAGCATATTAAAGCAAACTCTTGCAAGAGACATGAGTGTGAGAAGCAAAGTGGATTCAAGAGAACCTTTGGAAAGAAAAAATAATAGCACAGGATCTTTAGGCTGCCACTATTCAAATTACTTGCTTCCTTTGTAATTATGTAGTAGAACTTTCTAATGCTTTGTCTAGATGTTAAACTGGTATACAAAAGAAAGATTAATTAACTAGAGATAAGACCACAGGAATTAAGCAAGGAAAATGTATTAATCAGGACGGTTTTGTTGCAAGTAAGAGAAATCTGGGCTTCCCTGGTAGCTCAGCTGGTAAAGAAACCGCCTGCAATGCAGGAGACCCTGATTTGATTCCTGGGTTGGGAAGATCCCCTGGAAGAGGGCATGTCAACCCACTCCAGTACTCTTGCATGGACAGAGGAGCCTGGCGGGCTACAGTCCATGGGGTCGCAAAGAGTCAGACATGACTGAGTGACTAAGCACAGCACAAGTGAAATCTACTAACACTGGTTTAAGTATTACAAGGAGGAATTATTAATAGGATGCTGGAGTGTCTGATGGCAAAGATGTAGCTGGGCCTCAGGAATTAATTTAAACCACGGTCTAAACCACTGTGGAGAATCTAGAGTTCTCTCAATCTGTTTCTGCTTCTTATTGTACTTCACTGTAGCTTATCTTCCTTGGCATCTCATGCAACATAGCAAGTGGACACTACCAACAGCTTCCAAGCTTCTATTATACAAGACTATTCAAACAAACTATCTGTTTAGACTCATTATGAAACCATTCTGGTTGAGCCAACTTATACCGGGTATCCACCTCTTGACCAACCAGCTGTGGCCAGATGACAGGGTCATGTTTTATGAACATACCTCTTGGTATTGCAACCGTGGGATGGGTCTGGGAAAACCCAAGTTCCCAGAAAAACTTGCAAGAAAATCTTGGGAGAAGTAAAACAACAGGTTTCTACTAAACAAGACCAGTGAGGCAATGTTCTAAGATGTAGCACTGGTGAAGTCTCAACGCACATTTCTGATATTTTCCTGACATTCATTTTCTTAAAATAGAAAAGTCAACTCAGCTTGCTTAAACACAGGAAGTCATCATGACAACCCAGCTCAGAATTAGAGTATTTTAAACACAGACTATTCAACAAGCACAGATTGTATACTATTATGTTCCAGATATAGCTTAGTGTTCAACAAAGCTACTGAAAATGAGAATTCAAATACGTATAAAGATTTGAGTAGTGATAGTGCAGTTTTCCTCTTATTTTATGCATTTTTGTTTAAAACAAAACTATCACTGATCGGTGACAAACTCAGGGATAATAATTACCAGGTTTTCTCTTCAGCATGTGTTCTGCCTCTATTGCTGTAATTTCAGAAACTGTGGTGAAAACATGAGCACAATGAACGGAAGCACGCTCCATGCAATACCGGTGATAAATCTGCCTTTCCCCAGCCTCTTTGTCTATGTTAAACTGTGAAAACAAAGCAAACACACACACATAGACATTTGCTTACACCAATTCTTCTACATAGGCAAAGCAAAATCACATATTTCTCACACTATTTTTCCTTACGGCTATGTGGAATTTTATGACAACAAAAAAGAAGTGACAAATTTTTATTAAATCTATCATTGAAACACAAAGCTGCTTATGCTTACAAAGAGTGCTCTTTACTTTAAGCTGGGGAGATATGCAATCATATTTGAAGACAGTGTGATATGAACACTGACCTTTATTGAAAGGATAAAGTTATAATATTGATATATAACGTATATTATGATTTTGTTCCTTAAAAACAACTAATAAAACCTGATGAATATTGTTAGTTGTTTTTATTAATTGCTATATACTGGCGTGCTGTGGTTCATGATGTTGCAAAGAGTCAGAAACAACTGAGCGACTGAACTAAACTGAACTGATGCTCTTAAGTATTTTGAAGTGAAATATTTGATGTGCTTGAAATATTCGTTATGCTTCTGTAATATTTTCTCTTTCACAAACATCAAAGCCTGCTCTTCTCCAGGGAACACGGTGGTTGAGCTTATCACAGATCACTGGTTTGCCCTTATTAGTCTACTGTTAGGAAATCTCCCTGACCTCTTGACCTTTCTGAATTCCTTGGTGACTTTATTTTGAATATACATCTTATGTTTACAATTTGACCTTCAGGTTCAGTTGACCTTTTTATAGGCAAGCTCTCCTCAGGACCATTCACTGTTTTGCAAATGTTAAGTTTTGTCCAAAAGAACTTTCTTGCACTCAAAATGCCTCTGAGATGATGGTATAACTTTCTGCTCTCATTATCTGAGTAGTATTAATCATGTATTACAAATAGGCACAAAAATACACTCAAAAAAATATGCAGTCTATTGCAGAGACTCCTAGAATTTTTTTAAATGGGATGGGGGCAGTCAATTTTTCAACTTCCTAATGTTCCCGATAGTGAGACAAAACTCTAAAATGCTAAATTGACTTGACTGGCAATATAGACACCAAGTCTGCAAAACTCCTGACTGTATGTTACTCAAATGCTTGACCATGACTTTTTTATTTTAACTTTTTTACATTCTTTCCTTATTTATTTTTAAAAATTTGTTTGATTTTAGTTGGAGGATAATTGCTTTACAATGTTATATTGGTCGCTTGACCACTACTACTGACAGAATGATATGAAAAACATAGTTACATTAATCTGAACTGATGAAAACCGGAAGAAAGAAGTCAAAACTGAATGACTTTGGTCATAGAATAGGGCAGTCTTCTAAGATAAGCAAACCCAATTGTTTGATCACAGGGATCTACATTCTTGTTTTTGGTAACTCTGTCTTAACTGGACTCCCCACAAAGCTCCACCTATAACTCACTGCAGGGTTACAGCAGAAATCTGACCTTCGTTCATTTGGAGGATGGAGGAAGTGAGGCTCATGGTACAAGCGGATGCCTAGCATCCCTGTGGGGTACCTGCCACTCAGAGCTGTGTGAGGATCCCGGGGTCCTCACAGCATTTCCTAAGCAGCCCAACCTCAGAGCTGCAGTGGCTGATGTCTTCCAGGCCCCTTTGGATCTTGGGTCTGTTACTTCAAAGTGGACAGACATCTGGCCTGTCCCTGCTACACTCTGCTGCACTCTGAACAAAGTTAAACTTTATGAGCTCTCAGTCCCCTCAGGGGAAGCCGCGTCATGAATATTGATTGGTCAAAAGGGCATTTCTGCCATCTGGATGACAGATGAAAGGTGAAGATCAATACTTCCCATCCGTCAGCTTCAAGAGTTGGAAAGAAAGGTGGCGAGGGTGGAAGAGCTAATTACCTTATCAAGGTGGTTGTAAAAATCAATGTTAGCTGCACAGAGATACCGCCCAAGCAGGGTGGCATGGGTGGTAAAAACTGTAGCAATGGGCAGTTTCCGAGCTCGAGAAAGAATCAGCCCAATCCCGGCTTGCCATTCATGGAACTGGACAATGACGTGTCTCCCATCAGCATGGTCCGTCACCTAGGCCAGACAAGAAGCTTGTAGAAAAGTTCAGGATGAAGTTTGATCTTGCTCACGGTCCACAGAATAAGGAACGTTGTTATGCTTGTAAATTTTAGCAAAATTAAAAGGAATCTAAATATAAACCATGCAGATTTAGCAACTGTAAGGGTTTTCTAAAATTTAGCTTCCTGTTCATAAAGCCCATATATGTTTATGGCTTAATCCTCTTTTTCAATATGGATCAGATTTATTTTTGCATTCACAGAGGGGACTCCTAGAATAAGTGTACAGTAGGTGATCAATAAATATTCATTGAATGAATGAATGATTAATAGCAATAAATTTTTGAAGTTTCACTGAGCAGCTGAATCAATTGGGACAAGCTACTTACAATCTTCTTTTTTAAATTAAAGTAATGACTTCATGTTTTAAGTCAGTCTTACTTGGATTTTCTGCTACTTAGAGCCAAAAACATTTTAGCTGATATATTATTATTATATATACATCATTATTTTATATTATAATAATATTATTTTATATTATTAATATTATTTTTAATATATCTTATTTTGTATATTATTATTTTAAGAATATGGGACTGGGGGAAAAAGATTTGCTTAGAAACAAATAGAAACTTAGTAACACACTGAGGACCCAGATCTAATTCCAAGTCTAACTCTAACACTAGGCAAGGCACCAATTTCCTAAAGTTACTTTGTTTCACTAAAAATAGAGCTATCACACGATCCAGCAATCCCACTCCTGGGCATATGTCTGGTAAAGATGAAAACTCTAATTTGGAAGGATACACACACCCCAGTGTTCATAGCAGCACTATTTACAATACCCAAGACCTGGACGCAACCTAAATGTCCATCAGCCAATGAACGGATAAAGATATGGCATACATATATAATGGAATATTACTCAGTCATAAAAAGAATGAAATACTGTCATTTGCAACAGTATAGATGCAATAGAGATTATCATAGTAAGTGAAGTAAATCAGACAGAGATATCATTTATAAGGGAAATTTAAATATAATACACAAATGAATTTGTTTACAAAATGGAAACACACTCACATAGAAACAAACTTAGAGTTACCAAAAGGTAAACAGTAGTGGGTAGGGATAAATTAGGAGTATGGGATTAAGAGATACACAGTACTATATATAATCTAGATAAGCAGTAAAGATTCACAAACTGTATTTTATATCTTGTAATAACCTACACACCCTTTATGGCTGTTGGCTTCGTCAGAAAGAAGTTATACTGGTCAAGGGAACACACAGCCAATATACAGCTCTGTGACTTGTTCTTAGAATACAGTCCCACTTTGCCAGAGATGCTCTTAATTTTTGCTTTTTAAACAGGGAATAATCATCTTGAGGTAATGCAAGGAATGTGAAGAAATCCTACTGCCATCCTTTCAGGAACTGAGTACAGACTTGGCTCATTTAACAAAGACTGATTTCCAAGGCTCTTATTGT
Organism: Aepyceros melampus; assembly: GCA_006408695.1. Classification (NCBI taxonomy): domain Eukaryota; kingdom Metazoa; phylum Chordata; class Mammalia; order Artiodactyla; family Bovidae; genus Aepyceros; species Aepyceros melampus. The sequence continues at coordinate 183,607 of SJXQ01007571.1, read as the reverse complement.
TGTTTTACATCTACAGAACATTTCACTGCTGTGGACTTCTTAGCAGCTGCTGAGATCACTTCACCCTTTAGTAAATGATTGAAGATCTAAGAGCCACTGCAGTCACACAAGCACTCACGTATGAACAAAACCGAATATTTCAAGCCGTTTTCTACTCCCCTGATGCTGGAACGCATGTACTTAGTCCATGATGTAGAGTATTTTTTCTTGCATATATACTGGATATTACCTATGTAGCAGGAAATATAATTGGGTGTTTTACCCACATTGTTCTAGTTAAACCTGACATGAGATAAATATTAATAAGCATGATTATCACCATGTTTCAAAGACTGGTATTCAGTTACAGGGCTTCCCTGGTGGCTCAGACTGTAAAGAATCTGCCTGCAGTGTGTGAGACCTGGGTTCGATCCCTGGGTTGGGAAGATCCCCTGGAGGAGAGCATGGCAACCCACTCCAGTATTCTTGCCTGGAGAATCCCTATTGAGTTACAAGAAGGCATTTTCTCAGATTCCTTTGATATGTCAATAAAACAAATAATAATGGTGCCATCTCAAAACTAGCTTAAAAACCAGAGGATCATTGCTGAGTACAGCAATGTTACCGAATATTTCAAGCCGTTTTCTACTCCCCTGATGCTGGAACGCATGTACTTAGTCCATGATGTAGAGTATTTTTTCTTGCATATATACTGGATATTACCTATGTAGCAGGAAATATAATTGGGTGTTTTACCCACATTGTTCTAGTTAAACCTGACATGAGATAAATATTAATAAGCATGATTATCACCATGTTTCAAAGACTGGTATTCAGTTACAGGGCTTCCCTGGTGGCTCAGACTGTAAAGAATCTGCCTGCAGTGTGTGAGACCTGGGTTCGATCCCTGGGTTGGGAAGATCCCCTGGAGGAGAGCATGGCAACCCACTCCAGTATTCTTGCCTGGAGAATCCCTATTGAGTTACAAGAAGGCATTTTCTCAGATTCCTTTGATATGTCAATAAAACAAATAATAATGGTGCCATCTCAAAACTAGCTTAAAAACCAGAGGATCATTGCTGAGTACAGCAATGTGCTTCTCCTCTATCGTGGGACTCTACAGTAAACAGTACCTCTTTCAAGAACCAGGCAGTTAATGACCCAAAGATCAGCATATCGTTAGCTTCCTGGTCGTGATAAGGAATGCCAACGTTGCATGCTTCCCAGAGGTCTCCTTTCCACTTGTCCAGGTTCCAAGCCGAATAGCCGATGTCAAAGAGGACCACATAAGGACTCCCTTCTATCAGCCATCTTCCAAAGCGCACCTGCCATAGAAAGGACACACAGCCATGGAGTAACACTGGGCAATGCAGGGAGGAAAGTGTATTTGTACTTAGAAGCTGTACTTGATAGAAACTGTATTTAGAACTCTGGAGATTACACAAGCCATATAGGAAACAATAGCGGTAACACAGAGCATCTCATGTTTGAGCCTGAAGAGGAAATAGGCCAGCACCCAATCATCTAGAATCTCCAAGTTCTTGCTTTTCACTAAATAATCAAAACTGAAGTATGTAGACCATGTGATCTTTGTTCTTCTATTATTACCTTCCCATGACCTTGAGCTCATGGTTTTAGGTTGTTTCTCTAGACAAAGGTATATGATTTCTCTTATTCCTCCTATCAAAAAAAAAAAAAAAAAAGTGATGATAAGTGTTTCCCAGTATGGTTACTGCAAGAAGTCTTAACTAAATATATTGACCAAGACATATTTGAGGGGCTTCCCAGGCGGTGCTAGTGGTACAGAATCTACCTGCCAATGCAGGAGACATAAACGTGGGGTCGACCCCTGGATCAGGAAGATTCCCTGGAGGAGGGCATGGCAACCCGCATGAGTATTCTTAACTGGAGATTCCCACGGACAGAGGCACCTAGAGGGCTATGGTCCATGTGGTTGCACAGTCGGACACATCTGAAGTGACTTCACGCACACGGGCAGACACATCTTCTCTTTAAGATAACTATTCTACTATATTCTTCAAACTGATTATTTTATTCCAAAATATTTTATCTTGTGGATGTTTTAATGTAGTAGCTGTTTCAAATTTTTCCAATCAAAAACTATATAGTCATTTGTATGTTTAAATTTTAACTTTCCTTTTGGTATCTACTTTACTATAGTAATTTACTCATGTTTTTTATTTTATGTTTCTTCTCCTATTATGTGCAAGGCAATTCCATAAACGAATTCAAGCCCTTTTTGAAGTTGGCAGAAGCTAAGAGCCTCTCTCATTGGGCATCTAGTTCTCTCTAGTAAACTGAATTTACGTTGCCAGCATTGACCTTACGACTCCTCTCAAGGTGGAATTTTCCAGAGCGTGAAAGCCCATTTGATCACCATTCCCTTACTTGGGAGTCAGGAATTCATGGTGATTTCTTTCTCCCATCCATGCCTTGGTCAACACTGAAAGATCCTCATTACTTGTCAGCTGCATCCATTGCAACTCAGTATTTATCATGGCATAATTTCCTTTTCAGATTTAGTTTTACTGAGCTCCAAAGAATTTTTCAATAGATTCTTTTGGGACATTCATTGATTTATACATTCATTTAACAAATAGGTTCTGGCTGCCTGATATGTGGCATATGATGTAGTAAGCTAAGAGCACAGAGGAGTGTTGAAACTACAGAAAATGCAAGCTAGATTGTCTTGACTTCCAATGCATTCTTGCTCATGACAGGAAACATCTTTACGTCAGAGATCCACTTGGAATCTTGAGTGCAGTCAGTTTCATTATGACTTTCATCTCCCTTTTCTTTCACAAGAGCTTCAAATGTGAGGGCTTCCCTCATAGCTCAGTTGGTAAAGAATCTACCTGCATTGCAGGAGACCCTGGTTTGATTCCTGGGTTGGGAAGGTCCTCTGCAGAAGGGATAGGCTACCCACTCCAGCTTTCTTGGACTTCCCTTGTGGCTCAGCTGGTAAAGAATCCTCCTTAAATGTAGGAGACCTGGGTTTATTCCTGGGTTGGGAAGATCCCCTGGAGAAGGAAAAGGCTACCCATCGCAGTATTCTGGCCTGGAGAACTCCATGGACTGTATTGTCCATGGGGTCGCAAAGAGTTGGACATGACTGAGAGGCTTTCACTTTCACACTTTCAAATGTGAACCCCTTCTAACATCTCATTCATTTCATCCCAACAGTATAACCTGCAACCTTTGCTATTCTAATTCTCCACACCATTCTCACTGTGATATGCTTCCAAAGTACCCTCTGGGACTTCAACTTCCCTTTTAAACTAAATGTTCTACACCCTAAACCTCCTAGACACCATCACTCCCATCGACATCTCAATGAAAACTCATTTTTCCACTCTTAGAAAGTATATTCCTTAGGTGAATGCGAAGGAAAGTTAAGGTTTTTTTACATCGTACTGAAACTTTTAAAACCTTACTCTTTCTTTGCATATAAAGAAATCTCTGAAGTTTACATTATCCAAACATGTTACCTTTCCCTATTCTATGAATTTCCTGGGTACTTTTCTACCTTATTCTGGGAAATTTTAAAATCAGGATTGTATCCTACACACTTACCTCATAGCTATTTGACCTTACTGACTTTAAAGAACTTCATGTCCACTGCACAGCAGCCACCCAAGCTCAAGGCTGCAGTCTTATCCTTGTCAATAGCCGAAGTGTTACTCCTCTGAAATGTTTATCCTTCAACCACAACTTCCACACTTCTCTCATTGTGTTTTTCCCGGTGTATATATTCTTTCATTTTCCTCTTCAGCATCTCCAGTTTCTAGGACCCTCTTTCCTGTCCTACATCATCACCATTTTTTCCTTTCATCGCTTCCTTTCCTGTCCATTTCAGACCCAACCATCCAGCAACTTAACCATTAATTCAGTCAATTGCACAGTTACCTCCAAGACTTATGCCACCTTGCCCCACTGCACACCTGCTGAAATTAAACAACACTGAATCTCCAACTATTTAACTTCTAACACTTTCACTGGGGCTGCTGACTGCAGTAAAGCCCTCTACATATGAACCTTCAAGTTGCAAACTTTCAAAGATGCAAATGTGCATTCACATGTCCAGTCACATAAATTAGTCCACATGTGTGGTGTACATTGCCACACGTGTGCATCCTTTACATGTGGCCATGCTTTTGTGTACTTTACTGTACAGTACTATATAGAATACAGTAGTATAGTACTTTATTTCAGGCCCCAGACCCTGTGCCATCAACATCAGGCATGCATGAAATTGCAGCTCACCTTCCATCTCCTGTTGCTCCTATTCAGCTCTACCATCTCCCACCTCCCTCCTCCAGTCAGTAAATCTTCTTGTCTGTTCACCTGATGCCAGCCCTTGAATGCTAGATATGGGATGGTACTACCTACTTTTGAAGGCACTATACTTTAAGCTTAAAAATGTTTTACTTTTTGTGTTCGTTTTTCATGTATTGTTTGTGTGAAAAGTATCGTAAACCTATTACAGGACAGTGCTTATATAGCCAATTGTGTTAGTTGGGTACCTAGGCTAACTTTGGTGAACAAACAATTGAACTTGAGAATGTGCTCTGAAAACAGAACTCATTCATGTGTAGGAGACTGCTGGAGAAAGTCACAGTTGTGTATATTTGTGCCATTAAAAAGCCATGACTATACCTTAAGGAGGGGCTTCTCTGGTGGCTCAGTAGGTAAAGAATCTGCCTACAATGCAGGAGACCTGGGTTCAATCCCTGGGTCAGGAAGATCCCCTGGAAATGGCAACCCACTCCAGTATTCTTGCCTGCAGAACTCCTTGGACAGAGGAGCCTGGTGGGCGATAGTCCATGAGGTCACTATAGTCCATATAGTCCCAAAGAGTCAGACATGACTGATCAACTAACACACACACATACCTTAACAATGGCTGGACATTCTTTTCCCTATTCCTTAAACCCTTTTCCAGAATTTCTTTCTTCACACTCTTTTATATTAATACTTGCCTTCTAACTCTCAGAAGTTTATCTTGAGCACTTAAGATCACTGAAAACACGGAGTGAAATGATTTGAATTCCTCAGTAACTCATTTCTGTTTGCATTTATCCTTTGTCTCCAGTTTGAGCAAAAGGAATGAAGAACAATCCTTTCAGCAGGGCTTTGGATCTCATTTCTTCTCCTATTCTCAGTGACCTTACTCTCTTTCATCATCTATTCCTTCTAAACTTTCAGTTTCTCTCTGTCCTCTGGATGCTTCTTTTTGGAATATAAATATGCTCACTCATATTTAAGAAAACACGAATTCTCAGAACCATATCTCTTGAAATGATTTTTATCCTTCCTCTTTGTAGAAAAACCTCCCAGCCACATTTCTGTATCCTTTATCTCACTACTCATTCATTCCTCAAGCTACTGCAATCTGCTTTAACCCCACTTTCTCCTCTGAAGTTGTCATTAGCAAGATGACCACAAACGACCTGAGTATTACTCAACCCAACTGACCTGGACTCAATCCTTGGTTGATCCAATCCCTTCTTTGTACTTGAAACTCTCTCTTTCCTTGTCTTGACATCTCTATTCCTATTGAGGTGGCAAAAATTACTGCAAATTTAGTAGCTTAAAATGGCACAATTTATTATCTTACAGATTTAAGGGTTATCCCTCTGAAATGGGTCTTATGAGTTAAAACTGACATGTTGGCAGAGGTGCATTTCATCAGCAGTCTCTTGGGGAGAATCTGTCTTCTAGCCTTGCCCAGGTTCCAGAGGCCATGTGCATTCCTTGGCTCCTGGCCCCTTTCCTCCACCTCAAAGCTTTCATCGCTTCAATTTCTGCTCACGTTGTCATATCTCCTCTCTGATTCTAATTCTACTGCCCCCCTCTTACTAAAATCAGGATACTTATGATTACATTGGATCCACCCAGATAACCCAGGATAATCTTCCCATCTCAAGAACCTTAACACTGTCTCAACTACAAAGCCCTTCTGGTTCTAACCACTAGCTGAGCTTCTGCTTTTGCAGTCTGTGACTTCTTTTCATGTGGATGTTCTAACACCCTGACATCGCCCAAGTTTTGGCTCAAAATGTTGCTCTTAGTCTATAATCTTCCACTGAATAATATTATAAACACCCGTAATGTCAACTACAATTTAGACATAACTGACTTTTCCCCAAGCATCTCTGTTCTATACCCTCTGCTGAGTTCCAAACCTGCTATACTACTAGGTTTTCATGAGGTGTCTCAGATGTAATCTATTTAAAATCAAGTTCATCATCTTTCTCATACACCAACTTCTTCGGCCTAAGAAGATGAGTGGCTTTTCTCATGAGTTAGGTAAAGGGTGGTTTGCTTCCACAACGGTTTACTGACTTGCTGAATGACGCATCAGACGCCGTCTTTACCTGGCAGCCATGTTTGTTCATCGCGTCCATGGCTCTTCTAACGGCATCATTCACAGGTTCACACTGTTCCACCTGAGTCTTCATATTATGCTCAAAATACGGACCAATCAGAAAATAGTTGTCTCCCCATTCATCTGCTGTTGTTTTGGCCTTTGTCTGAATCACAGTATAGATGCCACCGACTTTAAAAAAAAAAAAAAGGTCCCATTATCATTCAGGTTAATAGCTAGTGTTAAGTGATGAAGGGATGGAAACAAGTCCTCAATTTTCCTATGTTGCTTAAGTAAACATATATTTTTCTGATATGCCATGCAGCATGTGGGATCTTATTTCCTTGACCAGGGATTGAACCCATGCCCTCTGCATCCCTGAATTGGAAGGGTGGAGCCTCAAACACTGAACCACCAGGAAAGCCCAAGACAACTTTTTTTTGAAGTATAGTTGATCTACAATATTGTGCTAGTCCTCATTTTTAAGTTAGCACCTGGAATCAAGCACAAAGATTTATTTAGCTTAGTAAAGGAAAGATATAAGCATCTGAATGCAGAGTTCCAAAGAATAGCAAGAAGATAAGAAAGCCTTCTTCACTGATCAATGCAAAGAAATAGAGGAAAAGAACAGAAGGAGAAAGACTAGAGATCTCTTCAAGAAAATTAGAGATACCAAGGGAAACTTTCATCCAAAGATGGGCTCAATAAAAGACAGAAATGATCTGGACCTAACAGAAGCAGAAGATATTAAGAAGAGGTGGCAAGAATACACGGAAGAACTGTACAAAAAAGATCTTCACGACCCAGATAATCATGATGATGTGATGACTAATCTAGAGCCAGACATCTTGGAACATGAAGTCAAGTGGGCCTTAGAAAGCATCACTACGAACAGAGCTAGTGGAGGTGATGGAATTCCAGTTGAGCTGTTTCAAATCCTGAAAGATGATGCTGTGAAAGTGCTGCACTCAATATGCCAGCAAATTTGGAAAACTCAGCAGTGGCCACAGGACTGGAAAAGGTCAGTTTTCATTCCAATTCCAAAGAAAGGCAATGCCAAAGAATGCTCAAACTACCACACAATTGCACTCATCTCACATGCTAGTAAAGTAATGCTCAAAATTCTCCAAGCCAGACTTCAGCAATATGTGAACCGTGAACTCCCTGATGTTCAAGCTGGTTTTAGAAAAGGCAGAGGAACCAGAGATCAAATTACCAACATCCGCTGGATCATGGAAAAAGCAAGAGAGTTCCAGAAAAACATCTATTTCTGCTTTATTGACTATGCCAAAGTATCAACCCTGGGATTTCTTTGGAAGGAATGATGCTAAAGCTGAAACTCCAGTACTTTGGCCACCTCATGCAAAGAGTTGACTCATTGGAAAAGACTCTGATGCTGGGAGGGATTGGGGGCAGGAGGAGAAGGGGACGACCGAGGATGAGATGGCTGGATGGCATCACTGACTCAATGGACGTGAGTCTGAGTGAACTCTGCGAGTTGGTGATGGACAGGGAGGCCTGGCGTGCTGCGATTCATGGTGTCACAAAGAGTTGGACACGACTGAGCGACTGAACTGAACTGAATACAGATTCTGGCATTAATTATCAACTCTACTTTGAAGAACAATTTTGTTACTTGTACGCGAATAAGAAAGTCTTATTTTTCATCATGGTTTTTCATAATGTATTTCAGTTTTTTAGCGTATGGAGTTTGATAGCTACTACATCTCTTAAATTTCTTATTTCAATCATTCAGACCGTAAGTAATATTTTACTTGTATTATATGACTTACAGTGATAGTCATGATTGACAGCCAAAAGGTAGAATTGCCATCTGCAAATTTCTTGAACCACTCAAAACATACTTTTTGATAAGTTGCTTTTTGAGAAGTGAGACACAAAAGACAAAGATAAATCCTACTACATGACAAAACAAGGGTCACTAATTTAGGAAAGAGCTAATATAACTTCCAAAATGTAAATATTGTATATAGTTTTCATATAAGCCTACATAAGGTTATTGTCCTTTGAAACTTGATCTTTAAGAAAAAACTTTTTGACCATGCCTAAAAGAAATTGAAATGGCCACTTGAGCAGAGTCTGATAATAAAGATATTATCGATCCCAGCTTCCAATGGCTGATGAATGCAGCATGAGACCCAAGAAAATGATCTGCAAATCTACAGGCAGAGCCTTCCGACTGGATCAGAACAGACAGGATTCACTTAACCATTCAATGATGAATCTGATTCATGCCAACATCAAGGATACCTACACACTTCACCAAATTCCAGAAATGTTTAGGAACTATCGAAACCATTTGTTGAGGGAAAAAAAAATTAGACAAACAGTTTGCAAGGGTAACTAAATAGAACTTTTCTCTAAAGTCTGAGTCACGTCTTAGCAACATATTTAAATATATATATTTATATAAGCTTTATTCAAGCCCACTATCAAAATAATTCAAAATCTTTAAATAATTGCTCCTTTTCGTAGACTTACTTCCTTCATTTGTATCTAATCCAGAGGAATATACATTCAGGTTCTGATGGCATACACTTCTTAAATGTCTTACATTTCTATTCTGGGACAATCTTTTTTTAATGGTAAATTAAAAAAAAATTAATTAGTTGATTTGTTTCTGGCTGTGCTGGATTTTCGTTGCTGCCCGCAGGCTTTTTCTAGTTGTGAGAAGCAGGGACCACTCTTCGTTGTGGTGTTTGAGCTTCTCATTGTGGTGGTTTCTCTTGTTGCAGAGCACCGGCTCTAGGGCAAGAGCTCCATAGCTGTGGTCCACTGGCTTAGCTGGCCTGCGGCATGTGGAATCTTCCTGGATCAGGGATTGAACCTGTGTCTCCTGAATTGGCAGGTGGATTCTTAACCACTGCACCACCCGGGAAGTCCTTTGAACACTCTCTTTTATTTGCAACTATGTAGTGTTGCAAATTCAAATACAATTGCATTAATGCAAACAAAACATTTTTATTTGCTAAAGGATATAAGGGAGAAGAGGAATTCTTTATTTCAAAAAAAGGTAAGATTTGAGAATTGAAATGCAAAGATAAACACAATTAATTAATTTGCTACTTCTTTTTCCCATTTGAAGCTTTCAGTTTTGGAATAAAATAGTCCCCAAATAGCCTTAAGAGTGCTTATAAATACTATGACTATATTATTTCAGTCTCTTAGGAATAGAAGCATAAAACTAAGAAAATGTTTTCATCCCATATTGGTTGAGACCTGATTGTAAATAAATTTTCCCCATCCCCCAGACTTCTCCCCTTACAGTCTTTCTGTGAGGAGGTGCTCTTACTGCTAATTGTAAAGCTTCATTTCAGGCCCTCTTTGTCCTTCCCAGATTTATATGCCAGCTACTCTCCTTAGTTCTCACTCTATTTACCATCTTTAACCCAACTCCCCACCCAGCATGCTAATTAAAGATGAGTATGATAGCCTAGAAACAGGGTCATTCCTATTTTTAAATTTGGAGTATAGACCAAGGGTTCACCAAAATCTATTTTTCAATGAATTATTGTTTTCCCACAGTGTAGGTCATTGAATTTGGACTGACTCTTCACTTTCAAACATGTACTTTGCATTTTATTGATCTCTACTTTGCTGAAACAACATGGGAGCTATTTCTAGTGTGAGGGCAAAGTAAACAAAGAAAAAAATGAGCTCTCATTAACATATGTGTCAGTGAAGTAGCTAAAACCTCAAGTCATCATCTAGAAGCACTGCCGGCATTGTTAAAAGCAGAACTCCAAGGCAGTATGGAAGGTGGGAGCCAGTCATAAAAAGGATTTTTTGTTGAGTCGCTAAGGCACAGCCAACTCTTTCCTGACCCATGGATTGTATGTAGCCCACTAAATGTCTCTTTCCATGGGATTTCCCAGGCAAGAATACTGGAGCGGGTTTCTTTCTCCAGGGGACCTCCCTGACCCAGGGATCAAACCCTCATCTCCTGCATTGACAGGCAGATTCTTTATCAATGAACCACCAGGAAAGTCATAAAAAGGAGATACATATAATAATATATAAGTATGTATATAAAGGGAGAAGGCAATGGCACCCCACTCCACTACTCTTGTCTGGAAAATTCCATAGATGGAGGAGCCTGGTAGGCTGCAGTCCATGGGTTGCTCAGAGTCAGACACGACTGATATCATCTAGAAGCACTGCCGGCATTGTTAAAAGCAGAACTCCAAGGCAGTATGGAAGGTGGGAGCCAGTCATAAAAAGGATTTTTTGTTGAGTCGCTAAGGCACAGCCAACTCTTTCCTGACCCATGGATTGTATGTAGCCCACTAAATGTCTCTTTCCATGGGATTTCCCAGGCAAGAATACTGGAGCGGGTTTCTTTCTCCAGGGGACCTCCCTGACCCAGGGATCAAACCCTCATCTCCTGCATTGACAGGCAGATTCTTTATCAATGAACCACCAGGAAAGTCATAAAAAGGAGATACATATAATAATATATAAGTATGTATATAAAGGGAGAAGGCAATGGCACCCCACTCCACTACTCTTGTCTGGAAAATTCCATAGATGGAGGAGCCTGGTAGGCTGCAGTCCATGGGTTGCTCAGAGTCAGACACGACTGAGCGACTTCACTTTCATTTTTCACTTTCATGCATTGGAGAAGGAAGTGGCAACCCACTCCAGTGTTCTTGCCTGGAGAATCTCAGGGACAGGGGAGCCTGGTGGGCTGCCGTCTACGGGGTCGCACAGAGTTGGACACGACTGAAGCGACTTAGCAGCAGCAGCAGCATGTATATAAAGAGACTCCTCACTATTTTTAAGTGGTTAAAAATCAGAGAATTTAGAAGTCTATGATTTCAGTGTGCATAGCTACTCATCTGACTCCTATCCAAAGACACAGTTGCAGAAGCAAGGACAGTCATTACAGAGTTAGACATCATTCTCTGAGGCAGCAGGTCTGATGGGAAAGAGACTAAATGCTACTGGTGATAATGGTCACCAAATGTTTGCCTGCCTGGCGATCAACTAGGTCTGCGGCTCCAATCAGAGCAACTGTAGTCCAGGACAGTGGGAGATGATAGACTTGGAGAAAGCCCACAGGCATGACCTCCCAGATTCTATCCACAACGGCAGATCTGAATGCTTTATGCAAGAAGGACTTAGTCATGGAAATCTGAATGAAAGGAAAGTGGGGAGACTAGTGCTCTTCTTGAAACTATGTATGTGCCAAACCTAGTTCTTACAGAGACTGTGTGTTTCATGTGGTGTGACTTGGGGTGCCTTTGAGATGACGTGGCTGCAATATCCACTGCAGGCAAAGCAACCCCAACCTCTAATGTTAGTGTTGCTCATGACTATAGTAATCCTGATCCATGTGTTTCTTCCCTTTTTCCTGCTTTTGCATTTAAGAACAGAATCATGCAGTTGTTCAAACTGAGAGTTGATGTGAAAATGAATGATTCAAGATCCACATTTTATGAATAAATTTTTTAAGAAATAATAATAAGCTAACAGTAATTAAGGGCTAGGCACTGATTTGCAGTGATTTACAGTTGGTATTTTCTTTTCATTTTCACCACATTGTTAAGGAAGATACTATTATTATCTTCTTTCTTTTTAGGTGGGGAAACTGAGACATAGAGGCTGTGAGATGGATCCAATATTAGACATGTAATGATGGAGCTGGGATTCCAATCCAGGCAGTCTGACTGCAGACTTACAAGCCTTAGGAGCAGGATTGTAAGTAGAATTGTCCTTTAGTATCCATAGCAGGTTGGGTTTGGGACACAACTCCCTGGCCACCACTCTGGATACCAAAATCCTAGATGCTCAAGTCCTATATATAAAATGGCATAATATTTGCATATAACCTATGACATCCTCCCATGTACTTTAAATCATCTCTAGGTTACTTGCAAATGCTAATGGAGTTTTGCTAAGAGAACGCACTGGTCATAACACTCTCTTCCAACAACACAAGAGAAGACTCAACACATGGATATCACCAGATGGTCAACACCGAAATCAGATTGATTATATTCTTTGCAGCCAAAGATGGAGAANCTGCAGATGGTGACTGCAGCCATGAAATTAAAAGACGCTTACTCCTTGGAAGAAAACTTATGACCAACCTAGATAGCATATTCAAAAGCAGAGACATTACTTTGCCAACAAAGGTCCATCTGGTCAAGGCTATGGTTTTTCCTGTGGTCATGTATAGATGTGAGAGTTGGACTGTGAAGAAAGCTGGGTGCCGAAGAATTGATCCTTTTGGACTGTGGTGTTGGAGAAGACTCTTGAGAGTCCCTTGGACTGCAAGGAGATCCAACCAGTCCATTCTGAAGGAGATCAACCCTGGGATTTCTTTGGAAGGAATGATGCTAAAGCTGAAACTCCAGTACTTTGGCCACCTCATGGGAAGAGTTGACTCATTGGAAAAGACTCTGATGCTGGAAGGGATTGGTGGCAGGAGGAAAAGGGGACAACAGAGGATGAGATGACTGGATGGCTTTACCGACTCGATGCACATGAGTTTGAGTGAACTCTGGGAGATGGTGATGGACAGGGAGGCCTGGCACACTGCGATTCATGAGGTTGCAAAGAGTCGGACACGACTGAGCGACTGATCTGAACTGAACTGAAGACTGATTTTAGCCTTAATATTAGGGCCCAAAAGCATTACATATTTTGGTTCCTAATATCACATGATGCATGGAGTTCCAGTTTTATTTTAACTAAATATTTAGCTGCATGACATTAGTAAACAGGTTTACAACCTGTGGCTAGGCTGAATAGTATTAACATAAAATACCAATTAATGAGACTATGCAGAGTATTATATTTACTGTTATGATTAATGACCTATAAGAAACATAAGAAAAACTGCCATCGTATGTATGAAATTGTAATAGCATCTAATATATTTTTTTGTAGCTGTCCAATATTATGTCTTTCTGATGAAAAAAAAACAATGAAATTGAAGTCACAGAAATACAGAATGGTTATATTTTTGGGGAAGCCCAAGTTTTTAGGAGATGGAAAAGATTATTGAAACAGTTACTAGTCAATGCGTTTATCTATAGTATGCAATATTGTGATCTAGTTACCTTTTTATTTTGGCATTTGTGCATTAGTAGGGATTATGAAGTTTGGCTCAAGCTCCCTAAATCATATTTAAATGTAGATTAACAGTCAGAAAAAAATGAAGTCTAAATTGAGCAAAGAAGAAGTTATTTTTTATTAATTTTATAAAATCATTAAAAACTAAAATTTTGTGCCACCCATTCCACAACAAGTTCACAAAGATATTAAGAGGAATATAATGGCCTTGAAAGTGTTAGCTGTTCAGCCATGTCCGTTTGCTACCCCATGGACTGTAGCCCGCCAGGCTCCTCTGTCCATGGAACTTTCCAGGCAAAATACTGGAGTGGGTAGCCATTCCCTTCTCTGAGGGATCTTCCTGATCCAGGGATTGAACTCAGGTCTTCCACATTGCAGGCAGATTCTTTACCATCTGAGCCACCATGGAAATTCCCATAGTGGCCCTGAACAGCTTTAATTTCAATGCTGAATTCAATGTTCTAGATTTTTCTTGGGTTTTTCATTCTTTGACTCCCCTATTTCATTTTAAATATTTTAAAAGTCACTTTAAAATATTATTTACAGCAGGAGACTAGTATTCAGGGCTCAGGATATCAGTCCCAGAATGTCTATATATGAAGGGTTAGAGTCCACAATGTTTGAAGTGGGTGCTTAGGAGACTTGTCTTGAAGTTGTATTTGCATAACAAGCCCATGACTTTAAAAATTGCTTTGACATAACGGCAGCTTCACATGTGGCTATAATAAAGTACAGACACTTTCCCATTGCTCACTATTAGGAATAATAACAAGTTGAACAATTTTAGAACACTGTCATAACCAGGTTATTGACATTGATCCAATACACCCATATGATTCAGGGATTGCTGACCCCCTTGTACTCATTTGTATGTGTGTATCTTTGAGTATGTGTGTATTAGATCCATGCAATTTTATCCCATGGGTAGGTTCGTGTATCCTCCACAGTATTGTATTGTAGGTTAGAGTATACAAAAAGAGCAAAATGTGCAAGACAGTTTTACTTACACTTTGGACACATATGAGAAGATGTAAATTGTTCAGATCAAGGAATTACACTATTTTGTTTTGGGGTCACTAGAGAGGTACGGATGACACCTCTAGGCTAAATCTACTCTCCCACTATTCACTCTCCCAGATTCTCTCTCACCACTGAGGGCATCTGGGCTCAGCCTTGGATTCTATAACATGCAACTATCACTTCTTTATTCAAGTACATGTGCCATTTTCAGGTTTCTTTTCCTGTAAGCTGCATTTCCCATTTTAGCATGCTCCTTTCCAGAGACCATTCAAGAAATTCATATTTTACTGAAGTCAAATGATCCTAATCTTAATAACATAAACCCTACTCACTAAAATTGTGGGTAGAGTGACTGATTCTCAGCTACTGTCTTCAGAGACAAGGAAGTCTAGGATGGGACTGATTCATTTCACACTTTATGCTGCTAGGGTAGCACTGCTAAATAGTGAAAGACTGTACTGGATTTCTATAGAGACCACCAAGTCACAAAGCTCTGATCTAATTTGGAAAGTGAGGGCAGGGAAAGAGGGCTGGGAGTTCCACGTATGGTGAGTATAATAAGATTCACTCAGTTTGTGCTACTGTCAACCAACTTTTCCACAAATATGCATGTGATATGAAGGAGAAACAGTACAAAAGTATGTCTGCTAAGTCGCTTCAGTCGTGTCCGACTCTGTGCAACCCCATAGACGGCAGCCCACCAGGCTCCACTGTCCTTGGGATTCTCCAGGCAAGAATACTGGAGTGGGTTGCCATTTCCTTCTCCAATGCATGAAAGAGAAAAGTGAAAGTTAAGTCGCTCAGTTGTGTCCGACTCTTAGCAACCCCATGGATTGCAGCCTACCAGGCTCCTCTATCCATGGATTTTCCAGGCAAGAGTACTGGAGTGGGGTGCCATTGCCTTCTCCGAAAGTATGTCTGGGTTAGTATAAATAATCCCATCACTCTTGGAGATTTAGTACAAATATCAGGCACATCTTTGCCAGAGATCTATGTAGCAAATATGGCAGCGCAGGAACTTTCAATAACTAGAACTATCATGAGATGCTTATATTTTCTGCTGGTCAGTTTTTAAGACAAATTCTTCAAAGTACAAAGATGTTTTCTTCTCCAAGTCATTTGCTTTATTTCTCTTCCTGCAATGCTCTTTTCCCAGGAGGTTTGAGAACAGATCTTCTTCTTTATATCCCCTGCAGATTTTAGATTAGCGATTGCATATGATAAATATTCAGTAAACACTTAGAGAATTAAATCATGCCTAAACTTCACATATCTAGAAGAAAATGCAAGCCTACATTTAGAAAGAAAGAAAACAGAGTTATAAAACAGACTTGAAAATTAATAATTCAGAGGTGAAAAGTCCCCTAAAGCATGGTTCTTGGTCTAATTTTTTATTTTAGTTCTGCTGCTTATTTATAACGTCCCATCTTTTTGGAAATGACCCCATACTCACACACATATACAAAGATAAAGGAATCCTGGTTTTGATATGTTTAGAAAAAAGAGCTTTTAAAAACAACCAGACATTAATTCAGCACAATGGTTAATTCATAACAGTCTCAAAATAAAATTATTTTAGTGGTTACTTGATTGATATAGGTAACAATATTATTTCTTCTAGAAATAAAACCAAGAGGACCAAGAGGAATGGTTTACAAGAAAAATCTAATTCACCAGTTTCTCTAATAGATGTTGGAAGAGAAGGATAAGAAGACCAAGAAATATGGCAAGTGAAGGACGGCTGGAAGGATGAAGATACACACTGGGCAAGAGGCCACCCAGAGCAGGAGGAAGCACGCTGTGGATATCTGAAACTGGGGTGACAGCCTGGTTCAGTGGTACAGTGCTCTTCCTCCCAGGCTCGTTTCCCGCTCATGATTATGTCCCTGTACAGAATGGTTTGTGTCTTGGGCTTTATTCCCAGTTCCTACACTGTCTAGAAGACTGTTAAGCCCAAATGCACCTGTAATAATGCCTTTTATCAAAAGGACAAGAAGTAATAAGTGCTGGTGAGAAGGTGGAGAAAAAGGAAATCTTGTGCACTGTTGGTGGGGATGTAAATTGGTACAGCCACTATGGAGAATAGTATAGAGGTTCCTTCAAAAAAGAAAGGAAGGAAGGAAGAAAGAAAGAGGGGGAGGGAGGATGGAAGGAAGGGAAAAAAAGAAAAAGAAACTACCATATAATACAACAATTCCACTTCCAGGTATTTACTTGAAGAAAATGAAATACTACCAAAAAGATGTATGCACCTCCTGTTTATTGCAGCATTACTTAAAATAGCCAAGATATCGAAACAACTGAAATAACTTAAGGGTTCATCAAAGAACGAACTGAAATAAGTCAGAAAAAGATAAATACCACACAATCTTTCTTATACGCAGAATTCAAACACACCAAGAAACAAAACCAAGCTCACTGATATAGAGAATAGACTGATGGTTGCCAGGAAATGGGTATGGAAGAAATGGGTGAAAAAAATGTTTGTTTGTTTGTTTGTTTTTAAAAGAGGAAAATGAGGGATGTTAGGGGACCAGAAATTGCATTAAAAGAAGATTCTGGAAAGGATGCCATGGCTGTCTATACTGGATACCAAGTCCCCACTCTTGCCTTTGTCTCACAGGTTGTCACTGGAAACAAGATGCTGGTCTTTCGGAACAAGTCCTAAGCCCCTTGCCCCTCTGAACTGCTCCAAGTCCTGAGGTAAAGCATCTTCTGGGCAGAGTGGCACCTTGGAGAACAGCTGGGACACATGGCATCTCTCTATGTACACTCAGGGTCTCCCCTAATGTGATCTCATCACATGGGCTCTTCCAGACCATGGTCTCTTCTTATGTAGTGGGTCAGGACTTCCCCAAGTACAAAGACTGAAGCTGCCAAACTTCCTCAAGGCTTAGACTCAGAAAGGCCTAACAGAATGCCTTAGAATGGAAAGGCATTCTATTGGTTAAATCAAGTCACTGTATCAGGCCAGAATAAATGAGGAGTTAAAAAAAGAAAGAAAGAAAACATAAATATCCTTACTTGGCTTACACTTTCAGTTTAATGTGGCAGCATCTTTTATCTATAGATGCCAAGGGTCTGATAATAACTAATCCAAATAATAATACTCATATTACCACTTCCACTTTCATAAAGAGACTATTATTCATCTCTCTTCAAATAATTAAAAGCCAAATAAGTTCAAATTGGCCATATTTCAACTCTCCAACTGGCCATATTTCACCTCCCCAGGTGATAGAAAAGATAAATTGTAGCTCAGTGAAAGAAAACTAAGGGGCTTAATTTAATTATATCTTCAACAGATAAATATGTGATGAACTTGTAAAAAAGAGTTTTCTCTGACAATCTTTTTAGGTGTAAAAGGAAGAAGCAAAAGGAAAAATAGGTTTAAAGTGAAGTAGGAATTTTTGGAGGAATCACAAGAAAGGATGTAGTGATTATGAGGAAAAGCACATAGCAGAAGACTCTGGAGGTCTCTTGAGAATACCAAGCACAGAGCGAGTAGCTGTTTATCTGGGGCAATAAGATAGCTTGCAAGGAATGGTGGAACCAAGCAAGGTTATATTTCAGAACTCAGGGCACTGATTTATCCAAGAACATACAGTTATTTAGAGGCAGACTCAAGACTATGAACCCGGTACTATAAACTTTGAAACTTGGGTTAGGCATGGTGGGCAATGACATCTTGAAAAAAAATGTTGTATACATAGTAAAATTTTACTATCATAGAGAGGTTATGACTTTCCTGACTTTAAAAAGTCATAAATTAATAAGATTCTGTTTAAGAACATACAAACCACCTGTTCACAATAATTCAACATTGTTAATATCCAGGAATTTTGTCTGATCTTCAAATGTTTTCTTAGCTACAGGACTAAAGTATTAATATTTCTCAGCATAACATTTGACTTTAACTATTGATTTTATAGGAGGCTAACAAAATTCTGACCCTAAAAATAGGGCATAAAATAATCACAGGTAGAATAAAAGACAAAATAGGATAAAGCAAAGATGGAAAAAAGCAATCAGAGAAGAGAAAGGGAAAGCCACTAGTGAAGCTAATGCACATAGTCCAACTAGATTCTCAGTTCTTTGTTAACGATACTTTGGGATCTGTTAAGAAAAAAAAAAAATCAAAATGTCTTATTGTTTTGTTGTGTTGTATTTATGTCTAAAATACTCATATAAGTACTTCCCCAGAAACACCTCTTACAGCTTCCATTTTCCCAACTGAAATCGTAAGGGTTTAAGTTGCCTACCAGACCTCACAATGCTATCATAACTTATTCTATAAAAAGTGAAGTGAAAGTGAAGTCACTCAGTCGTGCCCGACTCTTTGGGACCCCCATGGATAGTAGCCTGCACCAAGCTCCTCCTTCCATGGGATTTTCCAGGCAAGAGTACTGGAGTGGGTTGCCATTTCCTTCTCCAGGGAATCTTCCTGACCCAGGGATCGAACCCAGGTCTCCCGCATTGTAGACAGATGCTTTACCATCTGAGCCACCAGGGAAGTATATCTTACTAATTGCATTTCCTCTTATTCACTTTCAACAACCTTAGGGTCCAAATCACAATAAACATTCACCCCCCACCCCCCACCCCTGCCAAGGAGGCCATAACTTCATAATATATTATCTTCCTTCCTTCATCGCTTTCTTCTCTCCTTTCTCTCTGAATCCTTGTTCATTCAGTTTTTTACCCTCCCTTCCCCAACTTTTTAACCTGGTTAATCTATTCACTTTTCAAAACTCACTGGTATATCAAGACTGAGAAATTTCCTTGACATTGCACTCTGGATCTGACATAGCACCAAGGGTTCACCACCCGCCCCCACCCGCAGAGGACTTACCATGGAGTACTGCAGTTACCTCTTTATCTGACTGATTTCATAGTGAACCCTTGTTTACCGAGGTTAAACACTAGGGCACGATAAGCCTTCTACTTCGTCACTCTAGCACAACACCTGGCATATAGTAGTACTCACCAAATGTCCGAAGGCTGAGTAGATAAAATTTATTGAGCACTTCTTAGTCACTGAGTATTGTACTGAGGACATTAATCTTAAGGTTCACAGAATTTAGAAATTCCTTCTCCACAAGGTAAAATTTTATTTAAAGTTTATGATCCAGAACAGATAACCCAATCCTCATAATCTTCCAATTGTTAAGGAGTAGTTGTTATTCTCCTAGCACATGCAAAAAATGCAAGATAATGATACTCAAAATATTACACTAAAATTATTATGAGTATATCTCACACCTCATTTTGTGTGCTTTAGGTGTATGAATCTTACTCTCGTCTTGACCCCAAGTGACTAGTGATGAGCTGGGCATTTGGCTAGAGCACAGTAAGTATCTGTTGAATGAAATTCATAGACAATAACTAATTCTCCTTTTCCCCTTTAAAGTACACAGAAAGAAAAAGGCTACCTAGTGCACTGCCTTAATATGTCCTTGAAAATGTCTGATATAGAGATTAAATCCCCATCAATCCCCATAGTTAATAGTTTTAAAGATCAGTTGCCCTAAGGAAGTTCTTTTAAACTTTTGTTCAAGGCAAGCCGACAATTATCCTTTAAACTCAATATGCTAAAAATGGAGAATACCAAATTTTTGGGGTGACCATATGTTCTTATATTTCTAGGTCAGTCTTGATCAAATAGTATCTTCCATCTGCCCCATAAATAAATTTGTACTTGTCAGCCCGTCTGTTCTGGTTTCACTGGTTTAGAAAATGTGGTCACCGTGAACATTCTATTTATTTCCTACCAACCACCCAACGTTTATCCTCTATGTTTAATGATATTTAAATTATCTTAGCTCTCTTCTGAAAAAAGTAAGGAACATGGACAGCTATTGGCAGAGAAGATGAATATGATGAACTATTCTTATTTTGACATCAGATGACTTGGAAATGTGCTGGTGGTGGAACAAAGCAGATGAAGTTTCCTTCTGTTAAGTGAAGGGTTTTTTCTGATCAAAGGATGGAAAACCTAAATGAATGTGCTGTCTGAGCCTGGTAAGTAGATGGTCAGTGGCAATACTGTCATCATAGCCTGATGTGTTGGGTCAATCACAGTATACCTACACGAATGTGAAAGAGAATTCTTAATCTCAACCTCATGTACAAATGTAAAGGTCAATGTGTTAAACACAAGTAATAAGTGAGGAAGTATGAGATGTTCTTGACTCTGGCATCAAGCCACAGGCTCCATCACTTCAGTTTGGCATTGATTCCTCACACTTAAATAGAATATGAAAACTTTTAAAGCAAATAGAAACTTCAAAGTTCTCCAAGATTAAATCTATATACCTCACCTCTTCCCACAGATTCCGTGCATTCTGGTTTCAGAAATAGCAGTTAAGTTCATGGGTTTCAGCATCAGACTGTGATTCAAGTTATCAGTGTTACTTAGTAACTGAATGGCTTTAAGCAAGTTAATTTGTATTCTAAACATTGGTCTCATCATGTGTAAAACAGATTAAAGCAAAACAAACTAAAAAAAAAAAAAAAAAAGCCTGTCCCTACATGAAATGAGTCAAAAAAAAAAAAAACACTATATAATTCCAACTTGTATGAGGTATCTGAAAGTGAAAGTTGCTCAGTCGTGTCTGACTCTTTGTGACCCCATGGACTACATAGTCTATGGAATTCTCCAGGCCAGTACTGGAGTGGGTAGCTGTTCCCTTCTCCAGGGGATCTTCCCATCCCAGGGATCAAACCCAGGTCTCCCACATTGTGGGAGATTCTTTTACCAGCTGAGCAACCAGGGAAGCCCATGAGGTACCTAAAGTAGTCAAATACAGAAAATAGAATGCTGGTTAATAGGCACTGGGAAGGGGACTGCAGAGTTGTTCAGTATGAGTCACAGTTTTACAAGATGAAAATGTTCCAGAGATCTGTTATACAACAATACAAATATGCCCACCACTCTTAAACTGCACACTTACATTATAGTGGCTCAGCTGGTATATGCGACTCAGTTGGTCAAGAATCCACCTGCAATGTGGGAGACATGGGTTTGATCCCTGGGTTGGGAAGATCCCCTGGAGGAGGGAAAGGCTACCCACTCCAGTATTCTGGTCTGGAGAATTCCTTGACTGTATAGTCCTGTGGTCATGTATGGATGTGAGAGTTGGACTGTGAAGAAGGCTGAGCGCAGAAGAATTGATGCTTTTGAACTGTGGTGTTGGAGAAGGCTCTTGAGAGTCCCTTGGACTGCAAGGAGATCCAACCAGTCCATTCTGAGGGAGATCAACCCTGAGATTTCTTTGGAAGGAATGATGCTAAAACTGAAGCTCCAGTACTTTGGCCACCTTATGCGAAGAGTTGACTCATGGAAAAGACCCTGATGCTGGGAGGGATTGGGGGCAGGAGGAGAGGGGGAAGACCGAGGATGAAATGGCTGGATGGCATCAGGGACTCAACGGAAGTGAGTCGGAGTGAACTCCGGGAGTTGGTGATGGACAGGGAGGCCTGGTGTGCTGCGATTCATGGGCTCGCAAAGAGTTGGACACGACTGAGTGACTGAACGGAACTGAATGGAACGGATAGTCCATGGGGTCATGAAGAGTCAGACACGACTGAGCAACTCACTCACTACATTAAAGATGGTAAATTTTATATGTTATGTGATTTTGTAAAACACACCCACACACAATGAACAAAAACAACAACAAAAAAAAAAACCTGCCTTATAGGATTATAGTGAGGATTAAAATTTTATAGATAGATGCAAGTACTCAGAGGAGTCAGGTGTTTTATAAAAGGGGGCTAGTATTCTTTTTTCAGTGAGATAATCAACATTATTAAAGATACCAAGCACACAGACATTTCTACCTACTCAGTGAATGATTTCCTTCTCAGTGTGTTAGTCAGTGGTTGATGATGGGGCATCAGTCAAGAGGATCACTGAACTCATTCAGATGATTCATTCATGCTGCCAACTTTACTGATGATCATGAGTCTTATGTTTTAGTGAAGCATGAAGCAGTAATCTGGGGAAGCACCGGTCTTCTAAGAAAATTCATTCAGTTATACTTGGTAGCATCCATTCAGGCACTCTGGTAAGCACTGACAATTCCTAAACACCTCTGAGAGCAGAGTCACACAGATTTTCTTTCTTCTGGAAAAAATAGTCTGGGGGTGTTACCAGACAAGAAGCCAATGTCCTTCTCAGTATAAGCTCCATAAAGGTTAAAAAAATTCCATTTTGTTCACCACTGTATTTCAACCTAGAATAGGGTCTGTTATACTGTATGGATATTCAACATTTTTAATTGAATGAATAAATGTTTTGGTCAAAGCCTTATTTAATTCAAATAATCAATAATGGCTTAACTAAAAGAATTTTCCTCACAAGGAAATATCGAAAAAACTTTAGTTAGCAGCCCCATAGCATGCCCCTACTAAAAGTCATTTTGCATTAACCTCAAATTCCTTTCCACTCCAATAAAAGGGAGAGTGTGTATCTGTCTGCTACTATGTCCCCAATCAGGAGTTTGGGACACACAGAAGCTAATGTACCAATAGTTACTAAAAACAATTTGGAGATTTAGAGGTATAGGTAGATATTTAATAAAATGTTTTGAACAATTGTTCATGTAATATAAATCATCTGTTATTATAACTAGCTTTATGAAAACACATCTTGGGTTCTTGGTTTAGGCTAGATAAATATTTATAAATATCATTTTCATACTTGAGTGTGATACCAATATATTGCTTCTGTTCTGTATTGGAGAAAAAAATTTCCAAAAAGGGAGAGTGGGCTAGAAAGAATTTACATCAGGGAGGTATGCAACCTGGGTTCCAATGCCAGAATTGTCTTCCTCCAGCTCTCAGACCTCAGGCAAGACACAATTTCTCCAGGTTTGGCTGTATAGACTGGTTTACTATAGAAATTTTAACTTCTCTGAGCTTCAGCTGTCTCACTGGTGAAATAAACATTACAATCCTTGTTCTACCTATGTCACAATGTTGCCCTGTGGTTTTGAATATTGAGACTTATAATCCTGGTGACATGCTGGATGCTGTTCAGTTCAGTCGCTCAGTTGTATCCGACTCTTAGCGACCTCACGGACTGCAGCATGCCAGTCTGCACGGCCTATCCATCACCAACTCCCAGAGCTTGCTCAAATCCATGTCCATCGAGTCACTGATGCCATCCAACCATCTCATTCTCTGTCATCCCCTTCTTCTCCCACCTTCAATCTTTCCCACCATCAGGGTCTTTTCCAATGAGTTCTTTGCATCAGGTGACCATTGTACTGACACTTCAGTTTCAGCCTCAGTCCTTCCAATGAATACAGGACTGATTTCCTTTAGGATGGACTGGTTTGATCTCCCTGCAGTCCAGGGAACTCTCAAGAATCTTCTCCAAACCACAGTTCAAAAACATCAATTTTGTGGTGCTCAGTTTCTTTATAGTCCAACTCTCACATCCATACGTGACTACTAGAAAAACCATAGCTTTGACTAGACGGACTTTTGTTGGCAAAGTAATGTCTCTACTTTTTAATATGCTGTCTAGGTTGGTCATAACTTTTCTTCCAAGGAGCAAGCGTCTTTTAATTTCATGGCTGCAGTCACCATCTGGAGTGATTTTGCAGCCCCCCAAAATAAAAGTCTGTCACTGTTTCCATTGTTTCCTCATCTATTTTCCATGAAGTGTAGGTGGCTCAAAAACTGTATTTTAATTTTCAGCTTATATATATATATATATATTTACATGGTTATATACTTGCAAGGAAAAAGTATAGGTAGTGTATTCAAGTTAAAATTGTATGGAAAATATTATTTTAAGATTAATTTCAAAAGTAAATTAAGTTTAAATGTAAAATATTAAGCAAGTAACACAGGTAATACATAAATATGGTGCAACCTTGAATGTGATATATGAATAACTGAGGTTTGGGAGAGTCTTGTGAGAATCATTCGTGATAATATGTGAATGTTCTTTTCAAAGTTAAGTGTCAACCATAGTAAGATAGTATTAGTATTAAATAAATGTAAATGAAATAAAGTATTATAATAATTATTCTGGTAAGAGTTATCTTCCTATTTTTTGAGTACTTGCTGTGTTCTTGGTACTTAATAAAAAAACTAGGCACAATGATTATTCTGGTAAAAGTTATCTTCTTTTTTTGTGTGCACCTATTATGTTCTTGGCGCTCAATAAAAACTAGGCATTTTACCCCTACAGACAAATCTGCTGGAAGCTGGGGCCTATCACAGTCAATTGTCTCCCCACATCACGTATCAAGGCCATAAATCCGGTTCTGCTGATGCTGGACTGTACCCTAGCAGAGTTACAACTTCAGAAATCACATTCAGAATTTAAGCAACATTTTTTTCAAAAACCAAAGGCAAACCCTATAAGTGAAGAAGCCACTCTTTTACATGTCTTCATGTCTCAGTATGAGTACTATGAAAAATAAAATTGGACCCTTTTTGATCAATGCTGAATAATAAAAACACAGCATTGCTAAACTCAAAAACTGTGATAGTGAGTCTTCCACAGAAAGGACTCAAAGAATCTGCACCTCATAAAACCACATATTTTAATGAAAGGGTATAAAATGTATGTAATCTGTATAAAAATGTGAGTGTGTAGAAGACAGTGTAGATGACCCAGGAGTGCTTGCTGTTTGCCGTGCTTCCCTTCACACATTCCATACCATGCTACGTGCATCACTCAGACACAATATATCCATTCTAGTCTGTTCTCAGCTACTTACTGGCTTTTCTGCATTCACTTACCTATTTCCTCTTAATTTTCTCAGATAAGTCAGAAATTCATCTTACCTTTTCTGAAAATAGACATGTGTCTAACTGCTATTGGTTCTCACCCATTAAATCATAAACTCCACGGAAAGTCAGAAACTACCCTGCTTCATTTACTGTCACGTCCACAGTACCTGGCATATAGCAAATTCTTCACAAATAGTGAATGAAGGCATACACTAATGAAAAGATGTATTTATGGAGCATCTGTTATATTACATCCTGAAGAAGGAAATGGCAACCCACTCCAGTATCCTTGCTTGGAGAATCTCATGGACTGAGGAGCCTGGTGGGCTGCAGTCCATGGGGTCACAAAGAGTCGGACACGACTGAGTGACTTGACTTGACTTGTTATATTACAACAGGTGCTCCAAAAATACACTAGGGTCTCTGGTGGCTCAGATGGTAAAGAATCTGCCTGCAGTGCAGGAGACTTGGGTCCGATTCCTGGGTTGGGAAGATCCCCTGGAGAAGGGAATGGCAACCCACTCCAGTATTCTTGCCTGGAGAATCCCATGGACAGAGGAGCCTGGCGGGCTACAGTCCACAGGGTTGCAAAGAGTCCGACATGACTGAACCATTAACACTCACACTGTTCTATTCCAGTTACTATGCAATGTTCATTGCTGCTTAAGTACTGACATAATAAAATAAATTTTAAAACTTTACAAACTTTAAAGTCTCTTTTCATGGGGAGTGTTTTAAAAGCATTTTCAGTTAATCTTTTAAAATCAGTCATTTATTCACACGTAGTTTTAAATCAGAACATTAGATAAATTCTCAGAGATTTTATCAAGTTGTATTTACTATTTAAAAAGATAGAATTTTACACTGCTATGGTTACAAAATGTGCTTGAATAATGCATGCATGTAGCTCCAGGAAATGATGGTTCTTTATAACATTGCCGGTGAGCTACTTTCTGTGATGCTGTTCTGTCTATGAAACAATCCAGAGTATTATGTTAGCATAAATAACTTTTCCCATGACCTAAACACTTTTACATTCCAAATCCATGAGAACATGGGACAATATATGGCATTCTCCTGGACAACTGCCATTGCCCCACTGTACTCTAAACATTGTAAATCCCTCTCCCGGACCAAGGGTGTTATATACCAAACATGGTTTCTTCCATAGAGAACTCTGTTTTTGGTGAACTGTTTTCACATAATGGCTAACAAAATATGCAAAACGCTAGTGATCAACGTGTTGATAAAAAGCAAAGAAAGTGTCCATGGAGTTTTAGGGGTTCATCCAACAATGTGGTGGGGAGTTAAAGTCCAGTCAGCATTTTGAGGTCAGAGACTGAAGTTGTTCAACATTTTATCTCCAGTGCTAAGCTTTATTTCTTGTCTAAAGTCACCATCTCATAAATGTTTGATGAATGAATAAAGGGGGAAAATAGATATATATGGTAGGAAGGGCTATTCAGTATAAAGAATCTGAAGCCCTCTCTTTTTAAAAATAGGATAGTCAAGGAAAGTTCTACTATATATACACACACACATATGACTCAGATCTTTAAGGAGACAGATTACGATCTGCAGAAAGGAGAAAGTAGGACAAAAGATGACAGTGATAAAAGAAATGAAGGGACGGGGAAGTTTTGGGTTATCTAATTTTAATCATCACGATGCCTATGATTTCCTTGCTCCTTGATGTTCACTGAATCTTTTTACAGTTCCTTCCCTTGCTATTATGATTCTTTCCTGCATTCAAGGGCTATTCCCAAGGGGGCTGACATCAGTGAGGTCTCTGTGATGTTCTAGGGACTAGCAAGTCTACTGGGTAGGAGAGAGCATCTTTCTCTCCTTCAGCAGATGCCCCAAAGCTGAGCCTGAAGGTGTGCCCCCATTTGCCTGCTAAAACACAAGTCAAGCATCCCTCAGCAAAGATTCAGGCTTGGCTTTGTTCCCTTAGCTATTAAGCTCCATTCCCACAGAATTACAGCATGTCTGAGGTTTCTAAAATCCTTTGTGTGGATCTCGCACAGTTATTGTGCTGGATCCAAATTTCAACCTTGGTTAAACAGGTCTCAAATCCTTTCCAACCCTGCCCCTGGCAGTGAAAGCTCAAGAACACATAATAAAGGAGGGGATAAGAATAACATCTATAGCTTAGTGATCACTTATTATGGGCCAATCACCGTGCTAAACTCAGAATGCAGCATCTCCTCACCATAAGCCCTGCCTGCTAGCTATGATGACTACTCTCATCACCTCTGCTTTACAGATGAAATAAAGAAACTTGTTTAAGTTATCACAAGCACTGAGAATTAAAGCCAGATCTGAGACTCCGACAGTCAATTTTTGCAGTTTTCAAGGGCAAGGGCAAACAACACTAAAAGTACATATAATGTGAGAGCTGTCAAGCCAGCACGTAAACAGATACTTACTACAGTTTGTACACCCCAGAAGGAAGAGGGCAGTGGGTCATCTTCTTCGTGCACTTGGGTAGCAGTATCTTCCCTGGTTTAGGAAGATCCCTTGGAGGAGGGCATGGCAACTGCCTGTACAGAAGAGACTGGTGGGCTACAGTCTATAGAGTCACAAAGAGTCAGACACGACTTAAGTGACTTAGCATACATGCATATCAAGGTAGATCAGGACATGTGGTCATATCTATGTAAACTGAAAATGTATTCATACATCTTTAAATTTCTCTTTTCTAAAAAAAAATCAAAAACATATAAAAATTATCTGGCAATTGTCAACACTTGTAGGCATCAGTGTGGGAAAGCCATTGAGGGAGTCATTTGCTCCAGGTCATGAAACTTGGAGAAAGGGCTTCTCGTAACTGTATTAGGCATGTGTACTGTGCTAAAAGGGGATCATTAAGCCACAAAATAAAACCTTCTAAGACAGAGCAGAGGCTGGAGAAAAGGGGCTGAGGAATGTTTCTTCTTAAAGACGCACGGGAATAACATAAAGTCACTGAGTGCTACTTAATCACTGAAGCAATTTTTTATGCTTATGTTTTGGTCTTTGATTCCAGTCTAGCACCAATTGATTCTTAAAAAAGGGTGCTAAATCTGGCAGTTTCACATTTTCCCTTCTCTTCATCTTTAACTATAGGGTCCTCATCTCCCTTTTTCATTCCATCCTATCTCAGTTTTAGAGAAGACTCTTATACTGTTTAGGGAATGTTCTATGTACAATCAATGTGTTCACTTATTCAGCCAACCTGTAGTTTGTGCCTATGTGTAAGTACTCTTCAAGAGCTAGGAGAGATTCTTAACTGTATAAGAGAGGAAGTCTGCTCAGAAGGAACCAACAAAAACAATAACAAAGCACCCAATTGGGGCTCAATTTGCATATCCAAGTTAAAAATTCTGATATGCTGGGAAGATTGAGCATTGAGCGAGTACTTTTATGAGGTTTTAGTAACCATCTGGAATAAAATGAACTTTGGAAATGATGGTGAGACCCTAGTGTGTTGAATTTATGGCACCCAACCAAGAAGAACATTTTCTTAGACTGTGATTTGATTTCAGAGAAACTATGTCGAGATTTGAAAGCAGGAAGGAATTTTTTTTCTTCTTTTTTTTCTTTGCAGGGAGTAGGGCATATTCCAAATTTTTTGACTATGATTTATGGACCAGAGTAAGAAAACAATGTACCTCACCCTACTCTTCCCCAGCTCCTCATCCCCAGCCCTGTTCCAAGAGAAGGAAGTACCATAGCAAGGATATCAGGGGTCAGCATTTAGACTATGAGTATGAATAGTTCTCCTTGACAGACAAATGTAAGATTAATGGAAACAGATAAAAGAATAGCACCCAGGGTACTCCCAGGATGATTGGATAGGCTGCCTAGGAGAATACACATTACTTGGAATTCTGCCATAGGGAGGGAGGACCTGAGGGGAGAGGCATGCCAGCTATTTTTTCAAGTGAGGGCTTAGAGTCCAACATCAGTTTAATTTTCATTGCTGTTCTTAACTGTGTTCCTTAATAGTTCCCCTCCAGCTTGCTATGGCATGAATAAAGTGAGGCCCAAGAGCTGAAACAATGCAAAAATAAATAAAAGCTATAAAATAAGAATAAACAACATGCTATAGAAGCTATTATCTTGCCAGCATTTTCAATTTCTCTCTCCTAATGTCCCCCTAAAACTCTTGTAGTGGTTTCCTATAAGGAAACTAACTTTCCAAAAGCATATTTATTCCCAGCTAGATTAGAACTGATTTTCACATTTGTTTTGATTTCACAGTTATGATCAGGAGTTAGTAACTTCCCTTCAGCCTTAGACTTCTTCCATCAATGGTCCAAATAGTCTATCTCTACTTCTGTTCATTGCCAACCTTTTAAAAGAGAAAAAAAAAAAAAAAGACTGCTTCTATTTCTTCACTATCTACTTTTTCCTTAACCTCTTGCAGTCTGAGTTCTTGGGACCACTGCTCTTACAGAGCTGCCTCCTTTTTTCAGATCCTTGTTCTTTCTCAGATCTCTCATATTTTTAAAATAATTGCTACTGCTATTCATAACATGTGCCATACAGAAATGCTCCTATTTGGAGGAACACCCCCTTCTTTGTGCTTCTGGGTTGATACATACTGCTTCAGATTGTCTAAATAACCCTTTGTTACCCTCTCTCACTACACAAAAAAGTCACATGCAAAGAGGCTGCACAGTTCATCAGCAGTGCTGGACTAAAGGCTGGAGTGAAGATTTGTCTAACTCCAGATCCTTGACTGTCTCCATGCTTCCAATGTGCCCAGACAGGAATGTGTGTATGTGGTTCACAACAATATTGTTGCAACCTCAAAAGCTGGCTTGGCCAGGTCAAAATCACAAAGAGAAAAAATCTGTATCTGATGGAACAGATGGTGAACTTCGCAGTTCTCCCTGGGAGGAAGGACTCTCTGCCCATCTGGTTTGGAAGCCTCCAAAGGCCCTGTCCTAGACAGAACACTGCAGCAGGGATTCTCCTAGTCTGTCTGGGAAAAAGGTCCTGTTGGATTGCTCCTCAGGTCTTTACCAGGGCCTTTCAAAAATTCCCTAAGACTTGGTTCTTAATGAGCAAAGCCAGATGGAGGGGCCTGCCTTGGAGAGGGTCATGGCTCTGCTCTAGGCTTGATCTGGGTCTTTGTTGTAGCTGCCTCAGATAGGAACAGTCCTCTGGCCGTGTCACAGTCCCTTAAACACTGGACTGATGTGTCAGCAGGCTCTGTCTCTGACCTGCTGCAGCAGCCAGAGAGTCTACTTTCAAGGATTTACCTCTTCCTCCCCAGCCATAAGGCCCCCTCAGAAGCTTTCCTCTCCAAAGCTGCCCCTTCCTGAGATCTAACCTGTTACCAGGTCCTGCCCTAGATTCTGGGTTACATCCCTCTCCTTCTGACGTCTTTCCCTGTCTTGTCTTCCTGTTTTTATTTCTTAACATGGATGCTTCTCAAGGTTCCATTCTCTTTCTCTCTCTCTTCCTTAGCCTCTCCAACAGGCAAGTATGTTCCCGCATCTAAAATACCCACTCTGCATGAGCGGCTCCTGATCTTTCTCTTTGGCACCCGCCCTGCTTTCCACAACAGTAGAGGAACCTCTCTGCAGGTTTTTCAGGAAGAATATAGCTTTTCTCATCTGCTGCCCAGCAGCCAGAGCACACATGGAACACAGCTCAGTGTTTAGCACATGTTTTTTGAGTAAAAAAATGAATGAGTCACCTCCTGTATCCGCTAATTACCTTTCCCAATGAGCATGTCCATTTTCAAAGTGTCAATACTATCTCCATGTCAATTTGTTGGACAAACAAATGATGAGTTTAAAATAAAACTTTTTCTTTTCTGCGTTTATCCAACACTCCCCCTGCTTGCTGTGCCCTGAAATCAGTTTTAGATTCAGAGTGAATGAGTTTGAAACTGTGATCAATATATTAATAAGATGAAGTCTCAGGCAAATCACTTAGCTTTCCTGAGCCATCTCCTTAGGAAACAAACAAAAAACAAACAAACAAACAAATATCAGAGAGAATAATGATCACTCTACTTGTATATTATGAAAATTAAATAGTACCTGTAAAATATCAGTGCCAGCCATATTCATGCTTATCAGCTATCATCTCTTACTTTCCTAAAAGTACATTAAGTATCTCACTTAAACCTCACAGATATCATGAGATAAATACTTTTATCTCTATTTTATGAATGAGGTGATGAGAAAACAGAGGGACAGAATGTGACTTACTTGCACAATCAGACCAAAAGCAAGTCCCCAAGGCCCATAAAATAACCATCTTACTCTTAGATTATAAACTAAGAGGCAGGATTCAGTCCTTATAAAAAATGATAAATCAAATGGCTCCAAATAAAATGAGCCTTTAGAAAGTGATCACTAAATACTGAAGAAATAAATATATTTACTTTTGGAAATCTGACTTCTCAGTTTGATGGTAAGTTATTTCAGGGAAAAGCTTGTGAATGCTCCCATAATACTAAATGAAATACACACACACACACACACACACACACACATATATATATATCCTTGACTTAAAAATTATGGTCTAATAAAGAAAACATACTTGGTGATACTTTTCCAAAAAACATGAGGGAGTGGATGCTGCACAAAATAGGAAATTTAAGAGAAATGAGAAAGAAAAGTATTTTCAAGCAAACATGCTCCAATGAAAGCTGTATGAGTCAACATCCTAGAAACCAAGTTATAATTTCTTCATTAGAAGAGGGAATATATGATTGAGAAATATGTTCTGCTAATTGAGGTTGAAGCAGTTGCACTTGATGAAAAAGAAATCATCAGAAATGGTTTGATGTTTTCTATAGAAGCTAGAAAGTGCATTATAATTCCAGTTGTGGATAGAAATTTAATGCATTTTAAACAGGGTGGAAAGGGTGAATAATTGTTTTGTCAGTTGGTGGAGTGGAATTTAGTCATCTCAATAACTATAAACCTAATTGAAGTAGAGCAGGAAGGCATATCAGAAATTGGGGGATGTAAAATCAAATGGAGGAAAGCAGATTGACTGCTTACATGAGAAATTAATATTGCAAATTTCTTAGAGTTTTAGATTAAATGAGGAACAGAAATAATAATTAGAAGAGAGGTACCTGCTTCAAAAAACAAGAAGAACTGCTCAAATACAGCAGGTTGTTGAAAAGCTTAAAAAAAAAATTCTGAAGTAAACAATTTGTTTTATTAAAATGATACGAACACACAAAATGTAATTGCTTAATTAGAATTATATTACTTAATTAGAGTCACATCCTTGCAGTGATAGATATGGTATAACCTGAAAAGTGTGGTTATGATTGGAGACCAAAAATAAGTGGAGAAATAAAATTTCTAAGTGGAAATACAAAGATTTGCTCTCTGTGGCAAGGGATAGTAATAAAGGTGAAAGACATGTATTATGGGCCCTGCAAAAGCTCACAACTCTACTTAGAAGTAAACTTTCTAGAGGAATAGCCGAACTGTGGCCTTTCTCCAACAGCTCTTTTTTCTGCTAGATGATGAGAGACTATAAACTCAAGATTAACTTGAAAGACACTTGTAGAATCGTGTGATCATTAAACTTCTGGTAAGAAGAACAGAAGAAAATGACATGACAGACTGTGACATTTAAAAAACTGACAATGGGAAAATGCCTTTTCAGATTCTAAGTTTACCTAAATGAAAATTAGGTGAAAAAATATTGAGTGAAGTGGTTGCTTATATAGACATGGTTATTGTTTCATTAAACTGAAGATTTTATTGGGTACATCACGGATACCCAACTTATCGGAGACATCTTTGCAAATAACAAGGACAACAACTTGGGGAGAGTCACTTAATTGAACTATACCTAGTTTCCTTACTTGTGTAATTAAGCATTTTTATTTGTTTGTTTTTCTAACTGCTATAATATACACTGCTATCTTTTCTTCTGATGTTAACATTTGATGTTCATAGAATAACACAACTACCTAATAAAGAAATTATAGGTAAACCAGAGTGTTGTAAGGATCAAATATACTTAGGCATTTGAGAATTAAACTCTTGGATCTGTCCTTTAGATAGTGCAATCATTAGGTTTGAAATACATGCTAGACATAAGGGTTTTAGGATGTTACTGGAACAACAGAAATTCTGATGAATAGGGTTAGACATAGTACTGTGTCAAAGGCTTGAGTTAACTCAAGCAATTATGAGATTAACTCTCAGAAATCATGCCCTTGACTTCTGCAATGCAAATTCTAAGAAAGTCAGTTGTTCAAGAAGGTCCAAAATGATCATCTTGGAAAGTGCTTAAGAAATAAGTAGAGGGAAGAGTCTAAGATTTGAAATATTAAGCCACATATTTAAAAAATAAATCATGATTTTATTGTGTATTAACAACTGTCTTAAGTAGACTTCATAAGTTTCATAAGTTTATAGAGTTTTGACCTGAGGATTTAAAAACCACTTCAATTTAGTTAAGAGTCTGCCAGGTCTGCTATGCACATTATAGATTAGAGTGTATTTAAATACCATGAAAATGTACTGTTACGTAAGAAAGGCTTAGCTCCTTCTGTGCTCTGAGGCAACTCTTTCTCATTGGTTAGTCAGACACAAACCAGGTGTTATCAAACAGAACTATCACATCTTCGATATCTGCAATGCTCACTGGTTCCACAGTTAGGGAAGGAATCGATAATAACATGGAAGCTTGTGGAAAGAGCTATAATGTGGAAGAGTCTGTGGTAAGAATCATAAGACCTATTTCTTTACTGAGCTCTAGTACCAATGGTTAATAGTGAGGCTAAAACATGCCTCTTATATTCTCCCTTCATTTTGAATAGGATGCTATGCTTTGCTGTGCTTAGGTGCTCAGTTGTGTCCGACTCTTGTGACCGCATGGACTGTAGCCTGCCAGGCTCCTTTGTCCATGGGGATTCTCCAGGCAAGAATAATGGAATAGGTTGCCATGCCCTCCTCCAGGGGATCTTCCCAACCTAGGGACTGAACCCAGGTCTCCGGCATTGTAGGCAGATTCCTTACAATATGAGTCACCAGGGAAGCTCTTGAATAGGATAAAATGATACAATCTTTGCTTTTTCTTTAAAACTGTATCAGTTGAGTTCAGTACAGTAGCTCAGTCCTGTCTGACTCTTTGTGACCCCACGAATCGCAACACGCAACATCACCATCTCCCGGAGTTCACTCCAACTCACATCCATAGAGTGGGTGATGCCATCCAGCCATCTCCTTCTCTGTCGTGCCCTTCTCCTCCTGCCCTCAATCTCTCCCAGCATCAGGGTCTTTTCCAATGAGTCAACTCTTCACATGAGGTGGCCAAAGTACTGGAGTTTCAGCTTTAGCATCATTCCTTCCAAAGAACATCCAGGGCTGATCTCCTTTAGAATGGACTGGTTGGATCTCCTTGCAGTCCAAGGGACTCTCAAGAGTCTTCTCCAACACCACAGTTCAAAAGCATCAATTCTTCGGCACCCAGCTTTCTTCACAGTCCAACTCTCACATCAGTACATGACCACTGGAAAAACCATAGCCTTGACTAGATGGACCTTAGTCGGCAAAGTAATGTCTCTGCTTTTGAATATGCTATCTAGGTTGGTCATAACTTTTCTTCCAAGGAGTAAGCGTCTTTTAATTTCATGGCTACAGTCACCATCTGCAGTGATTTTGGAGGCCCTAAAAAATAAAGTCTGACACTGTTTCCACTGTTTCCCCATCTATTTCCCATGAAGTGATGGGACCAGATGCCATGATCTTCATTTTCTGAATGTGGAGCTTTAAGCCAACTTTTCCCCTCTCCTCTTTCACTTTCATCAAGAGGCTTTTTAGTTCCTCTTCACTTTCTGCCATAAGGGTGGTGTCATCTGCATATCTGAGGTTATCGGTATTTCTCCTGCAATCTTGATTCCAGCTTGTGCTTCTTCCAGCCCAGCGTTTTTCATGAGGTATTCTGCATATAAGTTAAATAAGCAGGGTGACAATATACAGCCTTGACATATTCCTTTTCCTATTTGGAACCAGCCTGTGTTTCCATGTCCAGTTCTATCTGTTGCTTCCTGACCTGCTCCTGCTACTGCTAAGGCACTTCAGTCATGTCCGACTCTATGCGACCCCATAGACGGCAGCCCATCAGGCTCCCCCATCCCTGGGATTCTCCAGGCAAGAACACTGGAGTGAGCTGCTTGTTTCCTTCTCCAGTGTGTGAAAGTGAAATCGCTCAGTCGTGTCCAACTCTTAGTGACCCCATGGACTGCAGCCCATCAGGCTCCTCCATCCATGGGATTTTCCAGGCAAGAGTACTGGAGTAGGGTGCCATTGCTTCCTGACCTGCATATAGGTTTCTCAAGAGGCAGGTCAGGTGGTCTGGTATTCCCATCTCTTTCAGAATTTTTCACTGTATAGACAGATGGAAAAGGCTGGGAATCCGAATGGCTGCAGTTTAATGGATTTCAATGTATTTCATACAGATTTGGAAAATCCGTCAACTAGGTAGCCCAGAAAATACAGACTACCACGTATGCACTACATTGGATATGGGATCTCAGGATCAAAACTAAAATAATAACAAATTCCAGGTTTATTTATGGGAGAGTGGGAGTAATATCTCCCCCCTACTTCTTTCTCAGACCAGGTTTTGGCATCCTGGAAAATTCCACTGAAAGATAGATAAAATCATGTCTCATAATTTTTTCCCCTTCAAACTCGATAGATACGCCTGTATTTATATTCTTATGTTTTTCTTGAAACATCTTGTCACCACTCAGAATTTTCTTTCAATCA
Organism: Aepyceros melampus; assembly: GCA_006408695.1. Taxonomy (NCBI): domain Eukaryota; kingdom Metazoa; phylum Chordata; class Mammalia; order Artiodactyla; family Bovidae; genus Aepyceros; species Aepyceros melampus. The sequence goes on along the minus strand of SJXQ01007571.1, from coordinate 147,607 downwards.
TCTTTTACCTTCTAGTTTCTTTTATTTTTGAATTTTGTATACATTATTTTTCCCACTAAGAGGATAATCAAAAATGTTTTCTTTACCTCTCTCAGTCTCTTTCTCTTCCTTTCTCTCCTTCCTAATAAAAGAATTTGGGGTTCAGGTACACTTACTATTCTTAATAGAATGAAAGGGTGCATGGATTCTGGCAAAGAAGAAAGTAGACCATAATAACCCAAAAGCAGAAGAGAGCATTTTCTGAACTCGTCCATCTCTTCTGGCACTTGCACGTCCTCCCACACTTACTCACTGCTTAGCATGTGTGATCATAGTACCAACTGCAGAGATAGCTCCTCTTTGATTTCTCTTCTTTAATGCATTTCAGCCCTAGGACCAGGAGGGATGGATTGGTATGAGTATTATTCTTTCAAAGGACAGGAAATATAGTTTGCCTCTCTCTAGTATCTGCCTGCTCCACGTTAAAAAATTCCAGGATAAAACTTTCCTTGAAGCTGACCCCTAATAATACCAGTCTTAAAAGCAATTCTCTGGCAGAGATCTCTCACCTGTTCACAAGCATCATCCCCCTCCTAGACTCAAACTGTTATTTAAAAATAACTATAGGGCAACGGCATGCAGAGCGCATTGACCTACCTTTATTAGAACACAAGGAGGTATATAGCAGTGGAAGTACATCCAGTGTTTTGAATTTTTTAAAACACAGAGTGTTTTGATCATTTGCCCTATGACTGGACTGTGGGACCAGCTACTGGTTTACAGTGATGAAGCCTGTTTGACTGAAAAATGTAAAACCTAATGAGAATGCTGGCTTCTCAGAATCAAAGCAGGTGGCTGCCTCAGAAAGGCTTCAAGGGCTTGGACAGAGAAAAATTCTTAAATTTTTCCTGCTTTTGATCATCTGATTTTGGAGGCTTTGCCCAACTTTCCTTCAGGGAAATGTGGGAAGAGAGAACAAATTATAACTAAGCAGGCAGACAGGAATCTTTTTCAATCCACATTTTGTCTTAGATTTAGGAGTATTCTGTTTGCTGTTTTGTTCTGTTTTGTTTTTGATCAGGGAGGAGGTAGGGGAAGAAAAATCTTATCTTTTCTTATCTTTTGAAGATAATGAAGGTCACTCTGAGTGATGTTAGAACTTTTTTGGCTAGAGGACTTTGAGAATAGGACTTTCAGATAGCTTTGTGAGAAAAATGCTTATCTGCATTTGTTACCAAGGCCACAAGAAGGATTTTACCTCAGAACTGAAACCTTATTGTAAAGGGACCTCAAAGTATACAAAGCTTAATCCCCTCATTTCAGTTCAGTTCAATTCAGTTGCTCAGTCCCAGCGAACTCTTTGTGACCCCATGGACTGCAGCACGCCAGGCCTCCCTGTTCATCAGTAACTCCTGGAGTTTACCCAAATTCATGTCCATTGAGTCAGTGATGCCATCCAACCATCTCATCCTCTGTCATACCCTTCTCCTGCCTTCAGTCTTTTCCAGCATCAGGGTCTTTTCCAATGAGTCAGTTCTTAGCATCAGGTGGTCAAAGTATTGGAGCTTCAGCATCAGTCCTTCCAGTGAACACTGAGGACTAATTTCCTTTAGGATGGACTGGTTGAATCTCCTTGCAGTCCAAGGGACTCTCAAGAGTCTTCTCCAACACCACAGTTCAAAACCATCAATTCTTTTGTGCTCAGCTTTCTTTATAGTTCAATTCTCACATCCATACATGACAACTGGTAAAACCATAGTTTTGACTAGACAGACCTTTGTTGGCAAAATAATGTCTCTGCTTTCTAATAAGCTGTCTAGGTTGCTCATAGTTTTTCTTTCAAGGAGGAAGCATCTAATTTCATAGCTGCACTCACCATTTGTAGTGATTTTGGAGCCTCCTCAAAATAAATTCTGTTACTGTTTCCACTGCTTCCCCATATATTTGACATGAAGTGATGGGACCAGATACCACAATCTTAGTTTTCTGAATGTTGAGTTCATTCAGTCCTGTCTGACTCCATGGACTGGAGCAGTGCAGACCTTCCTGTCCATCACCAACTCCCAGAGCTTACTCAAGCTCATGTCCATCGAGTCGGTGATGCCATCCAACCATCTCATCCTCTGTCTTCCCCTTCTCCTCCCGACTTCAATCTTTCTCAGCATCAGGGTCTTTTCCAATGAGTCATTTCTTCACATCAGGAGCCAAATATTGGAGTTTCAGCTTCAGCTTTGGTCCTTCCAATGAATATTCAGGACTGATTTCCTTTAGGATGGACTGGTTGGATCTCCTTGCAGTCCAAGGGACTCTCAAGAATCTTCTCCAACACCACAGTTCCAAAGCAACAATTCTTTGGTGCTCAGCTTTCTTTATTGTCCAACTCTCACATCTGTACATGATTATTGGAAAAACCACAGCTTTGACTAGACAGACCTTTGTTGGCAAAGTAATGTCTCTGCTTTTTAATAAATTGTCTAGGTTGGTCATAACTTTCCTTTCAAGGAGCAAGCATCTTTTAATCTCATGGTTGCAGTCATCACCATTTGTAGTGATTTTGGAGCCTCTGAAAATAAAGTCTCTCACTATTTCCATTGTTTCCCCATCTATTTGCCATGAAGTGATGGGATCAGATGCCATGATCCTAGTTTTCTGAATGTTGACTTTTAAGCCAACTTTTATACTCTCCTCTTTCACTTTCATCAAGAGGCTCTTTAGTGGTTCTTCACTTTCAGCCATAAGGGTGGTGTCATCTGCATATCTGAGATATTATTGATATTTTTCCCAGCAATCTTGATCACAGCTTCTGCTTTATCCAGTCTGGCATTTTGCATGATGTACTCCGTATATAAGTTAAATAAGCAAGGTGACAATATATACCTTGACATACTCCTTTACTGATTTGGAACCAGTCTGTTGTTTCATGTCCGGTTCTAACTGTTGCTTCTTGACCTGCATGCAGATTTCTCAGGAGGCAGGTCAGGTGGTCTGATATTCCTATCTCTTTAAGATGTTCCACAGTTTGTTGTGATCCACACAGTCAAAGGCTTTGGCATAGTCAATAAAAGTAGTAGATGTTTTTCTGGAACTCTCTTGCTTTTTTGGTGATCCACCAGATGTTGGCAATTTGATATCTGGTTCCTCTGGGTTTTCTAAATCCAGTTTGAACATCTGGAAGTTCATGGTTCATGTACTGTTGAAGCCTGGCTAGGAGAATTTTGAGCACTCTTTGCTAGTGTGTGAGACGAGTGCAATTCCCTCTCTTAACAGATGAAAACCCTGGTGCTCAGAGAGGTTAGCTGGTTTGCTTGCTTTGTTTGCGTAGAAATATATAGATGTGTCTTGTGTTGGTATTTTTTTATTTTTGTCTCCCAAACTCATCAAGTCACCTTGATTCTGCCTTCAAGGGCCCTCTGGATTGTTTCTTCCTCTCTGTTCTTCTCTTGCCCAAGATTGATCTTGATCTCTCTCGATCTGTTTCAGTTTTCTCTTTTTTTCAACTGGGGCCTTAGCATCTTTTGATCATTTGTATTGAATCCTGGCCCAATTACAGACTTTTCAAGAAGTATCCATAGCACTCTATAACACATAGCAGTCTTTGTTAAAGTCCTTGCATCAGCTTTGATTTATGTCATTGAGTGTTCTGCCTATGTTTTCCTCTAAGAGTTTTATAGTTTCTGGTCTTACATTTAGGTCTTTAATCCATTTTGAGTTTATCTTTGTGTATGCTGTTAGGAAGTATCCTAATATCATTCTTTTATATGTAGTTGTCCAGTTTTTCCCCAAAACAGCAAAATTCTATAAAGCAATTATCCTTAAATAAAAATAAATAAATTAAAAAAAATAAGTCCTTGCATCAGGTGCATCTTTATTACCTTAAATGTTTGTTAAATGAGTGAAAAGTTGTGGGGACCAGGATCTGCAGCATAGTAAACTCTCAGNAGGAGAAGGGGACGACCGAGTATGAGATGGCTGGATGGCATCACCGACCTGATGGACATGAGTTCGAGTGAACTCCGGGAGTTGATGATGGACAGAGAAGCCTGGCGTGCTGCAATTCATGGGGTCACAAAGAGTCAGACACGACTGAGCTACTGAACTGAACTGAACTAAACTGAGGTTACTTGTAACATCTAACACAGTGTAAATGGGGTATGGTCAGTCTGCTGGTGTGTGTTAAAGTTTTGCTTTTTGGAACTTTCTGGAATATTTTTTCAACTATTTGTGATCCAGAGTTGGTTCAATCCAGATACGGAACCATGGACATGGAGGGTTGCCTTTAAGTCTATGCAGCAACATGTTGATGAATCTTTGTAAGTGGTGGTGGGAGGGACAGAAGGAGAAAGTGAGCAGGGTCACACAAGGACAAGAATCTTTAGGTCTTGGAGAGGGTGCAATCATTTCTACTCTGCTTTATAGAAAGGCCCACCTGGAAAACAACACTTAGGGGAAATGACTTTTTTACTTTGGCTCTAAACATTCTGGTCTAAAAAATAAATAACAACAACCTGGGTTAAGGGAACTTCAGAGCAGTGGTTCTCACATTGATCATAGAGCCCTTTGGAAATATAATGAAATCACTCAGATCTTGACTCTGGAAAAAACACTCATATATATAATCAGGGTCACACAAGGACAAGAATCTTTAGGTCTTGGAGAGGGTGCAATCATTTCTACTCTGCTTTATAGAAAGGCCCACCTGGAAAACAACACTTAGGGGAAATGACTTTTTTACTTTGGCTCTAAACATTCTGGTCTAAAAAATAAATAACAACAACCTGGGTTAAGGGAACTTCAGAGCAGTGGTTCTCACATTGATCATAGAGCCCTTTGGAAATATAATGAAATCACTCAGATCTTGACTCTGGAAAAAACACTCATATATATAATGAGCAAAAATTGCTATATATCTTGGCTCTTCTCTTACCACTTTGCAGCAGTCCCTTGGAGCAATCTGACAGGCTGTACTCCAAGCTATAGCCCTCAGAAAGTCCACTGAATAAAAAAAACACAATTCTCAACTTTTATATTGTGCAATTTTTTTTTTCAGCCAACACTAACTTAAGGCTAAAACAAGTTGTTTTTAGTCAATTTTTAGAGGGAAGCATCTATTTAGTGACTAAATTTCAGAATGGTTCACATTTATAAGTTAGCATACATTATTTTTGACAAAATTCATTAAACTCTTTTTAATGACTCCTGAAATTCTCAACATGATCATTGGTCCACAGTTTTCAATGATTTAGGCAAGTTTGTACAAAAGAAACAATTGTAGCAGAGAAGTTGAAAGTAAAGCTGATTTCCAGTGTTTGGGCAAAGCCTCCTTCCTAGACCACAGGACAATCTCTTATTGTTACTTTCTTGCTAACCTGTCCCCCAACTAGTTATAGTGCTTTTTGTGGTGTATATTAATATATACAGGCTTCCCTCCTGGCTCAGATGGTAAAGAACCCACCTGCAATGAGAGAGACCTGGGTTTGTTCCCTGGGTTGGGACGATCTCCTGGAGAAGGAAATGGCAACCCACTCCAGTATTCTTGCCTGGATAATCCCCACGGACAGAGGAGCCTAGCAGGCTACAGTCCTTGGGATTGCAAACAGTCAGACATGACTGAGCGACAGCACAGCACAGCATTAATATACGTAATGGAATATTACTCAGCCAGAAAGAAAAAAGAAATTTTGCCATTTGCAACAAAAGAGATGGACTTGGAAGGCATCATGATAAGTGAATTAAGTCAGACAGAAAAAGACAAATTCTGTACTGTATGATAACACTTATATGTGGAATCTGAAAACTACAAAAAACTAGTGAACAAAAAGAAAGGAAGCAGGCTCACAGATAAAGAGAACAAATTAGTGGTTACTCGTAGGGGGAGGGAGGGGAAGAGGAGCAATGCAGGGCTAGAGGGGAAAGTTATTGTAGGATTACATGAAATCACACATGTGAGATTTGAAAAGTATAAAGCACGCTAGAATTTAAAGAATTTTTCATTCAGCAAAAGAATTAAAAAATTAAAAGACACATCTCACTCCTTACTGCTTTCCACTATCTAGAGCTTCAGTGGCTTCCCACGCTTCTTGGTTGGAAATGTAACCTCTTAAGGCTATTAACTCACTCTATGTTTCACAATCCAGCCCTTGTTGGTGTCTCCCATCTCTTCTCAGCTCCACTCCTCTTACCCTTTCTGAGCTTCCCTCAGATCCCTGAACAGAGTCCACTTTCTCACTTCTGCATCTCGGCACGTACAGTTCCCACACACTGAACACTGTCTCCTCTTTATCACGGCCTCCTCATCTCTACCCAACAGCTATTTATCCTTCAGGAACCAGCTTAAGTGTCTCTCTGTTAAAGGTTTTTCCCAAGCCTCCAATTAGACAGAAACCTCCCCTCCCCCGACTAAAGCACAGGCTGACCTTAGAGATATTACAGGTTCTTATCCAGACCATCCCAATAAAACGAAATTGCAATAAAGGGAATCATGAATTTTTTGGCTTCCCAAGTGCATAGGAAAGTTATGTTTATACTATAACGCAGCCTATTTAGTATGCAATAGTATTTTGTCTAAAAACATAATGTACCTGCCTTAATGTAAAAATATATTATTGTTAAAAAGGCTACCACCACATGAGCCTTCAGTGAGTTATAACCTTTTTTGTAATAGTAATATCAAAAATTGTTGATCACAGATCACCATAACAAATACATTAATAGTGAAAAAGTTTGAAATATCATGAGAATTAATAGAATCTGACACAGAGACAAAAAATGATTAAATACCATTGGAAAAATGGACTTGCTTGATGCAAGATTGCCACAAACATTCAACTTGTCAAAAAAATGCAATATTGGCTAAGCACAAAAAAGTAAAACACAATAAAATCAGGTCTGCCTGTACAGTTCTAGAGCACTTTGTTCTCATTCTTACACTCATTACAGTTGACTACAATTCTATGTTTAATGTCTGCAAATTCTGAAAGATTGGGAATCAATTCTGTGTTGTTGAACTCTATGCCCTTCATTTCCCAGTGTCCAATATCCAATAGATAGTTAATGAATCTTTATTGAATAAGAATGAATGAATGCATAAAAGCAATATATTTCAAGGTTAATTATTAAAGTAGAAAAGGTTATTTTGAAGTCTGAGAATCAACACCCAATAATTTAACTATGACTCTCTCATTTGTTAATTTTACACATTTCCATTGTTTACAGGCAAAATTCTGTCAGTAAGGAATTTTCCCCTTCTCTAAAAAATCTTTTGTTTTCTTGGATATAAGTGCCGGGGTCCAGCGTGAGGAACTCCGCCTGTGGCAAAGGTCATGAGGAAGGAGGCTTGGCATACGCAAAGGCGTGATCAAGCCTCAGGAAACCCCCTGTTCCCGAGCATCTACCCCCCAAAACCAGAGTCTTTTTATGCTCTCACCTACACCTCTGACTTTACGGGGGCTCTCCCCCATAACCATTTCTCTCGGAGAAGGAGTTAACTTGCAACTCCAGTTGATAAAATTCCTGGGCGTGACAAGAGTGTTTCAGCTTACAAACTCCTCTGAAGGTTATCTAGCCTGCCTGTATAGGTTCGTCCGGCCAAATGTGATTATTTACAGCCTCCCACCAGCGAGAGGCACGAGATGTTTTAGACCTACTAAAGGCAGATTCTTTGGGGAAGTTAGAATTTATTAGTATAGTGGGTTGATTAGGAATTATATTGGTGAAGGGTTTTTCATTTGTTGTGCCAATAATTGCTTCTAATTCTCTGCCCTTATAATGAATATAACTAGCATATAAGAGAAATAAGTATTAACCTTTAAGATTAATCATGTTAACCTTGGGTTAGATAAATTCCTTTCTTGATTGTAACTCATTACATCCTTACCCTATAGGAATGTACCTTTATCTGGAGGGTGGTGCCTGGTTTAAGAAAAAACACCCTTGGAAAAAATGAGTTTTTTGGTTATCAGAAAGAGAGGGTCATGAAGTGTTAGCAGGCCTCATGGCCAGAAGATGATGTGAAACCCCTAAGACCTTTTTGTATGTAAAGCACCCGATTTTGATAAAGGTCGGGATTGCTGACCCCCGCGTGACTTTGTATTCATCCCTACGTGTAACAAAAGGTATATAAGCAAACCTGAAAATAAAGAAAACGGATCAGTTTCCGGAAAGACTGATTCCCCCATGTTGTTCTTTCTCGTCCTCCGTATTTCTGGCTGAATTCCCATCTGGAGCACGGGTGCCTGCCATGTCTACTTACTTGCCCCAGCTTTCAAGCCCACGCGAAAAAGGTGCCCAAGGAGGGGCACCTTTCGATGTTCAAGTGGCGCCGGTGGCCCAACGTAGATGGTGCAAATTCCTTGTCTTGGAATTTTATTGGTATCCCGTGTAAACCAAGTTATTCAGCCTCTTTCTCTCCTCTAATACCTCTCACTATTTTCTGGCTGAATTCCCATCTGGCACTTGGGTCCTCACCAAGCCTACTAACTGCCTGGGCTTCTAAGATCAGACCGGGGAGGCCTCAGTGCCTCCTCTCCTTCGGGAGAACGGAAAGATGCCTGTGGCCTACATAGGTAGTGATTGGCATCCCATGTAAGCCAAGTTATTCAGTCCCTTTTTCTGCTAATTTCCTAATCTCTCTCTATCTGTAATTGAATAAGCTCTTTCCTAGTACGCCAACTCCGTCTCCACCTTCGAATCACTCTGGATCCACCGGGGCTGGACCCCGGCATATAAGTATGTTTTCTTGTTTGCCATGAAACATTTGTAAGATGGCTGGAACATATGTATTATGTACATTTCATCATGAAGAAACTGATGTTCAGGCAGTTTAAGGGATTTTTTTCTAAGTCTCAGAAAACCCTGACCTTTTTGGACTGCAACTCTTGTGTTCTTATACTACAGGATATTCATTAGACAATGACATTTAATTTTTTATTCTTGCATGCTAATAAAAAGAGAAGAGGACTCAGGAGACCAAAATGCTAGTCTCAACCCTGCTATGTGCTTGACCATTTACTGCATCCTTGTAGGCATCCTTTTCATCTATGAAATAGAGAAGTTGGATTCATGATCTTGAAGATGTCTCCTATACTGCTATGAACAGTTTTCTAAGTCTCAGAAAACCCTGACCTTTTTGGACTGCAACTCTTGTGTTCTTATACTACAGGATATTCATTAGACAATGACATTTAATTTTTTATTCTTGCATGCTAATAAAAAGAGAAGAGGACTCAGGAGACCAAAATGCTAGTCTCAACCCTGCTATGTGCTTGACCATTTACTGCATCCTTGTAGGCATCCTTTTCATCTATGAAATAGAGAAGTTGGATTCATGATCTTGAAGATGTCTCCTATACTGCTATGAACAGCAGGGAAATAAAAAAGTAAAATTTTCAAAGAAACTATAGTGTCAATGTCTTATCAGAGATGCACATAATAATTGTCCATTTTGCCAACAAAGGTCCATCTAGTCAAGGCTATTGTTTTTCCAGTGGTCATGTATGGATGTGAGAGTTGGACTGTGAAGAAGGCTGAGCGCCAAAGAATTGATGCTTTTGAACTGTGGTGTTGGAGAAGACTCTCGAGAGTCCCTTGGACTGCAAGGAGATCCAACCAGTCCATTCTGAAGGAGATCAGCCCTGGGTGTTCTTTGGAAGGAATGATGCTGAAGCTGAAACTCCAGTACTTTGGCCACCTCATGCGAAAAGTTGACTCATTGGAAAAGACTCTGATGCTGGGAGGGACTGGGGGCAGGAGGAGAAGGGGACGACCGAGGATGAGATGGCTGGATGGCATCCCTGACTCGAAGGGCATGAGTCTGAGTAAACTCTGGGAGTTGGTGATGGACAGGGAGGCCTGGCGTGCTGCTATTCATGGGGTCGCAAAGAGTCGGACATGACTGAGCGACTGAGCTGAACTGATATAAAAAGGTCATAAAATCAGACTATAATAAATATTGAAGCTATGTTGGAGAAAATATCAACTTGGGTAAATCACTTTAATGGGTTTCCTCTCGACAAGAAAATTCACTTTATCTTGCATGGGAAATGAAAGAAAAATAGTATCAAAGGCAGTTTAGAAGTTGAAAAATAAATGTATTCATTCCTTCATGCAAAAGAAAAAATATCCATTGAGCATTTTCTATACACCAGGCACTGTTACAGGCCCTGGCGAGCAGCATGCATGTCATCAGGCTAGGAGACTCAGGGCGGGAGATGGGGAACAGTCAGTGCACCATTGTGTGCCCAGCACCGGGAAACCATACCCTGTTAACATTTGCTAAAAGGAGAGCAAAGGAAGGAAGGGGAAGCATTCTGCTCAGAAGAACCCACACAGGGGCTTCCCTGTTGGCTCAGTGGCAGAGAGTGCAGGAGACATGGGTTCAATCCCCTATCCAGGAAGATCCCACATGCCACGGAGCAACTTGGCCCGTGCACCGCCACTACTGAGCCTCTGCCCTAGAACCCAGGAGCCAAAGCTGCTGAGCCCACACGCCGCAGCTACTGAAGCTATGCTCCCTGGGGCCTGTGCTCTGGAACAAGAGAAGCTCAAGCACCACAACTAGAGAGTAGCTTCCGCCCTCTGCAACTAGAGAAGATCCCACGCAACAATGAAGATCCAGCACAGCTGAAAGTAGTAAAAACAAACAAATAAACAACTATTTAAAAACAAACAAACAAAAAGAACCCACACAGCACTCTTCTGAACAGATTCCTGGTGCGAAAGAGGCCCCCCAGCCTGTTTCTTTTCCACCAATAAGCTATATCCTTGAATGCCTGCTTGCTAGGCAGAGAAATCTCTATTTCAAGTCACAGTCTGGGATTTATGTGTAGTAAAGATGGCTCTGCTCCCAGGAGCTTTGGGCATATTTAAAAATCTTGTGACTGGAAAAAGAACATTAGGAACAAGCTGACTGAAAAACACTTCGCTTTTCCATATTAAGGTTTCTGTCCTCTTGGCCTGTTCCTCAGTAAACTACAGAGAGGAAGACAGTGCTTTGTTCTCTTACATTTATTCTGTGCATTTCTACCTAGGAAGAATTTATTCTTATTTATGAGTTTATGAATTTTATGAATGTATAAGCGTGAGAATGAACACTGAGCATAAGGTAAAAATCAGAACAGATGCTAAATGTAATTTCTTTGATTTTGAGGTATTGCTGGTTCTGATTAGCTAAAAGGAAGATGTAATTTTCACATTCATGTATATTTCAGATCCTTTAAATTATTGCAATAAACATGTTATAAGTAACAAAACAAAAAATATAATTTCCCCCAAAATGAATATATAATAGATCACATCACATATTTTCATTTTAGATCCTTTAAATTCCACACATTATGACTGCCTTCATCCAACAATCATTTGGGCTGGTTTTCCTTGATCTTGAAAAACTCAGCCTTCACAACTGTTGCTTTTTCTCTACCAATGTTCCCTCAATATTAGTAGTAATAATCTTGAGACTTTTAAACTAGACATTATCAATCCACCAGGAATTGTTTTTTAAGAATTTTACACATACCTTTATCATTAAAAAAGTTTAGGCCACAGTTCTCTGCCTTGCCTTCTCTAATCCAGCATAAAAGAGGTTATATCTTACTAGGAAATTGTTCTAATTTTGTTAATTTGATTTCCTTTATCTTATAATTTCTGTTTATATAGTATTGAAGAAAAAACTATGTGCATTCTTCTTAATAGGAGGTCAATATTATATCTTCAGAACTTCTTCTAAGTTAAAACTGTAATTCCAAGCTAATCTTGAATTATTAGAAATGTTATTAAATATTTCACATACTTGCTAACAGAGCACATGTATATTTCAGATTCTTTTAACAGGGGTTGAAAATTTTAATTAGTCCAGATCAGGCACAATTCTTCCTAAAATAAACTACAAAACTGAACTTTGTTCCTGAAAAAAATAATCATGAAACCCCCAAAGTAAATACTAATTCTATGTTTCTGTTTTGTCATAACATGAATTTGTAATTTTAATTTAAATGCGCATTCCCTGACCAAGACTAATATTTTCAGTTGTCTCTCCCTTCAACACGTAGACCAGTTTAAGTTTTCATTGCCTGTTGAAATAGACAAGGTTAAATCTCGTCTAAACCTATATTCAGTTTGAATACTTTCCTCACTCACAAGGGCAGTTCATTCTCACTAGAGTGCGTTCTGTGAATTCCTAATCTACCTTCTTCAGCGATCTGGCAAATAGATGCCCCTGGGGCAGTACAAACCTTTATTGGCCACTTCCCAAGAGACCTCAAAGAGCAGTAATTCTCCACAGGAAGTCCGGCTTCCCACCGAGGCAGCCCACCTAGGGATGTCACAGATAACGATCGACCTCGAAGCATTCTTCCTTCAGTTCTCCGGCACTTTTGGTCTCTTTTTCGGTGAACTGTTATCCTAGGAGTGATGCGTGTTAGGGACGCAGAGGTTCAGAGCTCGGAGATGGCAGACTTTGGTAGCTTCTCATATGAAGTAAACCAGCAGAAATAAATCTCGTGGACTTCCCAGAGAATTCGCAATGGAAGACGGAATTCTCAGCTCCTTTTACGCTCTTTCTGGGGAGGTCCAGTGAGGACACTATTTGGGTAGATCGATATCTACCCAAATAACCCAGAGCAATCACAAGTAAAACCCACCAGCTTTGGGCTTAGGTAAACACTCTTAGGATAACAGAATCTTTACAGGCTCATCCTGACGTTAGCACGGACCTTTAACCCTTGGCCTCTAGAACAAACTCCTAGACTCACACAGTCACTGGTACTTATTTCATCACCTTCAAAGTGATCCAAGAATAGCAATTCCACTTATAAAGTATGCAGATCATTGTAGGGTACATATAGAATTGACTGGGACATGTTTCTAAGCTTCAAATCTCTTTAGGTTTCCTAAGTGTTATTTTTTCTTTTGATTCCCATTTTTAGATCAATAAAAACATTATTTCTAGTTGTTTTATTCCACATTGACAAATTGATTTTTGATGATAAACAGTGATCTTGGTTCCCCTTTCCTTGATTACTTTTCTTAAAAATTTGCTTATGAAAAAGTAAAAATACCAGGATGTCTTTAGGTATAATATACAAAGAATGTAATTTTGATCAATGATCATTGTATCATTTTAATGAGGTTGTAGAAATTAATTTCATTTAACTCAAATATTATCAAATTGATAAAGAATAATTCAATGGATGGGGAAGATTGGAATAAATATAAACAAAATTCTTACAATAGTTTTCTTTATGTGGTAGTGATGATGATTAATAGTTAAGTGATCTTTTCTGTTTACTGTTATCTACAAATTTTCTTTTCATGGAAGAAAAGTTATGACCAACCTAGATAGTATATTCAAAAGCAGAGACATTACTTTGCTGACTAAGGTCCGTCTAGTCAAGGCTATGGTTTTTCTAGTGGTCATGTATGGTTGTGAGAGTTGGACTGTGAAGAAGGCTGAGCGCAGAAGAATTTATGCTTTTGAACTGTGGTGTTGGAGAAGACTCTTGAGAGTCCCTTGGACTGCAAGGAGATCCAACCAGTCCATTCTGAAGGAGATCAACCCTGGGATTTCTTTGAAAGGAATGATGCTAAAACTGAAGCTCCAGTACTTTGGCCACCTCATGCGAAGAGTTGACTCATTGGAAAAGACCCTGATGCTGGGAGGGATTGGGGGCAGGAGGAGAAGGGTACGACAGAGGATGAGATGGCTGGATGGCATCACGGACTCAATGAACGTGAGTCTGAGTGAACTCCGGGAGTTGGTGATGGACAGGGAGGCCTGGTGTGCTGTGATTCATGGGGTCACAAAGAGTTGGACATGACTGAGCGACTGAACTGAACTGAACAAATTTTTCTGCAATAAACACATGTGCATATAGTCATACCATACACAGAACAAGGAAAGAATTTTTGAAAGTACAATCAGATCACCTCCTGATTATTTCACTCTCACTCTCATTACTTTGGATTTTTTAAATTCCTGGCTGTTGGCTTTCACCTGGGGCTTTGCCTCAAATACCAACACTCTCAACAACCCTTCATTTCCTAACAATCCCTCAAGGTAAACTAACCCTTGTAAATACTAACCCAAAGTAATATAACCCTTGAACCTATTACTCCTGACCCGAGGACACACTTTGTCAATTCTTTGCTTTTTAGCAGTGAATGTCTTTTTCAAAATTGCTCCCTGAGTCAACAGAAGTGAAATAAATGAACCATATTTTCCCACTGAGGCAGCCCACCTAGGGATGTCACAGATAGCGATCGACCTCGAAGCACTCTTCCTTCAGTTCTCTGGAACTTTCGGTCCCTCTTTCGGTGACTGTAATCCTAGCGGTGGTGCGTGTTAGGCATGCAGAGGTTCAGAGCTGCTAGATCACAGGCGTTGGTAGATTCTCATGTGAGGTAAACCAGCAGAAATAAATCTCATAGACTTCCCAGAGAATTCCAAATGGAAGGCAGAATTCTCAGCTCCTTTTACACTTTCAGGAAAAAAAAAAAATATATATATATATATATATATTTTTTTTTTCCACAGACATACTTCCATGGAAATATGTCCATGGAAAATACCTTTATCAATCCATGTTTATCTGAATCAATTTGCTTTCCTTCAGATATATATGAAAAGAATGCAGTCATTTATGCAATAAGATTTAGAAGAGAATCAGAGAAAGTTTTCTGTTTCCTATATTCCTGAATACTCTCCTTTAAGATTTGTGCTAAAAGGACAAACTGAATAATTGGGAGCCAAAAGAGAACAGATATCTATACAGAAAGGGAGGTGGGATTTCTCCAAGACGGGAGAAAGACTCTCAACAGTTCCTGAGCTCTAATTTTACACTCACATCAACATTTTATCATTCAGTAAAAAGAGGTGATGTACACCTTAATATCTAAAAACCAAACAACCTAATCAAAAAAATGGGTGGAAGACCTAAACAGACATTTCTCCAAAGAAGATATACAGACAGCCAACAGGTACATGAAAGGATGTATATGTGTGCTAAGTCGCTTCAGTCATGTCCAACTCTTTGCCATCCTGTGGACTGTAGCCCACCAGGCTCCCCTGTCCATGGGATTCTCCAGGCAAGAATACTGGAGGGGGTTGCCACGACCTCCTCCAGAGGCTCCTCCCCTCACAGGGATTGAACTCATGTCTCTTGCGGCTCCTGTATTGCATGTGGATTCTTTACTGCTGAGCCACTGGGGAAGCCCTACATGAAAGGATGCTCAGTCGATAATTACTAGAGAAATGTAAATCAGGACTACAATGAGGTATCATCTCACACTAATCAGAATGTCCATCATTTTAAAAGTCTACATATAAACGCTGGGGACGGGTGGAAAAAAGGCAACACTCCCACACTGTTGGTGGGAATGTAAATTGGCACAGCCTCTATGCAGAACAGTATGGAGATTCCTTAAAAAGCTAAAAATTGTTACCACAATTCTGTAAGGCCACTCCTAGGCATATATCTGGAGAAAACTGTGATTCAAAAAGATAACATGAATCACTCTGCTGTTCACCTGAAACTAACATAACATTGTAAATTACCTATTCTTCAAGGACTTCCCTGGTGGTCATACTCTGTGCTTACACTGCAGGGGGCTGGGGTTTGATCCCTGGTCAGGGAAGTAAGGGCTTTCTGGTGGCTCAGTGGTAAAGAATCCGCCTGCCAATGCAGGGGACATGTGTTCAATCCCTGGGTCAGGAAGAACCCCTGGAGAAGGAAATGGCAACCCACTTCAATATTCTTGCCTGGGAAATCCTATAGAGAGAGGAGCCTTGTGGGCTACAGTCTATGGGGTCACAAAAGAGTCAGAGATGACTTAGTAACTAAACAATACCAGGGAAGTAAGATCTTGCAGCTACATGTAGTGTGGCAAAAAAAAAAAAAAAACCAAACCAAAACAAAACAAAAAAACAAACAAACAAAAAAAACTATACATTCAATTAAAAAGAGTTTAAACAAATAAGAACTCTGAACAACAAGGCTCAGGTGGGCTTCCCTAGTGACAATATTCCACGTGTTGCACACAGATCCCAGGAAAATAACAAGTACAAGATTCCATGGGGAGAGGACAACGCGAGCTCCATATTTATTAATAGTACTTTCCCTAGACTCTGCCTTATGCTTTTCTTCTCTTGGTTGATTTTAATCTCTATAACTGTAAGGATAACCAAAAGAGAGAGGTCAGAGGGAAATTAAGAGGGAAAGAAAAGGATTCCTAGCTGGTTTCCTTGGTAAGTATTCCAGCAGAGGTCACTAGATACATTTAGAAAACCACGCATCTGCTTTGCAATTTTGCAATCTTCCTGAAGTCTTTAGGATTTTAAAGGCTTGATTATCCCTCACCTGCAATCCAGAAGGATTCTATTAACACATATATGGAGCACCTACTGTGTACTACTATTGTAGGAGCTGAAGGTATTTTCTATAAACGGTAGACAAGTCCCTGCCTCTGTGTGAATAGATAGACATTAATCATATAAAGCAAAGTTTCCAAAGAAGAAAAACCACAATGGTAGAGAGTTCCATTTAATAGAAATGGGTGCTTCAGCTGGAGAGGGCAAGAAAGATGACTCTGAGGAAGTGTTACATGAATTGAGACACAAATAATGAAAAGAGGCTGCACTTGAAGATCTGGGAAAAGAGAGAGTAATGCCTGTAAGTCACACAGCAACGGAATGACCAATGTGCTTAGGGCCCAGAGTGGAATGAATGAGAAGTGTGAAGGGGGAAAAGAGACAAAAGCAAAGAACAAATCAAAGAAATGATGGTTGGAAACTTATTTTTGTTGATTTGAAAAATCATTGATTTTATGCAGGGTAACAATGTGATCTTATTTATGCTCTGAAAACATTTCTCAGTTTTCTCTACAATAAAGGACTATCGAGAAGGACAAGAGAAGAGGCTTGGAATCTGAGGTTATGAAGCTTTCCTATCAGTCACAGATTCTAGAATGTAGAACTTTACCCCTTCCATAGATAATCTCCTGTTTTCTTATCAACAAGGTATTAACATTTGATCTTTTTTTCCTTAAAGTATGCTGCTGCTGCTGCTAAGTCGCTTCAGTCGTGTCCGACTCTGTGCGACCCCATAGACAACACCCCCACGAGGCTCTCCTGTCTCTGGGATTCTCCAGGCAAGAGCACTGGAGTGGGTTGCCATTTCCTTCTCCAATGCAGGAAAGTGAAAAGGGAAAGTCGCTCAGTCGTGTCTGGCCCTCAGCGACCCCATGGACTGCAGCCTTCCAGGCTCCTCCGTCCATGGGATTTTCCAGGCAAGAGTGCTGGAGTGGGGTGCCACTGCCTTCTCATCTCAGAGTATAGAGAGTGCCTTTCCAAGGTGGCATGTCTGTAGTTCACGTCTACACTCTCACTGTACATTTCCTGTAGCTTATTATGCATGTGTTGCTGCTGTCACTACAGAAATAAGATTAGAATAATAGAGAATTAAATGTAATATCTCAGGGACTGTGACCAGAATCCTTGACTTCATGAAGCTTACATTCTAGCAGGGAAAGTCAGTATGAAACAAGTAATAAAAGGACTTTGAAAGTGATAAATTAAATACAGGTAACAGTAGAATTAACACAACTAGATACTGAGAATGAGTTCCCAAGAAAGAGAAACAGAAGGAAGGAAATCAGAAAAGAAGTAAAAGTGTCACTACTGGAGGATGACATGATATTATAGAGAGAAAACCCTAAAAACTCCACCAAAAATACGTTAGAACTAATAAATGAATTCAGTAAAGCTGAAGGATAAAAAATCAATACCAAAATTTGTTGCATTTCTATACACTAATAATAAATTGTGAGAAAGAGAAGTTAAGAAAACAATTCCAATTATAATTGCATCAGAAAGGGACTTCCCTGGTGGTCCAGTGGTTTAGAATCCACCTTCCAATGCAGTGCTGCTGCTGCTGCTAAGTCGCTTCAGTCGTGTCCGACTCTGTGCGACCCCATAGACGGCAGCCCACCAGGCTCCCCCGTCCCTGGGATTCTCCAGGCAAGAGTACTGGAGTGGGTTGCCATTTCCTTCTCCAATGCAGGGGACCTGGGTTCAATTCCTGGTCAGGGAACTAGGATCCTGCCCACACAGTGCAGCTACTGAGCCTGCACACTGTGGAGCCCGTGTGCTACAGCTGGAGAGCCAGAGTGCCACAACTAAGGCCCAACACAGACAAATAAGTAAATACATGAATATTTTTTAAAAGACAATTGCTTCAGAAAGAATAAAATCCAGAAATAAATTTATGACAAAGGAACCAAGAATAAACAATGGGCCTAGGACAGTCTTAATAAACGGTGTTGAGAAAGCTGACAGCCACATGCAAAAGAATAACACTAGGCTGCTCTTTCATATCACACTCAAAAGTTAACCCCAAATGGATTAAAGATTAAATATAAGACCTGAAACCATAAAACTCCTAGAAGAAAGCAAATAAATAGGCTTCTTAACGTCAGTCTCGACAATGTTTTTTTGGATTTAACAACAAGAGCAAAGGCAACAAAAGCAAAAATAAACAAGTGGGATTATTTCAAATCAAAAGGCTTCTTCACAGAAAAGGAAACCATCAACAAAATAAAAAAGCAAACTATGAACGACAGAAAATATTTGCAAATCATATATGTGATAGTATCTGAGAAACTCATATAACTGAATACCAAAAAAAAAAAAAACACCTGATTTAAAAATTGGCAGAGGATCTGAATAGACATTTTTCCAAAGAGGATTAAAGGTTGTTGCTGAACCACGGGAAAACACCCGGATTCTTAGCCTCCAGAGGAGAAAAATTCAATCCGGGGCCAGAGACGAGGCTTGATTGCTCAGAGCTTTGTGTAATAAAGTTTTATTAAAGTATAAAGGAGATAGAGAAAGCTTCTGACATAGGCATCAGAAGGGGGTAGAAAGAATACCCCCTTGCTAGTGTTAGCAATGGAATTATATACTCTCTAATTAATTATTACAGTGAATCAAAAGAATGTCTGGAGGTTGTAAGGACCTCACTAGACCTACTCCCATAATTTACATTTTAAGATAATAGGATTAGCCAGAAGGTTTTTTCCAGAGACTGTCCTCAAGCAGGATACATTATTGTTATATAATCCTAAGGAATGTAGAGGGACAAAAAGTTTGTCCTCTCTTCCTCCTTGAGAATTCCAGACCCCTGTCTCCTTGGGGACCCCTAGAATTCTTGTCAACCTGCCTAGGAAATGACTCTTTCAAGGACATACAGGTGACCATCAGGTACCTGAGAATGTACTCAACATCACTAATCATCAGGGAAATGCAAGTCAAAACCACTATGAGACACCACCTCGCACCTATTAGAACAGCTATTATCAAATGGACCAAAAATGACTAGTCCTGGTGAGGATGTAAAGAAAACTAAATCCTCAGACACTGATGATGGGAATGGAATCAATGTAGTCACTGTGGAAAACAGTTCAAAAAACTGAAAACTACCATATAATTCAGCAATTGCACTCTGGGTATTTATCTGAAGGAAACAGAAATGCTAACTGGAAAAGATAACTGCATCCTCATGTTCTTTGGAGCATTATTTACCATAGCCAAGATGTGAAAACAACCTTAGTATTCACTGATGGATGAATAGATAAAGAAAATGTGATATATATATATATATATATATATGTATGTATGTATGTGCAATGGAATATTAACTGTGAGAAAGAAGGAAAGTTTGCCATTTTTAACAACATGGATGGATCTTGAAGGGATTATGCTAAGTGAAATAAGTCAGACAGAGAAACACAATTACTACATGTGCAATCTAAAAAAAACCAGACTTACAGAAACAGTGTTGATTGGTGATTGCCAGGGGCTAGGGGCTGGGAAAAATGGGGAGATGTTGGTCAAAGGATACAAATTTCCAGTTACAAAATGAATAAGTTCTGGGGGTCAAATGTACAGTATGATGATTATAGTTAGCAATGCTATTACATACTTGATGTTGGTAGAGGAGTAGATCTTGAATGCTATAACCAAGATAATTATGTGAGGTGAAACAGGTATTAATTATTCCTACTGAAGTAATGTGCCTGAGGGTTGACACATACATTTTGACCTAGATGTTCCACTTATATGCTGACTAGGAAACCCAATCTCAGTTAAAAAAAAAAAAATTGACTCCAATGTAATCTATGCAAGTACTCAGTCACGTCTGACTCTTTGTGACTCTATAGACTGTAGCCTGCCAGGCTCTTCTGTCCATGGGGATTCTCCAGGCAAGAATACTAGAGTGGGTTGCCATGCCATTCCGCAGGGGATCCTGCAGACCTAGGGATCAAACCCAGGTCTCCTGCCTTGTGGACAAATTCTTTACCATCTGAGCCACCAGGGAAGCCCAAATCTATGCAAGAGATGGTGGTAATTTGTATTAGAGTGATAGCAATGAAAGTTCAGAGACCTGAATAGTGGATGTGTTTAAGAATTGACAAAGAAGATGTGGTACAGACATAAAATGGAATATTACTCAGCTGTGGAAAAAAAAAAAGAATGAAATAATGACGTTTGCAACAAGGCCTAGAAATTATCATAATAAGTCATGCAAGTCAGACAGACAAAGACAAATATCTTGTGATATGGCTTATATGTGGAATATAAAAACTGATACAAATGAATTTATTTATAAAACAGAAACATACCCACAGACATAGAAAATAAACTGATGGTTACCAAATGGGAAAGTGAGAGGGAGGGATGAACTAGTTTGGGATTAGCATATAACTCTACTATGTGTGTCCATGGAGTTCCAAAGAGTCGGACACGACTGAGCAACTGAACTGACTGACTGATATACAAAACAGATAATCAACAAGAACCTACTGTATAACACAGGTAACTATACTCAACATTTTGTAATAACCTATTAGGAAAAAGAATCTGGAAAAGAATATCTATATATACATATAAATTCAAAGCTAACACAACACTGTAAAGCAACTACCAGTTCAGGTCAGTCGCTCAGTTGTGTCCAAGTCTTTGCAAAACCATGGACTTTGGAGCAGCACGTCAGGCTTCCCTGTCCATTACCAATCCTGAAGCTTGCTCAAACTCATGTCCACTGAGTCAGTGATGGCATCCAACCATCTCATCCTCTGTCATCGCCTTTTCCTCCTGTCTTCAACCTTTCCCAGCATCAGGGTCTTTTCCAGTGAGTCAGTTCTTCATATCAGGTGGCCAAAGTATTGGAGTTTCAGCTACAACATCAGTCCTTCCTATGAATATTCGGGACTGATTTCCTTTAGGATTGACTGGTTTAATCTGCTTGCAGTCCAAGGGACTCTCAAGAGTCTTCTCCAACACCACAGTTGGAAAGCATCCATTCTTCGGTGCTCAGCATTCTTTAGAATCCAACTCTCACAGCCATACATGATTACTGGAAAAATGATAGCTTTGACTAGATGGACTTTGTTGGCAAAGTAACGTCTCTGCTTTTAATATACTGTCTAGGTTGGTCATAGCTTTTCTTCCAAAGAGCAAGCATCTTTTAATTTCGTGGCTGCAGTCACCATCTGCAGTGATTTTGAAGTAGCAAAGGCCAAATTTTCCTGTTACTCCAGGTCTTTTGACTTGCTACTTTTGCTTATATAAAGTCTGTCACTCTTTGCATTGTGAAAGAAAGTGAAGTCGATCAGTCGTGTCCGACTCTTTGTGATCCCATGGACTATAGCCCACCAGGCTCCTCTGTCCATGGAATTTTCTAGGCAAGAGTACTCGAGTGGGTTGTCATTTCCTTCTCCAGGGGATCTTTCCAACCTAGGGATTGAACTCTGGTCTCCCGTATTGCAGGTAGAGGCTTTACCGTCTGAACCACCAGGGAATCCCCATCTATTTGCCATGAAGTAATGGGACCAGATGCCATGATCTTTGTTTTTTGAATGTTGAGTTTTAAGTTTTTTTTTGAATGTTGACTTTTACTCTCCTCTTTCACTTTCATCAAGAGACTCTTTAATTCTTCTTCACTTTCTGCCATAATGATGGTATCATCTGCATATCTGAGTTATCGGTATTTTTCCCAGCAATCTTGATTCCAGCTTGTGTTCATCCAGCCAGGCATTTTGCATGATGTACTCTGCATATAAATTAAGTAAGCAGAGTTACAATATAGAGCCTTGAGGCAATCCTTTCCCAATATGGAACCTGTCTATTGTTTCATGTCCAGTTCTGTTGCTTCTTGACCTGCATACAGATTTCTCAGGAGGCAGGAAAGGTGGTCTGTACTCCCTTTCCACAGTTTGGTGTGATCCACCCAGTCAAAGGCTTTGGCATAGTCAATAAACAAGAAGTAGATATTTTTCTGGAACTCTCTTGCTTTTTCTATGATCCAACAGATGTTGGCAATTTGATCACTGGTTCCTCTGCATTTTCTAAATCCAGCTTGAACATCTGGAAGCTCTCAGTTCAGGTACTATTGAAGCCTGGCTTGGAGAATTTTGAGCATTACTTTGCTAATATGTGGATCAGTGCCATTGTGGAGTAGTCTGAACATTCTTTGGCATTGCCTTTCTTTGGGATTGGAATGAAAACTGACCTTTTCCAGTCCTGTGGCCCCTGCTGAGTGTTCCAAATTGGCTGGCATATTGAGCGCAGCACTTGCACGGCATCATCTTTTAGGAGTTGAAATAGCTCCACTAGAATTCCATCACCTCCACTTTGTTCATAGTGATGCTTCTGAAGGCCCACTTGACTTTGCACTCCAGCATGTCTGGCTCTAGGTGAGTGATCACACCATCGTGGCTATCTGAGTCATGAAGATCTTTCTTATATAGTTCTCTGCATTCTTGCCACTTCTTAATATCTTCTGCTTGTTTTAGGTCCATACCATTTCTGTCCTTTATTGAGCCCATCTTTGCATGAAATATTCCCTTTGTATTTCTCATTTTCTTGAAGAGATCTCTAGTCTTTCCCATTCTATTGTTTTCCTCTATTTCTTTGCACTGATCACTGAGGAAGGCATTCTTATTTATCCTTGCCATTCTTTGGAACTCTGCATTCAGATGGGTATATCTTCCTTTTCTCCTTTGCCTTTAGCTTCTCTTCTTTTCTCAGCTATTTGTAAGGCCTCTTTAGACAACCATTTTCCCTTTTTGCATTTCTTTTTCTTGGGGATGGTCTTAATCCCTGCCTCCTGTACAATGTCACAAGCTTCTGTCCATAGTTCTTCAGGCACTCTATCAGATCTAATCTCTTGAATCTATTTGTCACTTTCACTGTATAATTGTAAGGGATTTGATTTAGGTCATACCTGAATGGTCTAGTGGTTTTCCCTACTTTCTTCAATTTAAGTCCAAATTTTACAATAAGGAGTTTATGATCAGAGCCACAGTTAGCTCCCAGTATTGTTTTTGCTGACTGTATAGTGCTTCTCCATCTTTGGCTGCAAAGAATATAATCAATCTGATTTTGGTATTGACCATCTGGTAATGTCCATGTGTAGTCTTCTCTTGTGTTATTGGAAGAGGGTGTTTGCTGTGACCAGTCATTCTCTTGGCAAAACTCTGTTTGCCTTTGCCCTGCTTCATTTTGTACTCCAAGGCCAAATTTGCCTGTTACTCCAGTATCTTTTGACTTGCTACTTTTGCGTTAAGGGACATCTTTGGGAGTGCGTTAGTTCTAGAAGGTCTTGTAGGTCTTCATAGAACCATTCAACTTCAGCTTCTTTAGCATTACTGCTTGAGACAGGATGGCAGAGTAGAAGGATGTGTGCTCATCTTCTTCTGTGAGATTTCCAAAATTACAACTTGCTGGTGAACAACCATCGACAGGAGAATTTTGGATCCCACCAAAAAAAGATTCTCCATTGCCGGAGCCAGCATGGGAGATCCCACCCATGACAAGGTCATGTGGAGAGGACTGATGGGCAAGGCAAGTCAGGCCTCAGGGTTCCCCCTGGAATTTCCTGAGCATGTACTCCAAAAACCAAAATCTGCCTGCCTTATTGTACTGTGTTTTTACACTCTTCTGACTCACTCTGGAAAAAGTCAACTCAAGGCTTCAGTCTTCCACATTTGAAAGGAATGTTTCAGTTCAAACCCCCTCTGATAACTCCCTAACTTGCCTAACAGGTTCCCCCGGACTTTTTACGGCTTGTGAATTGTTTACAGCCCAACCACAAGAGGCACAAAGCTTAAAAACATCTTAAAGATACAGAGCCTTTTATAAAGAGCTAAGAATCATATTGGTGATGGATTCCACTGTTGACTCAATGTTTGCTGCCAGGCCTCCATATTCTTTACCTTTTAGGCACCTGGGAGGATGTTAATCAATGTAAATGGGATATGCAATAAGATATATAATAGTTTTGATGTTAGCAACACTAGACTTTTGAGTTAATTACTTTTCTTTTGTTATAAATCACTGTACTCCTTTTACTTGTTATAAATTGCTGTATCTTTGCTATGTAAGAATGTAACTTTAGTGCTTTCTCAGAGTGGCACCAGACTTTGGGAAGATCAACATAAATAAGTCTTTTGGTTGACAAACCCTTATCAGAAAAAAGGCTTAAAATGTTAATTGGCCCTCTGGCCAAAAGATGATGTAAATCACCTAAGACTTGTGTATACACAACTAGGTATGTAGAGAGAAAGCCTTGTCTCAATAAGAATCAGGGCTGCTGACGCTGCATAATTTTATATTATCCATTGGTCTCTATGTACAAAAAAAGATATAAAAGGCCTTGATAGACAATAGAGGATGGGCCAGTCATTGGACTGATATCCCCTGTGTCTCCTCTTTACTCTAATTTCTGGCTGAATTCCCATCTGGGGCATGGAAGCTCGCCATGTCTACTTACTTGCCCCGGCTTTTAAGACCCACGTGAGGGGGAGCCCAAGGCAGGGCACCCCCCGATATTCAAGAGGACGCCGATGGCCTAACATAGATGGTGTAAATCTCTTGTCCTGAGATTTTATTGGTTTTCCACGTAAACCAAGTTATTCAGCCTCTTTTCTCCACTAAATTTTCCTACTATACTATTTCTTCTTAATTTCTCTTATATTTCTAAATAAATAATTTTTTCCTTGCCTACACCATTCACCCTTTGAATCACCCTAATCCACCGGGGCTGGACCTCAGCACTCCATGTCCAATGGCAAAGGAGAAGCCCCAGAAAGATAGTAGGAGGGGCAAAATCGCATTTAGAATCAAACTCCATACCCACCAGAGATGCTCAGAGGGCTCAAACAAAATCTTGTGTGCACCAGGACCCAGAGACCCCACAGAGACTGAGCCAGACCTGCCTTTGAGTGTTTGAGTATCTCCTGTAGAGGTACGGGTCAGCAGTGGCCTGATGCAGGGGCAGGGGCTCTGGGTGCAGCAGACCTGGGTCACACAGCATGTGGCATAAGCCCCACCATAAAGCCATAGAGCAGACGACCCACAAACTGCAGAACAATTATACCAAAGAAATGCTCACACTGTTAAGAAAGTTCTAACACCCTCAACAGATCTCCCAACCTGGGGATCTGGCAAAGGGACTAAGAACCCCCAGGGAATGTGACTTTAGAGGCCAGTGGGATTTGATTAAGAATTTACACAGGACTGGGGAAACACTCTTGGAGGGCACAAACAAAACCTTGTGTGTGCCAGGACCCAGGAGAAATCAACTATAATTCAGTATAAATAAATAATAAATAAATAGTGGAATCAATTGGCAAAAAAAATAAAAGAGATTTCCCAGGATCATGAGACCTGGAGTTCTGGTAGTGGAGAAGGGTAGCTTGGTGCTTAGCCTGGCATCTATACAGATGGTCATGCAGTGCACTAAAATAAGAAACTCTGAGGGGAAGAATAGATTTACTTGAGAGATTAGACTGACATCAGTTTTAGCCATGCTGAGTTTGAAATACCAGCCAGATGTTCAAAAAAATGTTAGATATACTGCCTACTCAGAACCTCGGGGGACTGACCTCAGATATAACTGGTACAGGAACTTACAGGAACAGTAAGAGCCCAGGAAGAGGGACTGCAGAGTGCTAAAACAGAGCTCTAGAAAATTCAGCTTTTATGGCAGAAGTCACAATACGGTCCCCTGAATTTTACTTGGTATGAAAGTAAAAGTGTTAGTTGCTCAGTTGTGTCTGACTTTTTGTGACTCCATGGACTATAGTTCACCAAGCTCTTCTGTCGACGGAATTCTCCTGGCAAGAATACTGGAGAGGGTAGTCATTCTCTTTGCCAGTGGATCTTCCTGACCTGGGATTGAACCTGGGTCTCCTCACACTGCAGGCAGATTCCTTCAGTTCAGTTCAGTCGCGCAGTCGTGTCCGACTCTTTGCAACCCCATGAATCGCAGCACGCCAGGCCTCCCTGTCCATCACCAACTCCCGGAGTTCACTCAGACTCACGTCCATTGAGTCCATGATGCCATCCAGCTATCTCTTCCTCTGTCGTCCCTTTCTCCTCCTGCCCCCAATCCCTCCCAGCATCAGGGTCTTTTCCAATGAGTCAGCTCTTCACATGAGGTGGCCAAAGTACTGGAGCTTCAGTTTTAGCATCATTCCTTCCAAAGAAATCCCAGGGTTGATCTCCCTCAGAATGGACTGGTTGATCTCCTTGCAGTCCAAGGGACTCTCAAGAGTCTTCTCCAACACCACAGTTCAAAAGCATCAATTCTTCTGCGCTCAGCCTTCTTCACAGTCCAACTCTCACATCCATACATGACTACTGGAAAAACCATAGCCTTGACTAGACGGACCTTAGCCAGGGGAGCATAAATGGAGTTTTGCTTAGACACCCAGAACTTGTTTTAGAAAAAGAACTTTTGCTTCACTGTGCTCTCTTCTCTGGCTTTATTTTAAACTCTTCTTTCCTGAGTCTGCTATACAAGATGAAGAGATTCAGAGAAGGAGCTTTAGCTCCTGTGAATGAAGAGCTGAAAGAATGGGATTTGGGGGAAGACAGAAGGCAGAGAGAGGATTTCTTTCTGGAGAGAGAGTAAGTCACCCTGAGATATTTGATCGAATTTTGTGATTTTTTTTTCAATGTGTACCCATCTTCTTTTTTTCCTATTAAAGTTTTAGTAGAATCAATATGACCACTTTTTAAAAATATCAGTTAAAAAAATCAGAATCAAAGCAAAGGTGTGTAAAGTTGATGACAAAATCTGCCAAGAGGAGAAACCAAAGGCTGATGAGACTGCACATGTATCAGATTGCTGGGGAAGTAGTATAGTGAAATTTTTTTAAGAAGGGGGAGCTTTGGCAGACTTCCTTGGTGGTCCAGTGGTTAAGACTCTGTACTTCCAATGCAGGGTTCGAGGGTTCTATCCCTGGTTGGGGAACTAACATCCCACATGCCTCAAGGTGCATAAAATAAGTAAAAACAAAATAAAAATAAAAAGAGCTTTGGAGTCAGGCTAGTTTCCATTAGAACTGGGCTACTCACTAGTCTGTGACATGGGGTTAATAACATTTACTTCATGAGGTGGTTGTGAGGTTAAGAGAATGTAAGCACCTCCCTCGTAGGGTCTGTCAAATCCCACTTTGGCTCAGAGTCCAGGGGCTGCAATCTTGATGCATGAAGTTGACCTGTGGTTGGCCAAGATGCAAAGTTGCCTCTGCCCCAGTCTCATTTAAGAGACCACTGGCTGGCTGCCAGTTAGACTACTCTACTTGGATGCAAGGCCACTGGTGTAGAGGTTAGAAATAATTGACAGGCTTACTTTTCTGACATTCTTCACCCAAATCAGGAAATAAAATATGGCCACAACTTTTTACGTAGTGATTTTATACTAAACACATATATATATGTTTATACTGAAAGTTTTTTTTTTTTAATCATATCTTTCACAAGATCAGTACCAGGCTATTTCTCAATCACTGCACTTGGAGGAGAAACAGTATTTATTACTTTATGTGGCTGGCAATTGCATGTGCACTTCGACTAGAAAAAAAGTTGTTCTTGTGACCCAGAAATGTTCCCAAGGAATACTATGGAATCACTTTCTTGATACGATTACAAAGCTGTTTAATGTTGATCTAAACTGAAGGTTTAAGAGGAAAGTGGTATTAGAAGATGCCAAGAGACTTTTTTTCTAAGTCCATCTATAGGTACCATGTTTCCACACATGGCAAATAAGTACTGTGTTTGTTTTCAGAGGTCTTTCCAATGTAAGGCAATAAAGATAAGCATTGTTGCAGGCATATATATTCTTCAGCATATTGGTATCTTAGTGATTAAGAGCGTGGGTTTGATTTTTGAGGTTGTCCTTTTTTTTTTCTGATGCATGATCCCAGGTGTTTTATATGAAGTCGGTATTTCACCAAACATATGTATAGCTATCTAGTTAAAAATCATATATGAATAAATAAATCAAAGATGAATAAGAAAGTGAATGATAAAGGCAATGCTGTTGTCTCTACTATCCACAGAATGTGTTAACATTATTATGATTTTTTTTTAACTTTTTTTTCCTTTTTTTTTTTTTTTTTTGCAACAATACTTAGAAACTTTAGCTTGGTTTGCAAAATCAAAAGTTTATTTCTTGGATAGCTTACTTTTCAGATTGTGTGCAGAATTGATTTTCCCATCATTCTAGGAATTTGGCCACCTGACTGAGACACACTTCTCAGTTTTTCTGGAGACCAGGTA
This sequence comes from Aepyceros melampus, assembly GCA_006408695.1. Taxonomy (NCBI): domain Eukaryota; kingdom Metazoa; phylum Chordata; class Mammalia; order Artiodactyla; family Bovidae; genus Aepyceros; species Aepyceros melampus. The sequence continues at coordinate 119,010 of SJXQ01007571.1, read as the reverse complement.
AGACATGGAAGTAATTTTCCACCAAAGGAATGTGAACAGAACTGATTTATGTACCAAACTTTAGAAAATCCAAGAATTCATGAAAATTTTTCTTCTTGGACATATACCGTATAACATTATAATTAGCTGAATAGTAAGGGATGACATTTTATAATGAACCAATCAGAGAAGAAAAGTTACTTACAATGCAGAATAGATAGTGCTCAGGTAGGCTCAGGAAATGAATAATCAAAATGAATATAAGCAAGCAATGTCTTCTAAGACAACCAAGGAAGAGTTAAAATTAAAAGCAATTTATCATCTCTTGCAGTTAGCCTAGCAGTTCTAACCTTCAGAGGAGAGATGAGCAAAATACACTAGGTTCAGTATCAGTTCAGTCACTCAGTTGTGTCCGACTCTTCGCGACCCCATGGACAGCAGCATGCCAGGCTTCCCTGTCCATCACCAACTCCTAAAGCTTTCTCAAACTCATGTCCATCAAGTTGGTGATGCCATCCAACCATCTCTTCCTTCCTTCTCCTCCTGCCTTCAATCTTTCCCAGCATCAGGGTCTTTTCCAATGAGTCAGTTCTTCACATCAGGTGGCCGAAGTATTGGAGCTCCAGCTTTAGCATCAGTCCTTCCAATGAATAGTCAGGACTGATTTCCTTCAGGATTGACTGGTTTGATCTAGGTTAATTTTCCTTTGGTGGAAAATTACTTCCATGTCTATACCTGGTCTCTGGAAAAACTGGGAAATATGTCTCAGTCAGGTAGCCAAATTCCCAGAATGAATGAGAAAATCAATTTGGCACTAGGTACAGTTTTGCAATTAAAAACTGCTGTTAAGTCCTTCCATCCAAGGCCAGATAAACTTCTGGATGGAAGTTCAAAGCTACTTCTTGTTCAGAAAGCATTTATTTTCTCATCTTTGCACCTCATTAAAATTAGGCCTTGAGGGACTTCTCTTGTTGTCCAGTGGTTAAGAATCCACCTTCCAATGCAGGGAATGTGAGTTCAATACCTGGTCCAGGAACAAAGATCCAGATACTGTGGGACAACTTAGCGTACCCAACTAGAGAAAGCCCACACCCCCCCCAGTGAAGACCCCAGAGCAGCCAAAAAAAAAGCCTGGATTCAGGAATAGAGCACACAATTTTTACAAGATCACTTGTGGAAAAATAGAGAAATACTTTGACTCTTGTTCTTAAGGTTTATTTTGTCTCAAATCACACAAATTTTAATTAGGAATTGTAAGATATCCAAATACTGTCATAAGAAGCTTTGCAGACAACCTGGGACATGTGTACCAGTCTGTGAGTATATATGTGAAGAAAAGAACTTTATTTTCACTGTAAAAAAAAAAAACAAAAACTTTATTTTCATTGTGCAGACTTTTAAAAATTTACCTCTACCAAAATATTTAATTTAAAATGAAAAAATTTCCTCTCTCAGTGAGAAGCAGAGTAATTTCTAGAATAAGAGGGAGAAAAAGTTATTATCTGTCTTAAGCATCTATTTCTTTCTCTTTTGATTTTTTTAAGAGATTCAGAAGATTGTTATGGCTAGGCTTTTATTCTTATTTGTGATGGTAATTATTTGCCAAAATGATACTTTTAAAAAACATTCTCATGGACAATTGACCTCCTTAAACCTGCCTGAGAAGTCAAGAGAAAGGAATTAATCCTCCCCTGGGGAAAAAAAAAATTACTTCTCTGAAATCAACACAGCATACAGGAATTGGACCTGGCAGAAGAAAACTCTATGAGAAATAATGCTCACCCAGTTTTCTTACTCTGGATAGAAGAAGCTTGAGTGTAATTCATGTAGCATCCTCCTAGTTGAGATATTTAATGTGTATCAGCCTCTGGAAGATTTAATTATTTAGGATTTTATGAAGACAACAGGATTAGATTGTGACTGAATTCAAGTATAAAATGAACAACGTTTAAACACTTTAGCATAACCTTTGCAGCAGATACATATGAAAGTTCCAATATTAACTTCTAGTTTTCTCTTTGCAATTCAGTTCAGTTTAGATCAGTCGCTCAGTCGTGTCCGACTCNATAAGCTGATTCTGAAAAATAAACTCCCCTTCCCTTTTGGAGTCTTGCACCGACAATGCTGGGCTTCCCCATGTCATTCTTTTCTTTTCTCCCCTTTTTTGGCTGAATTCCCATCTGGGGCGTAGAGGCTCGCCATGTCTACTTACCTGTCCCGGCTGCTAAGATCCGTAAGAGAGAGAGCCCAGGGCGGGGCACTCTCCGATATTCAAACGGACGCCGGTGGCCTAACGTAGATGGTGCAAACCTTTTGTCTCGAGGTTTTATTGGTTTTCCACATAAACCAAGTTAATCAGCCTCCTTTTCTTCCACTAATTTCCTACTATATTATTCTATCCTGAGCTATCCTGTTCTCTCCTATCCTGTCCTATCCGCCCACTGCGTCCCTGCTTTGAATATCCCTGGATCCACCGGGGCTGGACCCCGGCAGTTCTGCACAAGGACAGCTGTGTGACACGTGTTCTCTCTGACTCGGTCCTTGCTGGTCTCCATTTCACCAAACACTGCATGACTTGGGTGTCCCTGCAGATAATGATGTGGCTTTATTTTATGACATGGTTTTCACCTTTATCACACTTTATAATAATGCTCTGTCTAGAAATATATAGCATGCACCTTCAAAATGTAAACCCTTTCAACATTTAATTTTTCATCATTAATTCACATAAACACTATTATGGGGGTGGGGAAGGAGGGTGAGAAGCGTGGATTATAGCCTCTATAGAGATCAGAGTTTCAACAGTGTTGTTTATAAATTATAGTCCATCAATTTCATTACTGATTAGTGCACATAGGCAAAAGATAACAGTGAACCTTACTCTCACTGACATGCATATTCTTGTCTTACCATTTACTCTGAAAATATTTTTTGCCTACTTTATTACTGGTACCAAAACAAAAACTATATAAGTCTGTCTAAGATAAAATTTAACATTCCATGACTTTGCCTGATAATGTGTTTAATATTTATTACAAAAGATCTGCAAGCAAATCAACAGTTTTTAAATAGAAATAAGGTTAATACACTCACGTGTTCTTTTTCTTCTCAGGAAACGTTAGTTTTGAAGAAGAGGAAGGCAGAAGTCAGAAATGCTAGAATAAGATGAAGCAAAGCCAGGATGGTAGGAGATGGATCAGAAAGATGCTCTGATACCAGGGTAGTAATTACTGATGTATCACTAATCTTTCTTACTTAGTTGTTTTTTTAAAATGTTTTATGATTGCAAATAAATTTCTTTATTTTCCTTTGTTTATGAAATAAACAAAGTTCTTTAAAAGTTACCAAGTTATTTTGCCATGATTCTTTAAAAGATTATTTTCTTTTAATGTGGACCATTTTTTAAAGTTTTGATTGAATTTGTTACCATATTATTTCTGTTTTCTGTTTTTGGTTTTTTGACTGTGAGGCATGTGATAGCTCTCTGACCAGGGATCAAACCCACACCTTCTGCATTGGAAGGTGGTCTTCACCAATGAACCGCAAGGGAAGTCCTGCCATGATTTTATTTTTAGTGCTGATTTTTCCTAGGATAAAGAAAAATATCCTACCACGGTGACTGCAGTGAAGATGGCTAATGGAAATGGATTTTGGCTGAGTAGGTAGAGTGACTATATATGGAGATTTCTCTCTCAAATTTCCCTCAAGCCAGCCAGGAAAACACCTAGAAAATAAAGAATTCTTGTGTGCAATGCTCATAAAACACAATGTAATAAATACACGTCAGGCTCAGAAAGAAACCATCAGCTCCTATCTGTTCTGTGCATCTGTTCAGCATCTCAGTGTGGGCTTTGCGGTTCCTGGTCGGGAATCCCCGCAGAAGGCTGAGGGGCAGGGGTGCCCACAGGTGCGGCTTTGCTTGTGTGTCCACTCTTCTGGGCTCCTGGTGGGCAGGAGCTGACACTTAGGTCACATTCGAATTCCTTGAGTAACAGGCACACTTTGTTTTATTGTGTTTTGCTTTATTGCATTTTGCAGGCATTGTATTATTATTCAGTTCAGTCGCTCAGTCATGTCCAACTCTGTGACCACATGGACTGCAGCACATCAGGTTCAGGCTCAGAAAGAAACCATCAGCTCCTATCTGTTCTGTGCATCTGTTCAGCATCTCAGTGTGGGCTTTGCGGTTCCTGGTCAGGAATCCCCGCAGAAGGCTGAGGGGCAGGGGTGCCCACAGGTGCGGCTTTGCTTGTGTGTCCACTCTTCTGGGCTCCTGGTGGGCAGGGGCTGACACTTAGGTCACATTCGAATTCCTTGAGTAACAGGCACACTTTGTTTTATTGTGTTTTGCTTTATTGCATTTTGCAGGCATTGTATTATTATTCAGTTCAGTCGCTCAGTCATGTCCAACTCTGTGACCACATGGACTGCAGCACATCAGGCTTCCCTGTCCATCACCAACTCTCGGAGCTTGCTCAAACTCATGTCCATTGAATCGGTGATGCCATCCAACCATCTCATCTTCTGTCATCCCCTTCTCCTGCCTTCAATCTTTCCCAGCATCAGGGTCTTTTCTAATGAGTTGGTTCTTCACATCAGGTGGCCAAAGTACTGGAGCTTCGGCTTCAGCATCAGCCCTTCTAATGAATATTCAGGACCACTAGAACTGTCTCCATGTCAGCAATAAGCCAAAGCCTACTCTAGAGCAGGCCCTAACTCTCTCCAACTCTGTGAAGGCCAAAGGAGATAAGGAAGCTGCAGAAGAACAGTGTGAAGCTAGCAGAGGTTGCTTCATGAGGTTTAAGGAAGATGCCACCTCCATAACATAAAAAATACAAGGTGAAGCAGTAAGTGCTGATGTGTAAACCGAAGCAACTTTTTCAGAAGGTCTAGCTAAGTAGTTAACAAAGGTGGCTTCTGTTGTTCAGTGCAGACAGCACAGCCTACATGGGAAGAAGATGCCTTCTAGGACTTTCATACTAAAGAGAAGTCAATGCCTGACTGCAAATCTGCAGAGGACAGGCTGATTCTCTCATTAGAGGCTAATGCAGCTGGTTACTTGAAGTTGAAGCCCTTGCTCATTTACCATTCTGAAAATCCTAGGACCCTTAAGAATTATGCTGTACAAATTACACAAACTGGGTGGCTTTAAACAACTAAAAGGGCTTCCTGGGTGGTGCAGTGGTAAAGAATCCACCTGCCAATGCAGGAAATGCAAGACCCCTGGGTCAGGAAGATCCATCCCCTGAAGGAGGAAATGGCAACCCACTCCAGTATCCTTGCCTGGAGAATCCCATAGACAGAGGCGCCTGGAAGGTTATCAGAGAGCTAATTCTCAGGTAGGTTGATAAGGAGTCTGGGGCCCTCAAGAAGGAAGAGTCCAGGGCCCTTGAAAGGAGAAAGGGATCTGGGGCTCTTGAGGAGGAGATAGGGGTCTGGAGTTCTCAAGGAGGAGAAAAGGACAAAGGTTTTTTTCTTTATTGCTTTGTTTTAGTCGATATAGTATCTTCCTTGAGGACATGTTTTTCCTTCTTAAAACCCTTCTGAATAATCCTGTCATCTTAAAATGTATATTGTGGGCGTAGGTCTGGTAAGATCTTTCTACTGTGAGTTCTTATTCTGTTATCTTAAAATGTAAGTTGTGAGAGTAGGTCTGGTAAGATCTTTACAACCTTGAGACATTCTTTTGACTGATTGTTAATAAGCAATTGAAATGTATATATAGCTCCTTGCTAAGACTAGCAGCAAGGGGGGCACTCTCCGTCCCCCTTCTGGTGTCTATGTCAGAAGCTTTCCCATTTTAATAAAACTCTGCTACCATCTGAGATACTGAGCATTTATTCATGGGTTTATTGGATATTTACATATCGCTCTTCATTAAATGTTTGTTCAATATTTTCCCAGTTTTTTTAAATTGGCTTCTCTCTCTTTTTTTTTAAAGTTCTTATCTCTTTGGATATAACCCTCCATCAGACATGTTTTCTTTCAGTCTGTGGCTTGCTTCTTTGTTTTCCTGACCATCCTTGATGAGAAGAAGTTCGAAATTCTGATGGATCTAATTTGGGCAGATGTATCCACAGAATTTGAGGCTCCTCCTTTCTGGCTTTTTCTGCTCCTAGAGTCTCTGCTTACCTTCCAGTAGTTGGCTCTTCAGATCAGAGGAGTGCTATTTGGCATCCAGTCGCTCTGCGTGGCTACCACTGCCCTGGGCCAAAGTCATCATCTCCCACCAGAGACAGCATCCGATCCCACACGGGGAGGACTCAGTCCCGTGAGACTGCCTGGCCCTCCAGCAGATGCCGAAGGCCAGGAGTGGGTCCCCAGCTGACCTACAACGTCTGTCTGACGTTGCTACAAATCAGAGGTCTCCATGACCCACCTCCCTTCTGGATGCAATAACTTTCAAGAACCACTCACAGGACTCAGGGAAGCACATTGACCAATTTATTAAAGGACGAGATAAGAGAAGCAGATAAATGCCCAGAGGAACAGGTACAGAGGCTCCTGAGCACAGGAGCTTCTGAACCCATGGAATTGGGGTGCATCACGCTCCAGAAGAGCCAACTGGAAAAGCCTCAAACCTCATCCTGTTGGGATTTTATGGAGGCTTCTTCACATAAGCACCATCAATCATTAACTCCATTTGCAGCCTCCATCCCATCTCTGGAGAACTGCAGGGTGCAGGAGAAACTCCAAGCTTCTCATCCTGGCTGGTCTTTCTGGTAAGATCAGCTCCCATTTAGGAGCCACTAGAGTCATCTCATTGGAACAAAAGACCCTCCCATCACCCAGGAAATTCCAAGGGATTTAGGAGCTCTGTGTCAAGAACTGGGGTCAAGGACCAAACATTCGAACAATGATGCTCCTAGTTGTCTTATCACCTAGAAAATGACTAGGGTTTCAGGAGCCCTGTGCCTGGAACAGAGACCAATTTATATATTTTCTAGTATTTCATCTTTACCTTCCACCTCTTCACAGAGGCTTCCTTTGACCTGCTTTCTTCTAGCCCCTCCGTGAGGTCCTGTCTCCTAGCCCTCTTTTGTTTTCTTTATGCCTTTCCCATAATTTTCAATTCTTTCATCCAGCAAGTATTTCCTGAAAGCCAGTCGCCTGCCAGGCAGTGTGCTGGAGGTGGGGCTAGGAGTGGGGCGCTTGTTTCCAGGATTCCCTGTTACACAGTGAAGCAAAAGCAGTCTGGCTTCCTTGACTGCGTCAGTCAGTGCACTGGCCACCGAAAGAAGGCTTCCTCACTCAACACCGAGGCCTGGGCAGTGCTGGCACATTTCCATCTTTGACCATCATGCCCACACTTCTGGTAGTCAGTTTTTCTGACAAATTTTCTGCAATACAACACAAGCCTACTGCCAACAGAGGCCAAAGTAAAAATTGCAGTCTTGCAAAAGACATAAGATTTCATGGAATTGATTAATGTTGGAGGACTGCTTAAATCACAAACAAAACTACTGGGAGAGGAGCTGGCAAAGTTAGACTGAATTACAATCGGGTATAAGACCACCTGGAAGAGTGCATGGCAACCCACTCCAGTATTCTTGCCTGGAGAAGTCCATGGACAGAGGAACCTGGTGGGCTACAGTCCATGGGGTTGCAAAGAGTCAGACACGACTGAAGCGACTTAGCATGCAAGGGAGACCACCAACAAAGGAGACATAACAAGGCCTTCAAAACATAGCAGCTTAATTCAAAGGAGAATGAAGAGCTCTTGGGAAAAATCACAGGCCAAATATTTCTGCAAAAAGGATCACTTTGGTGCACTACTCTGTTGGTCAGTCACAGGATCTATGATGATGTGATGCTCTCATAAAACTTTGCCAGAACCATTATGAGCGCTCCACTGCCATCGCTCACTTTGGCTTATTCCTTATTCCAAGAGTTTGAGCAGAAATGCAATTTTGCCTAATTTACCTTTAGGTAAAAACCAGATAAGACTAACCCATGTTCATAAATTTTAGTTTATCAAGCCAGAGTCTAAATCAAAACCCATTTTTTTTCACTCCTTACTTGAATTTTGGTTTCCGTTTCAGCTGGATTGTCTTTGTGGTCAGGAGAACTTCCTGATGAATTTTAAAATAATTGCTTGTGGAATGACCATCAGTCCCACTGAGATGAAAGGCCATGAGTGCACAGCCCTCTGAGATCAGGATCCCAGAAAGAAACAGATGGTGCTTTCAAAACAGGGTCATTGGAGGGCACACCTAACAAAGGACCATCCCGAGGGGTGCAGGGAACTGACTGAGGGACAGGAACTGGGCTGCAGTCCTGGGATTTCCAAGCCTTCATCTGCTGAGCAGGACTTAGCAGGCAGGCATCTCTTTCCTGTCTAGGGACCCTGTGAGCAAGGAGCCAGCAACATGGTTGCCCCGCTGTCGCTGAGCCTCCTCCCTGGTGATTGGGCACTGCTGTCTTCATGGGGGCCCCATTATTCCCACCAAGATGGGGAATTCAGCCCAACTTCACTTCCAGCTTGGAGAGGACAGACCCCCATAGCTCCTTAAGGATGCACTTTTTTTTGTGCCATCTGGCCTCTGGGGAGAGGGCTGCAATTAGGGGCTGGCTGAGTCAGCTCCAAACAGCAGACCCGTTTCCATAGTTCTATTTCCCTGAGCCTTTGGCGTCTGTTCTGCACAGCAGGCCAGGGATTTCAAGCAGTTTTACCTCATTATTTCTAAACCACCCATGTTCAGGCTTCAGTGAGTCAACCTGGTAGATTATTAAACACCCTCTCAGGGCTTAAGCCAAATGTAAACCCCAGATGAGAGAACCTGTAAACGTTCCTGCAAATCGCGATGTTTTTCCATCCACTTGGTCCAGTAGTCTGACTCCACGTTCACGTGGCCCCCAGGCTCCGCTGGTGGCGCCAGGTGGACCTGCAATCCTCTCCCTGGGGGCCATCTCCCGCCCCCGCTCCAGTGTGCACGTAGGGGGGGTCCTGTGCTTCATCCCCGGGGCTCTGCCGGCCTCAGCTCTCTTCTAGGTCTGGGGGGTGTGAGAGGTGGTGGGTGGGTCCTGGGCAGAACAGGCATCAGATTGCAAAGCCACCTGTCCCCAGCAAGTGTTGAAAGGCTTTAAGAACTGAGGTTGGCTTCCCTAAGGGAGGAACACCAAGGAGTGGCGGAGACAGGAGAGGAGGGGCGAGGCTTGGGGAGAGGAGAAGGTTAGTGGACCTTCCAGCGGGGTCCACACAGGTCAGAAGACATCTAGCTCTGCACCTGCAAACCCAGCCCTCACCACAGGCTCTGGCACCACGTGGACACGCAACAGTCAACCTTGCAGGTTTGGGCAAGAGTTGTTTTAGGAGCCCCACCGCGCAGGCGCCATCCCACCTAGCCAGGCAAGCCCGAAAGCAGCGTTGCGCATGCGTTCTTCAGGCTCCTTGCTGCTGGTTGCGTTTCACTTGGTCGTCTGTCTGTCTTTCTTCTTCCTCAGACATCTGGAGGAAGATAAGAAAATGACCATTAGTTGAAATGCTGTCTATGTCTCTAGCTTCCTTAAATTCAGGGTCTTCTTTTGCTGAGACTTAAAAAAAGGAATACGTGGTTTGCTTAAGACTCCACCCAAGCAGCCCCACTTTCCGTTGGGTCCCTGGGAGTCCCATCCGGGAGCAAAAATCTGTGCACCTTTCCCCTCCGCCTGGGGGCATTCCCCAGGGGACCTCTCGCCAACACCACGTGTTGATCCTGGTCCTGTGAAAACAAAGCTGGCCTCCTGCAGGCTCATCAAACACTGCTTTTACAATTGCAATACTGTAATTGTAACTACCCGGATTACAATTATTTTAATCCGGGTAATTATTCAGTAATTATTTTCCCACAACTGAATTTTGGCAGGAAGAACTTACTGGTCAGTCTTTACTGAGCTCTTGGGAGTATCCTCAAACTCCCAGGAACCCCCATGAAGGGTGGATGGGGGTCTCAGGAACTTCTCTGGGGAGAGGGTCATTGCAGTGCAGAGCCTCAGACTGCAAGGTGGTGTGTGCATTTTTTAATTTCTGTGTAGTGAAGACCTTGTTATTTCTTCATCAAAATTGTAAGAAGGAACAAATATGCACATATATAAACGCATGATATACGTGATGAATGCATGTGTATATGTACGCATGTATATGTCACGTCATGAGATCATTTTCTTGTCATATAGTGTCTTGCCTTTGAGCAAATCTGACCCGCTGGCCTCAGTTCTCTTCTAGGGCTGGGGGTGTGAGAGGTGGTGGGTGGGTCCTGGGCAGGATGAGACATAAACACCTGATCACCACCCTTTTGAGGCCAGCTTTCCTAATGGACTTGCAACGGGATTCTTTTGCAAAGCTAAGTTCCCTCACTGCAGTGGTTCTCAAACTTAAGTGTGTACTGGAATCTCCTGGAGGGTTGTGAAAACAGATTACTCTTCTCCACCCCAGAGTTTCTGACTCACGGAGTCTGTGGTGGGCCCCAGTGTGTGTGTTTGTCACAAGCTCTCAGGGGATGCAGGTGCTGGTGGCCCAGGGGTTGTAGGAAGGGGACCCCTGCCAGGGCCCGCAAGGGGGCTCTTGTCTAACATTCAGAAATGAATTGTCTGAAGAGACACACATGTGGATGAAGCCAGAGACTTTACTGGGAAGGGGCACCCAGGTGCAGAGCAGTAGGATAAGGGGACCCAGGAGGACTGCTCTGCCACGTGGCTCACAGCCTCAGTGTATTGCTGATGCTGTTCACAGTGCCGACTGTCTTGGTGTTCACACTGTTTGCTGAACTCAGGGTAGGCAAGGTGTGAGCTAAGAGGCTGGAAGGAGACTCGAGGAGCCATAGGAACTGCAGACACATTTATTCTCTCCTGACTGATGCAGCAGTCATCGCAGTAGACATGGTATCTTCTCCCATGGCTGACCCAACAGACAGCTGTGACGCAGCAGCAATTGCCTCCGCTTTCTAGTTAGAGCTCACACAGGCATACAGCACAAGGTAGCTGTGACCAAGCGAGTGCCTTGGGACACGCATTCCCAGGGCTATAAGGGATCTCTGCTGTTCAGTTCAGTCGCGCAGTCGTGTCCGACTCTTTGCGACCCCATGAATCGCAGCACGCCAGGCCTCCCTGTCCATCACCAACTCCCGCAGTTCACTCAGACTCACGTCCATTGAGTCTGTGATGCCATCCAGCCATCTCATCCTCGGTCGTCCCTTTCTCCTCCTGCCCCCAATCCCTCCCAGCATCAGGGTCTTTTCCAATGAGTCAACTCTTCGCATAAGGTGCCCAAAGTACTGGAGCTTCAGTTTTAGCATCATTCCTTCCAAAGAAATCCCAGGGTTGATCTCCTTCAGAATGGACTGGTTGGATCTCCTTGCAGTCCAAGGGACTCTCAAGAGTCTTCTCCAACACCACAGTTCAAAAGCATCAATTCTTCGGCGCTCAGCCTTCTTCACAGTCCAACTCTCACATCCATACATGACCACAGGAAAAACCATAGCCTTGACTAGACGGACCTTAGTCGGCAAAGTAATGTCTCTGCTTTTGAATATACTATCTAGGTTGGTCATAACTTTTCTTCCAAGGAGTAAGCGCCTTTTAATTTCATGGCTGCAGTCACCATCTGCAGTGATTTTGGAGCCCAAAAAAACAAAGTCTGACACTGTTTCTACTGTTTCCCCATCTATTTCCCATGAAGTGATGGGGCCAGATGCCATGATCTTCGTTTTCTGAATGTTGAGCTTCAAGCCAACTTTTTCACTCTCCTCTTTCACTTTCAACAAGAGGCTTTTTAGCTCCTCCTCACTTTCTGCCATAAGGGTGGTGTCATCTGCATATCTGAGATTATTGATATTTCTCCCAGCAATCTTGATTCCAGCTTGTGTTTCTTCCAGTCCAGCATTTCTCATGATGTACTCTGCATATAAGTTAAATAAGCAGGGTGACATAACCATTATTTACAAAACGGGGGCAAAAGCGAGAGGCTGTGGGACGAGAGAACTTGACCATCCCATCTTGGCTAATTTGCTCTTTCCCTACGCTGGGGTTTTATGGTGATGGGATTAGTTTCCGGTTGTCTCTGGCCAATCATCCTGACACAGGGTGCTTCCTGGTGGTGCATGCATTGCTCAGCCAAGACAGATGCCAGTGAGGAGGATTCTGGGAGGTGGTGGGACATGAGGTGTCTCCTTTTGACCTTTCCCCAATTCTTCCGGTTGGTGGTGGCTTATTAATTCCACGTTCCTTACCAGTACTGCCTGTCATAAAATGACTCATGCAAATGGTTACTGTGGTGCCTGGGCAGGGTGAGCAGTTTCTGTCAGTGTGCTTCTCCTAACGCAGGGACCACACTTTGAGATTGAAGAAAGTTGAGTGCCGAAGAATTGATGCTTTTGAACTGTGGTGTTGGAGAAGACTCTTGAGAGTCCCTTGGACTGCAAGGAGATCCAACCAGTCCATTCTGAAGGAGATCAGCCCTGGGATTTCTTTGGAAGGAATGATGCTAAAGCTGAAGCTCCAGTACTTTGGCCACCTCATGCGAAGGGTTGACTCATTGGAAAAGACTCTGATGCTGGGAGGGATTGGGGGCAGGAGGAGAAGGGGACGACTGAGGATGAGATGGCTGGATGGTATCACTGACTCAATGGACGTGAGTCTGAGTGAACTCCGGGAGTTGGTGATGGACAGGGAGGCCTGGCGTGCTGCGATTCATGGGGTCGCAAAGAGTCGGACACGACTGAGCGACTGAACTGAACTGAGGTAGTCCAGCTCAGATCCAAGTCTCCAGACTCCCGGGCTTTTGCTCTTTCCCAATAGCTGCTGTTTGTCTCAGAACAGCAGCTGCAGAAAGGTCTTAGAGACCACAAGTCAACTTGTCCTCAGATTCAGGGCAGTGACAATAGTCTTCAAGTAGCAGCCCCCAGCATTGCCCACCTTCTCAGCTGATCCCAAACTCTTGGTCCGAGTATTTCTAAGCCAACATGACTGAGGTCTAAAACACAAGAACTTGTCTGGTGATTTTCTTTTAACAAGACTTATTGTGTCCCAACCCAACGACCCCCAGAAGAATCACTAATTAGTGCCCAGAAAAGGCAGGAGAGTTTGAACTTGAAGACACTCACCTCCTCTGGCTCCAGTCCGTCTTTGTCCCTGCCCAAGCTGCACTACAAAGGGCCAGAGCTGAGCATGAGGTTGTGTTTCTAAATGCTGGCAAAGTCAGACAGGGAGAGTTTGAGTCTTTTGCATACAATAGGAGCACCTTCAGATCAGCTGACAGCCTGCCCCAAGGGAGGGTCAGAGATTGCTTCTCAAGGTCTTCCACCTCTGAAAGCACACATCTGCAGCCATCCCAGAGACCATCCTGGAGGGCAGGGATCCAAGGACCTCAGACCTTTTTGGACTCATATTGACTTCTTACATTGCGTCTTGGTAAAAAGAGCACTGGGATTAAATGGAGAGGGTAGTTTCACTTATCACTCCATTAATCTATTTTACTCTTTATCCATTCAATCATTCAATAGATAGTTTCGGGTCATCGACTGTGAGCTGCCACTGCTATGTACTTAGTAAGATGGTGCCATGACAGCACAAGGAGTCCAGTTATAATTTTCTTGAAGGAGTCCATGCTCTTGATGTAAACTCGTAAGGCCACTACAGGAACCCCTTAAGACAACTGATGAACACTCTTTTTGGAAAAATGACTGTAACCATAAAACTATTCACATAAATTTAAGGATTTTAGAGTTAAACCTTCTATTCTGATGTTTTCTACCTGAACTCTTCCATCACTTCTCCTGGACATATTCTTTCCCTACTGTAGATTTCAGTTTCCCCGTCTGTAACATGAATTCACTAGACTCTCTTGGCCATACAGTCTCAAATCTCATGTATCAGTGATTTCAGAAGTCTCCTAGTTCTTAGGGGGCGAGCCACCAAAATGAGATTGGAAAGAAGAAAGCATGCATGACTCTGGAAGTGTTTGAGGATGAATAGAAGGTGGAAGCTTCCTGCTTCCCTGGTAGCTCAGCTGGTAAAGAATCCACCTGCACGGAAAAAAAAAAAAAGAAAAAAAAGAATCCACCTGCAAAGCAGGAGACCTGTATTCAGTCCCTGGGTTAGGAAGATCTCCTGGAGAAGGGCATGGCAACCCACTCCAGTATACTTGCTTGGAGAATCCCCATGGACAGAGGAGCCTGGTGGGCTACCGTCTATGGGGTAGCAAAGAGTCAGACACAACAGAGCAACTAAGTACAGCACAGAATGTGGAAGATACAAAATACAGTTCTTAAGAGAGTTAGGAGAGAAAGAATGCTGGCCCCACCTGAGGAACGATCAGTCTTTCCCAAGGACAAAGACTGTCTGGATAGGACAGTAATAAACCCCTCAGGAAAGTGTCAGGCTATGGTGACACTCCGAGGCCACCCCTTTAATCAGAGGAATTTCCAGGAGGATGTCATCAAATGTCCCATCCATTCAGTAAATAACTATTGAGGAAGGCTGCAGGGATACCAAGGTATTGTTCAGAGGTCTGAGGAAGACCCTGACCTCACGAGTGTCCTTTCTGGAGCAGAAAACAGACAACTCACATGTAAAACAAGATCATTTTAGGTCATCAGGAAGCAAGAAGAGAAGAAAACCAGGAATGGATAAAGGATGTGTATGTATGGGGAGGAGTACTTTACATGGGTTCCACAGAAAAAGTGATGTTTGAGCTTAGATCTGAATGGTAAGAACAAACCAGCCAGGAGAAGATGGGGGGAAGGGCTTTCCAGGCAGAGGGAACAGCAAGGGAAAAGATCCTGAGATGGGAAAAAACCTGGCAAAGCAGTGAGGGGGTACCGGGGTCTGAAAGTCTTATAGCCCAGGAGCTAGAATCCACTGGAAGGTTTTACAGAGAGGAAAGGATGGATGCCTTTCAGACCATGGTGTCCCCCCTCCCCCATTTACCTCTTTGACTCATTGCTTCCTTTCCTTCCCCCTGCCGCACTGCTGGCCTCTGCCTTCCATCCCGCAGGCTACTATTTGTGAGTCCTTCACACTGGCTGTTCACCCTGCCTAGACACTTTCCCCCAGATAGCTGCATGGCTCACTCCCTCTTTGTTAGTCTTTGCTCAGATGATATCCTCTTGATTTTGGCCTTGCCCACCTCCAAACTTAAAACTCTAACTCTTCAACCCACTACTTCCCATATCCATCCGTTTTATTTATCTCCAGAGTACTTACCACTTTCTATCGGTCAAATGATTTGTATATTCACTTGTTTATTGTCTGTCTCTGTTGAAATGTCAGCTGCTTTAGGGGAGGGATTTTTGTATGTTTTATTCATTGCTGATCCCCAGTACCTGAACACTGCAACACAAGAAGGTGTTCAGTGGAATTCCATGTGGGCCAGTGGTTAGGACTCTGAGCTTTCACTGCCAAAGTGCTGGGTTCAGTCCCTGGTTGGGGATCTTAGGATCTTAAGATTCCAAGATACCACAAGCTGCTCAGTGTGGTCAAAAGAAAGAAAGAAAAACCAACCTTGTAAGTGTTCAGTAAATATTTCTGGAATGATTGAAACAAGAGGGAATTGCAGTAGTTCAGACATGAGATGACAGTGTCTTGTAAAAGAATGGAAGCAGAAGAAATAGAAGCCATACTTTATCCAAATGTTGGACATCTGAGTTTCCACATTTTGACACTAATATGGTAATGCTGCTATGAGTATTCACGTACAAATTTTTGTGTAGGCATGAACTGTATTTTCAGTTCTTTTGGGCATAAACACAGGAGTGCTATGTCATATGGCAACTCTATGTTGAACTTTGTGAGGAACTGCCAGACTATTTCCTAAAGTTTCACCTTTGTCATCATCCTCATTTTGTTGATGAGGAAACTGAGGTGGGGAGGAAGTGAGGTGATTTGCTCATATTCCCCAGCTATTGAGTGGCAGATCCAGGGGACGGATGGGGGTGCCCATGAAAAGGAATCCTCTTTCCATGCATTTCATCCATTCTTCAAAACTTTCGAGTTCCTTCTATGTGCCAATCACTAGTCTAGGCACTGACATTGCCTCTAAAAACAAGATAGATAGAATCCCCACTTTCTCAGAGACATAGTCCAGTAGAGAAAACAGAAAATAATTACAGCTTTGACAAGCACCATGGTGAAGTCTACGAGAGGGTATATCTTATCCTGTTCTTTGTGTAGTGAGGAAGAACTTGGGTTGGAGCCAGCCATCTCAGTTTCAAATCCTTACTCTCCACATACTAGTCGAGGGACTTGGGCAAGTTCCCTACCCCCATGCCTCCTTTTCTTATGTGGAAAATGGACAGGGTAATAGCGCATACTCTGAGGGTATAAGGTAGATTCAGTACACCAAAATCTGTAAAGCACTTAAAACCTGGCCTTGGTAAATCCCAAAGAAATACTAGCTGTTGAAGTAGCTATTATACTGTCTACACTTTACCCATCAGTCTGGAGTACAAACTCTGGTCCCTCCAACTTGCTCTGTAACCCACTCCATTTCCCTACTGCCCATACACACAGCTCTGGCCAAGAATTAAGCAGAATTCCCACAGTGCTGTGTTCCAGGGTCCTGCAGGTCAGTTCATCTGGTTCAGTGCCCCAGTTAGAATCCCTGGATACCAGGTTCCTCATAGTACAGAGAAGGAAATGCTTTGTCGTCTATTCATCTTTTCTCCTTAACCAGACTGTGGGCTTCTTGAAGCCAGGCTTTCTCACTTCTGCTCTGCTCCGAAACATTTTGGTGAGGAAAACAATTGGAGGCAAGTCAGAGAGTAGGTGGTAGGGCTACAGGAGTGCAGGCTCTGGAGCCAGACAGACCCGAGCTCTGCTCCCCCACCTAGAGTGGCCTGCCCTGGGCGGGCTGTTGAGCCTCCTTGTCTCATCTATGAAATGTATGTGTATGGTGGGGGAGCGGCCTCTCAGAGCTGTGGTGGATCTAGAGTGAGCAGCAGAAGTTCCTTGTTTGTGCCAGAAAGACTCCAGCAGCCCATGCTGCCAGCAGTCTCATCATGGCAGTGCTGCCAGAGGAGCTGGAGCCCTGCAGGGGCGGCACACCCAGCAGAGGCAGCTGAGTACAGGAAGTACAAAAATGTCAGGAGGAAAATGAGCCATCAGAGATGTCCTCTGATCACTATCATGTACATGGGGTTGAGTGGAACAGAATTTGCTATTTGGGCTATTTTCCTTTCCCAATCTCACAGATGCTCCTTTTGCTATTTTTATGAAGCGCCAACAGGAACAAGAAGTATTCATTTAACTACGTCCAGTGACTTAAGAAATGCATGTGAGCAGAGATTGTGTAATTCTCAAACTGCCAGCACCATTAGCCTATAAGTCCGAGAAATACTATAACTCCTAAATCATGCTCTGTTCCCGGGAAATTTCCTGGATTGGCTTTATCACTTTACTTAAGAGTTACAGTAGAGTTGTAAATTAAGTAAATTTAGTTACATTAGTGTAATTAAGTTAAGAATTCCTCCAACTCAACGGTGCCCTGCCAAGGAGACCACAGATCAGCGGTGCATGTCCCATATTTAATCTTCAGAAGCATGCAAGGAACAATACCATGTTTGCCATTGAAAAGTGTCTTTTCTTCAGGTGGGCTTTATCAAAGATGAGCTGCTTATTTGTGTCAAAAGTGGTCACAGAATTTTTCTATTGCAATGAACAAGAATTCAAAAGTAAAAGTCATACACACACACACTTTTTCTTTTTTAAGTGGCTTTCCATTCCCCTCCCCCCACCCCACCGTGGCAATTTTGAGAGGCAGCAGCTGTGTGAGGATTATTCCTGAGAGTCTCACCACAGTAGCTGGGAGGTTGAAAAGAGGCTATGGCAGCTTCTGCTTCATCTCTGTTTTGAATTCAAAGGCTCTTACAGCCAGGAGAATTTTGCACAGAAGGAGCCCCCAAACAGAATTCTGAACTCAGAGAAATCTTACTCATTTTGGCAGGGGTGGACCTGAAATTCCCCTTTACTTAGTAAACTCCTGAGATAGAGCAAATAAATTGTGCAATGTAGATCCAGGGTTGGGAGTGTTTGGAGTGGCATTCCTAATGCCTTAAGAAAACTTAAAGAGAATAAACTCTTCTAAGATTCCAGATTAGTTCAGAGACATGCAAATTATAAACCAGTCTCATCTAGAGTCCTCTTTTTAAATATTCTCTAAGATAGACTCTTCATGAATCAGTCTGTATTTTGCCCCAAGTTGGTCAATTTGACTATGAAATTAAAAATTGATTGGTTGGTGACAGGAAGAGAGAGTTGACTTCCCTTTGGTAGTAGTAAAATTAGGTAAAACAGAAGAAAAGAGAGAGAGAAGAGGAATGAATTGGTCCACAATGAACTGATATTAAACAGAAACAAATAAAACCTGGAGAGTGAACGCTGGAGACAGAACTCTCAAATCCAGACTCCTATGTAGACTGCTGAGCCCTGCCCACAGTAGACACCACAAGGCTTTGCCCCAGCCTTTGTAATGACGTGTTTTCTGAATCAATAACCGGGACATACAACTGAAGGGAAATAGCAAATCTGAAATGAACATTGATTCAGAAAATCCAGGGCCTCTGGGCACAGCATTCGTGAATGCAAGTCTCAGATACCTGCAGCCTGAATCACCCTTGAACCCCAGCTCTGGGAGGGATTAGCTCACTAGAAGCACATGAACTACCTTTTCCTCCTTGTTTGTAGGTAGAGGCAGTTGAGAGATTGCGGGTGATCCTTTATTTATTTGCAGCAGGCTCCTCTTGTCACCAGCAGCCCCTGTGCCTTGCTGGGGGTTTGGGGGAAAGGAGTCTGCCCTTTGCTGCTCAGCTCATTCTGAGAAAACACTACTTCCAGGCACCCTAGGTATAAAACTTTTGGCCACTTTCCTTCCAGTTTTCAGCAGGGAGAACAATGTAGGGTCACCATGGTTTGCTTCCTGTGAAAATTCTGAAAACTTACTCTGCTTGAGGAGGAAGCTAGAAGGCTCTTTATAATATCCCCAGATTATGCCTCAGGGAGAAAACTTATTGGTCCTTTGCAATAGAATCTGGCCTGCCACCCACAATTACTACTCTTTTTTGTTCCACAAAGCCTTGCTTTTGACTGCAGAGCCAAGAGGTCAAGCTCCACCACGGTGAAGCTGCCATCTCCCACTGACTGGCACTGCTCTCCACAGTGGACATGTCTGCAGGGTGGGGCGCATGCCCCAGGGACACTGCCATGATCTGAGCAGCTAACGCTCTAGCCTATTCTCATCCACACCTTCCTCCTCAAGTAGAGACAATATTCAGGGTCTTAACAAGAACCAAACCATGGTGAACCAGAGTGTTTGCCTTTGCTGAAATCTGAATGGAAAGTAGGCCAAAGGCCTTTGCATCCAGGCTGCCTGGAAATGATGTCTTCTTAGCAAGAGGTGAGCAGCCCAGGAAGTGGGCCCAGAGGCCTCTTTCCAGCTCTTGCCTGTGCCTCTAGTTTTCATTTCCTCAAAACCACCTCAGCCTCTCTGAGCAACCCACCAACAGCCCAGGAAGCACCATTTAAAATTAACTGTTTCCAATTTGTTCCATATGGTGAACCAGAGTGTTTGCCTTTGCTGAAATCTGAATGGAAAGTAGGCCAAAGGCCTTTGCATCCAGGCTGCCTGGAAATGATGTCTTCTTAGCAAGAGGTGAGCAGCCCAGGAAGTGGGCCCAGAGGCCTCTTTCCAGCTCTTGCCTGTGCCTCTAGTTTTCATTTCCTCAAAACCACCTCAGCCTCTCTGAGCAACCCACCAACAGCCCAGGAAGCACCATTTAAAATTAACTGTTTCCAATTTGTTCCACTCACTTAGATCAGACTTCACCTCCAAACCTTTAAAAGATTTTTTTTAATTAAAAAATTTTTTCATTGTAGTATAGTTGATTTACAAAGTTGTATTAGTTTCAGGTATATAGCATAGTGATTCAGTTATACATACGTTCATTCATTCTTTTTCAGATTGTTTTCCCATATAGGTTATCACAGAATATTGAGTAGAGTTTGCTGTGCTATACAGTAGGTCCATGTTGGCTGTAAGGTGTTTTTTTTTTTTTTTTCACACTACGCTAGATGGTTTATTTTATTTGTTCAAGGACTCATCTTGCAAGCTTTAAAGCAAGCATGGGCTTTGATTCTGGGAGCCCAGATTCACAGACTTAGGACGACAAAAGCGAACTGTGCTCCGTGTATATGGACGCAAACTAAAGACTCGTGGTTAATCAAACTGTAGTTTTAAGTTTCTACAGCTTTGCAGCCAGAAGTCACAGGTCCTTTGGGTCCTTTTGGATGCCCCACAGGGTATCTGCACTTTTCTTGAGTTGGGCAACCTCTTCATCCTTCAGCTTCTGGTTGATAACACTGGTTAACCCTCGAGCATTCAGGATACAGGGAAGGCTCAGGAAGACTTCATTCTCAATGCCATACATGCCCTTCACCATTGTTGACACTGGGTGAATCCTGGATAGATTTTCCAACATGGATTCAATAAGATCAGCCACACTTAATCCAATAGCCCAGTTGGTATATCCTTTTAGCTTGATGACTTCATAGGCACTCTCAACCACCATCTTATGCACTTCCTTCCAATTTTCACTATCATTGTCTGTTCCCATTTCTGGATTCAGTTCCTAGAGAGAAACGCCTGCCACATTCACTCCACTCCACACAGCCACACTTGAGTCGCCATGTTCCCCCAAAATTCATCTGTGGCAGCTGCTGGGATGAATACCAAGTTTTTCAGCTATCAGTTCAGTTCAGTTCAGTTGCTCAGTCGTGTCCGACTCTTTGTGACCCCATGAATCACAGCATTCCAGGCCTCCCTTTATCATTGTCTGTTCCCATTTCTGGATTCAGTTCCTGGAGAGAAACGCCTGCCACATTCACTCCACTCCACACAGCCACTATTGGGGGTGCGGGAAAGATAAGCATTTTATCTCTGACATTGTTTTTAAAAAATCTTTCCTTCTCTTAGTTCAGATTTCACCCTTGATGCAAGTTATCCACTAACTGCTCCAATGACAATTCACTCCAATACACTTCCCCCCAGAGACTAACATTTGCCTTCAAATCTGACCTTTTACCTTTCAACCATTTTGATGCAAACAGAATTGCTGTGTCAGACTTACAGGCATTATGAAATTCTTCCCTTTCTGTGGGTTTGTGAAATCGTGAGGGATTCTAGTTTGGAACTATTCCTAAACTCTGGGTTTGAGGAATTCTGAACTTTCTGCCTGTTTATATTTAAAAAAAATAAGTAATAATTTTAAGACCCAATTCTTACCGTACCAAAATTCACTCTACCAGAATTACACTACTAATTTTTCAAAGAGAAATGTACATCTTGGAAGCTTTTGGGAGAAAATAGCCCCTTGCATATTGGGCAGAAGTGGATTTAGTAAAACCAATATTATCATTATGCCTTAGATTATTATAGTTTTACACAATAAGCCTATTCAATGTATAATATTCAATGTTTAAGATGAAATGATAGAATGTTTCAAAACTATCATAGTAATAATTTTTAACCATTTTTAAACCATTATTATCTAAATAATATTTAACTAAGAATCATTAGTGGATACTAAACTTATAAGGCAAAAAACTGATAAGGAATCAGATATTTACCTAGTCAGTAACAAAGTATTCTCTCATAATTACTTATCTATAATGTGATGTATGTGAGAATATAAACCACAATTAAAAACAAACAAGAAATTCAGAATGGCAAGAACAGTATCCTAAGTATACAGCAAACACTGTCTGTGTTTTGCTTTGTTTTTTACCACTTGAGTCGCCATGTTCCCCCAAAATCCATCCGTGGCAGCTGCTGGGATGAATGCCAAGTTTTCAGCCATAAGGTATCGAAATCTAGCAGAATCCAGGTTACATCCACTCCCAATCACACGGTGCTTGGGTAATCCACTTAGTTTCCAGGTAACATATGTGAGAATATCCACTAAAATTTTTAAAAAATAATATATGTAAGTACATCAAAACTGATGTCAGCTGCTATGTCAAGCAGTGGTGCCCTGGTTTTCTCCTCTCCCCTCTGCTCCATCCCCCAAATGAGACGTGGCCAGAAAAATATGAATATTTGACTTTTCATAATTAGGGACCATGGGGGCTAGAAAGATAAGAAAAACTTTTAAGCTGTATAGTCAAGAGATTGTAAAACATGGAAAATGCTATATTGTGGTTTTAATTTACATTATCATTGGAAACAAGAATATGAGTCTTGCAAATTAATTTACTATATACGGAAAGAAAGAGAAAAAGGGCTGAATTCGATCATCACTTAAGTTTCTTCCAATTCAAACATTCCAGGATTGTAACAACTGTTTTCAGAAACCAAAAGCTATAGGTTACTAAACAACCAAGGCACGCTGCTAAAAGTTACCTTTGGGAACAAGACAGTACTCAGTAAACAGTTATTATAATACAGGGTATTAGCACTTTCTAGTATTCAACAGCAAGAATTTAATGACAGAGCCTTTATTCTGGTGTGGCACAGAGGTAAAACCTGCCGAGCTAGAGAAGATCAGAGCATTTATACAGGCTAAGCTGTAAGAAGTAGGAAAATGTGCACACCAGGAAGGCAAGTCTCCCACCTCCACTCTCATATACAGACACTGGATGAGATATTTTAAGGTCATTTTGGCCTGGATATTATAACCTCTTCCTTGGCAACACTGACTCAGTAGGAGTGACTCCCTGGAGACTTAAGACTTTGAAGCTATACCTGGAAAAGTTGTATAACCAGTTAATAATATCTGCCTTAAGCACAGGATGTAGCAACTTCATATGTACTTGCTGTTTGTCACTCACTCATGCTCTGCATCTATTTGCCACTCTCTATTTATGAGAAATTCAGATACAACGTTGACTGGGAAACTCCAAGCCAAGATGGTCTTGCTCGTTCCCAACTCTCAATATCCAATAAATTGTAAGGATTTTCCAGGCTCTTACAATGTTTCTCCACATGAAGTATCAGAGATAATCAGCTTTACCTTTTAACAACATATTTATCTATTGTGCTTACCAATAAAAAGTAAGTTTGGTGGCAAATTGTAGGCACAAGAAATGTGAAACAGTGAATTTTGACTCTCTGGGCTGAAAAAATACAATTCTTTCTAATCAGAAATTTTAAGCTACAACATTTGGTGTTAAACATGTATTTGTCCATCAACAAGCTATTTTCCATCTTTAAACCTAGACTAATTAATCGCTCTCTTTAACTCCTTAAAAAAAAAAAAATCAGTCAACTTAATTTTCAAGAATGTTAGAAATAAGACTAAAGTGCATTTTCTGGAAGACAGAGGTCAAATATGCTAAAATATTTCTTCCAAACTGGAGCCACATTCAACTGCTTCATTTTGTATCCCAGTATAATCGTGATAGAAATTTTTAAAATCTTTTAGACTTTCCAACAAACCCAGATAAAATAAGGAGACGAAACTGCTTTATATAAAACTCTTCTCACATTCTTCAGCATGTGGCCTGGGAACGTGCCAGGGGTTTTGCAAACATCACTCTCTGGCCAGTTAACAGAAGACAAGTGAATTGCTTAGGCCAAACACCAGAAAATACTTTTTATAAGTTAAAAAAGAAAAAAAAAAGGAGGAAAAGGAAAAAAAAATCCCAAAGTATTTGAATTGAACAGAACTGAACCTTAAGGCATCACAATGATACCTGGGTTGGAAACCACAATGATGATGCAGTCAGGACTGTACTTGACAATCTGGGGAATGATGAACTTGAAGACGTTAACGTTCCTTTGCACCAAATTCAGGCGGCTCTCCCCCTCTTGCTGACGAACTCCTGCAGTTACCACCACGATCTTGGAATTGGCAGTGACAGAGTAATCTTGAAGGAGAGGGGAGAAAAGGACTCACATACAACTCTGCATCAAAACACGCCATATGAGATACTCCAGGAACCCAAACATATGTAAGCTCATGGAATGTTATGTGAGAACTACATTTTCTGTATAATGTGTTGAGTTGCAACACCAGTGTTCCACGGCTTCTTCCTCCTTGAGGGATGTAGAACCATTCCGACCATAACACTGGCTAAGAAAATGAACGCAGGAAACAAAGACAGCCCTAAATTATGTTTCTTGCTAACAGATTCAAAATTCTGTTGGCTTTAGAGAACACTGGATTGTCGGTAATAATACAAAGTATGAACAGTGAGTGCAAAGTTCACTGGGCAGTCATCCAACAAAAAAGCAATTAGAAGGTAACTATAGACTTGTAATGTTAATTCAATCTATGAAGGCAAAGGAAGGCACTCAAGTGTTTGTTCTTGGCTAGAATTTAATTTCTAATACTCAATATTTTAAAGAAGCTTATGGTTTTTAGCAATGAGTTTCTCTAGTGAGTATTTTTTTTTCCCCCAAGCAAGTGAATCCTTTCTCAAATTATAGACATTTTGATTTGATGTGGTCATTAGACTCAATACTTATGGATGATTCATACAATTAAACCATGTTGCTATCTGACTTTTGACAGTTACTAATAATTTATCAGCTTCCTCTTCCATAAAACGGAGGTAATAAGACCCACTTTTCACAGGGCTCCAGTGAAGATGAGACACGCAACAAGTTTCAGAGTACCCAGAATGCTAATAATTCAATAAGTAACAGCTATTATTAGTAGTGGACTTGCTCTGTGGCTCAGACGGTAAAGAATCTGCCTGCAATGCAGGAGACCCAGGTTCAATCCCTGGGTTGGGAAGATCCCCTGGAGAATGGAATGGCAACCCACTCCAGTATTCTTGCCTGGAAAAACCCTGTGGACAGAGGAGCCTGGGGGGCTACCGAGGA
Organism: Aepyceros melampus; assembly: GCA_006408695.1. Lineage (NCBI taxonomy): Eukaryota > Metazoa > Chordata > Mammalia > Artiodactyla > Bovidae > Aepyceros > Aepyceros melampus. Next base: position 94,238 of record SJXQ01007571.1, on the reverse strand, counting down.
ATCCATGTGGTTGCAAAGAGTTGGCACGACTGAGGGATTGACACACACACTATTAGCAGTAGTACTGTTAGAAACTGTTTTGGAGGCGGACATTACTATATCTGTAGGCACAGCCATATTACTGCATAAATGCATTAATCCAGAACAAAGATGGCTAGAATACGAATTTAGTTTCTTTGGGGCACTCAAATTATTTTGTGCAAATATTCCTTCAGATTTAAAACATCCCTGTTCTCAGGTATGTGTAAGTAAGCATTTGGATCCAGTTTCCTAAAATGCTATGCACTGTATATGTGCAAGGCACCGGGGGCGGTGGGGGGGCGGGGCTTTACAGAGATAACAATTATGACTGTCCCTGAGGATGAACTGGACCCAGAAGGAAACAAGAAACTGCTGACATTAGATTCACCAGGATGGGAAAACCTGTTTTCTCTCAGGGAGTGAGGATATCAATTTATTATTTGTTCACTTCAGGCATGAAAGGAGCCTACCTTTGTCAGCCACAATTTTTGGCGTCTGAAGGAATAAGCTCCCGTGCTGCAGGTCCATCATTTCTCCTTTGAGTTTATCTTCCAAAACATCCACAAGAGCAAGCTCATCAGTCAGAGACTATAAACACAAAAAGAGCTGTTAGGACCCCAAGCCACGCAAGGACACCTCAGTTCTCAATATTTAAGTCTAATACCCTTGAAATGGAAATGTCCATTGTCTAAAAACTTAGGGAAGAATTTTTACCATGGAATTAGGTGTGCTTTCAACAATTTGATGATGAAAGGTTTTGAATAATGAACTGTCAATATTTGATACCTTTTTTCTTTTTTTAAGAATTTCACCTCTAGTACTCAATGGACATTCAATGAGCTTGATATAATTGTTTTAAGAATCTGCAAACATGCAAGTATCGTGGTTCAACAGTGGCCTCAGGTTGCTCAAGTCTTCACATTAAAGGGGGGTGATGGTAAAAAATAGACTCACAAAGAGCTAGAAACAGTCTTGGGCATTGTGTCCATCCTGAAGGTCACTCCTAGTTTGGAGGGATTTAGAGAGGGCAGATTTCATTTAAAACAAGAGGCTGAGTTCACTTCAGAGCAGGCTTTGAAGGCCTGGTTAAGCTAGGAACCTCAGGTTGGCTCTGACCAACTTGAACGTCCTGCTGGTGAAAGTTAAGAGTCAGGGGCACAGGGCTCCAGGGCTAGTGAATTCTCCATACATTTTCAAGGCAAACTTGGCCAGTCTCAATGCTTTCTTATTTTCTATTCCGATTGCCATCTTGTGCCATCCATCCCAAGTAATACCCTCACTCGTCCTGTCTGCTTTTCAGCAAGTCCTTAATCTTTTCTTCTCAGGAAAAGGGAGCTGTTGATCTGTTGTTCAGTCGCTCAGTTGTGTCTGACCCTGTGACCCCAAGGACTGAAGCATGTCAGGCTTTCCTGTCTTCCACTATCTCCCGCAGCTTGCTCAGATTCATGTGCATTAAGTCAGTGATGCTATCTAACCACCTAATTCTCTACCCCTTCTCCTTTTGCCTTCAATTTTTCCCAGCATCAGTCTTTTCCAGTGAATCAGCTCATCACATCAGGAGATCTAGTTTATGTTTAAATAACCTTTCAGCTTTTAACATCAGTTTTAAGACTCCATGCCTCCAATGCAGAAGGCACAGGTTTGATCCCTGGTCAGGGAACTAAGAAGGCAATGGCACCCCACTCCAGTACTCCTGCCTGGAAAATCCCATGGGCGGAGGGGCCTGGTAGGCTGCAGTCCATGGGGTCGCTAAGAGTCGGACACAACCGAGCAACTTCACTTTCACGCATTGGAGAAGGAGATGGCAACCGACTCCAGTGTTTTTGCCTGGAGAATCCCAGGGACGGGGGAGCCTTGTGGGCTGCCGTCTATGGGGTCGCACAGAGTCCGACACGACGGAAGCGACTTAGCAGCAGGGAACTAAGACCCTGTATGTTGTGTTAAAACAAGAGGCTGAGTTCACTTCAGAGCAGGCTTTGAAGGCCTGGTTGAAGCTAGGAACCTCAGGTTGGCTCTGACCAACTTGAACGTCCTGCTGGTAAAAGTTAAGAGTCAGGGGCACAGGGCTCCAGGGCTAGTGAATTCTCCATACATTTTCAAGGCAAACTTGGCCAGTCTCAATGCTTTCTTATTTTCTATTCCGATTGCCATCTTGTGCCATCCATCCCAAGTAATACCCTCACTCGTCCTGTCTGCTTTTCAGCAAGTCCTTAATCTTTTCTTCTCAGGAAAAGGGAGCTGTTGATCTGTTGTTCAGTCGCTCAGTTGTGTCTGACCCTGTGACCCCACGGACTGAAGCATGTCAGGCTTTCCTGTCCTCCACCATCTCCCGCAGCTTGCTCAGATTCATATGCATTAAGTCAGTGATGCTATCTAACCACCTAATTCTCTACCCCTTCTCCTTTTGCCTTCAATTTTTCCCAGCATCAGTCTTTTCCAGTGAATCAGCTCATCACATCAGGAGATCTAGTTTATGTTTAAATAACCTTTCAGCTTTTAACATCAGTTTTAAGACTCCATGCCTCCAATGCAGAAGGCACAGGTTTGATCCCTGGTCAGGGAACTAAGAAGGCAATGGCACCCCACTCCAGTACTCCTGCCTGGAAAATCCCATGGGCGGAGGGGCCTGGTAGGCTGCAGTCCATGGGGTCGCTAAGAGTCGGACACAACCGAGCAACTTCACTTTCACGCATTGGAGAAGGAGATGGCAACCGACTCCAGTGTTTTTGCCTGGAGAATCCCAGGGACGGGGGAGCCTTGTGGGCTGCCGTCTATGGGGTCGCACAGAGTCCGACACGACGGAAGCGACTTAGCAGCAGGGAACTAAGACCCTGTATGTTGTGCAACATGGCTCAAAAACTTAAAAAATAAATATGTCAGTTGTCTTCTGAAAACTCGTAATTACAAACTCTATTTTTTTTTTAATTATATTTTTGACCATGCCCTGTAGCACGTGGATATTATTCCCCAACCAGGGGTCAAACCCAGGCCTACTATACTGGGAGCATGGAGTCTTAACCACCAGACCACCAGGGAAGTCCCTACAAACTCTTTGGGATCACCCAAATCCTGGCCTTTATTGCTTTTCAGGCTGTTAGCAAAATAATTAGCCTAATATGTGAAGCATAGTTTGATAAGTTACGTAAAGGGAAAAAAGTATGAAGTAACTCAGGTTCAGAAAGTGCTTTGAAGGCTAAGACAGAATAATCCATGTGGAACTGGGAGGGGTCAGGAGGGCTCTGAGCAGCAGAGGGAGAGACAGAGGAAGAGAGGTGAGGTGGCCAATAAGGAAACTTGACCCAGTTAACTTGCCAGCAGAGCAGGTCCTGCTCCAGGTAGGAGCCTAGGAATAAAGACTGTCACCTGTTTCTAGAAAACCAGTGTCGGCTGGCCTGAAGCAGCGAGCTACAATAGGCTTGCTTGGGAGGGTTTCTCTGAGACTTAAACTTCCATGTGACTGAATACGTTTAGTTCCAAGCAGTTGATTCACTTGCCAACTTCAAAGGACCCTTTTATGAACTGGGGGTTGCTTTGTTGTTGTTCAGTCACAGAGTCGGGTTCGACTCTTTCGTGACCCCATGGACTGCAGCACGCCAGGCTTCCCTGTCAAGTATTTTCTCCTTCCGGGTATGTCAAATGCAGACACGTTCACCCCTTTTCACTTACACAAGTTTTTAACACTTAAAATGGTTTCATTCCTCTGCAAGATCACACAAAGCCCTCGCTTGTGTTTCTGGAGCCCTAAATTCATTCCAGAGAACTTCATAACCATTCCTTTCAGGTGCCAAGTACTGGGGAAGTCACGCTTATTTTGGGGACACCACATGTGTGCTGCTGAAGTCAAGGGGCACAATTTGGGGCTTAAGTGGAAAAGGATGTCATAGGATCTCAGATCCTCTGTTTTGTTTCAGTGGGTAGAGAATTGGCGGAGAAGTGCATAGTCAGCTGGCAAGGAAGGAAGAGATCCAGCACTTGGAGAAAATAATGCAGCGCTGAATTTAGCTGCATTTATGCGACTGAATATCCTCCCAGTGGGAGGCGGGCAAACGAAGATGTGTGACTAAGAACTGACACTTGGGCTTAAATACATCTTTCTGTATTCACATAGTGTATACTGGCCAATGAATTTACCACATGTATGTATATTCCACTTAAGCTACATATTTTAAAATGATCAATATATCAAGGCTTAGATTAACTGCAAAAGCACTAACTCATTGAGGAACAAGGTCAGTTAGAAGCCAGGAACAACATTTGTGGATAGCCTATTTAACATAAGATAAAAATCGTCTCTTTGGACTTTCCTGGTGGTTTAGTAGTTAAGACTCTGTACTTCCACTGTAATGGACCCAGGTTCAAACCCTGGTCGAGAAAATGCTGGATGGCTTGGCCAAAAAGAAAAATGATCTCTTAATCTGAGTCCTGCGTGGATCAGACATAGCCACAACCTACCTCTTGGTCCCTGAGCTAGCCAACTGTTGTTTTTGTTGCTGTTTAGTTGCTAAGTCACATCCAACTCTGCTACCACTGCCTTAATATTTGATGGCTGCATTCTGCATTTTTATATTCAAGTGTTTAGTCTGCATAACATTTTGTGGGAGGAAAAGGTATAACTTTTTCCAAATAGCTAAATGGACAAGCACCGCTTATTCAATAATTTGTTTTTCTTCTCGGGTATGTCACTTTGTATTAAATATTCTTTGGTTTTGTGTCTGGGTTTTGAGTCTGTTCCATTAGCCTGTCTATTATTGTATAAACACCAAATTCTAATTAAGTTTCACTTTTAGGCCAAGTCTTGCACTGCAAAAACTACTTTGCAGTATGTCTGTAATTACATTGCTCTGTATGCTGTGTTTGTAGAAGAATGTGATTACAGCTGACTGACAGACACTCAAACCAAAAACAGCTGGTCAGAGGCTAAGGGCTGAATAATCACATGGACACTCTATATGACCTTGACAACGTGATGGGGTCTTGGCAGCCAAAGCACATACCTTATGATTGGTAGGGCAACAGGAGAAACCATGAAAAAGGAAAAGTGCTGATCAAAATTTGACCAGACATAGTGCCATTTCTTAGTAAAAGGAATATCCATTATTTAATACATGTTCACTACTCAAATGTGCCAGGCATTATTCTACTAGTGAGGAACATAGTAATGAACAAATCTGACAAGGTTCCTGCTCTCATGGAATGTATCAGGAAGGGGAGAGGAGTAAAGCCAACAGTTTAAGATGGTTCTGATCATGGAAATGCTATAAACAGTGCAAGGCAGAGTGAAGTTAAAGGAAATGGAAGGAAGCTTACTAGGTACTGGATGATCAAGGAAGACCAGTACGCAAAGGTCTGATATGAATGACAGGAGGGAGTTAACTCTGATGATCCAAGGCAGTCATTCCAGAGGAAGGGAAATCAAGTTCTAAAAGGGCTTAAGGGACTTCCCTGGTAGTTAAGAATCCACCTCCCATGCAGGGGGTATAGGTTTGATCCCCGGTCAGGGAACTAAGATCCCACATGCCATGGAGCCATTAAGCTCATTCATTGCAACTACTGAGCGCATGCAATCCAGAGCCTACATGCCACCACTAGAGAGCCCACACCTCAACAAAAGATCCTGCAGGCTGCATAGGTACTGGATGATCAAGGAAGACCAGTACGCAAAGGTCTGATATGAATGACAGGAGGGAGTTAACTCTGATGATCCAAGGCAGTCATTCCAGAGGAAGGGAAATCAAGTTCTAAAAGGGCTTAAGGGACTTCCCTGGTAGTTAAGAATCCACCTCCCATGCAGGGGGTATAGGTTTGATCCCCGGTCAGGGAACTAAGATCCCACATGCCACGGAGCCATTAAGCTCATTCATTGCAACTACTGAGCGCATGCAATCCAGAGCCTACATGCCACCACTAGAGAGCCCACACCTCAACAAAAGATCCTGCAGGCTGCAACTAAGCCCTGACACAGCCAAGTAAATAAAATAATTTTAAAAATACTTTTTAAAAATAAAAGGGTTTAAGCCATGGGCTTCCCTGGTGGCTCAGACAATAAATAATCTGCCTGCAGTGTAGCAGTCCCAGGTTCGATCCCTGGGTTGGGAAGATCCCCTAGAGAAGGAAATGGCAACCCACTCCAGTTTTCTTGCCTGGAGAATTCCATGGACAGAGGAGCCTGGTGGGCTATAGTCCTTGGGGTTGCAAAGAGTTGGACACGACTGAGTGGCTAATACGGAAGCCATGATGATCTTAGTGCTTTGAAGAGGGGAGAAGGTAAGAGATGAAGTCAGAGGTGGCAGCAGCCACCGCACAGCACTGGAAGGAATCCACATTCTGAATGGTACCCCTGGAGGTACACACCCTGCCTTGCTTTGAGAGACAGGCAGGGAAAGATCCTCCCTGTATTTCATTTATGTGTGCAGTTCTAAGCAGGGGAGCTATTTTTATAAAAGCTCACTATGGTTTCCATGTTGGCAATTAGGATGTGGAAAATGGGCAAGAGAAGCAGAAAACATCAGCATCTTTGTCATGGTGGAGGTTAGACTCTGGTGCCTCCATGGGCCCAGTCAAGGTACGGACCTTCTCAACCAGTCTGATGCCCTAGCTCATCCCCTTTCTGGGCCAAAGCATTGTGTATCCTCTGAAAACCACACCAGGGATGTAAGATCTCTGAGATCTTAATCAAGGCACTTAATCTTTCTGAGTTTGTTTTTCCACCAGTAGTATAGAGATGACAACATTCCCTAGAAATTTTGTAGAGGAATAAAGTAACATATAGATACTTAACAAAATAGAATTGGCTAGTTCCCTTTCTCTCTCTCTCTCTTTTTAGGTATCTTTCTTATTAAAGGAGTGGGGCTTATAATCCTTACCAAATAGTAACAACTTTGACTCTAATCCTTCCCCATTACAAGAAGATTTAAACATTTTTAATTAGTAAAATGGTCTTTAACAAGGCAGTCCTTGCTTCACAGAAGCTCAGCTGAAAGATTCCTACTGTGCTAGGGCCTGGTTGGTTCTCAGGCACTTGAATTGGGCCAAAGTATTATATAACAGCAGAGTCTCAATTACATTATTTATCAAAGAGGACTTTAAATTTACAATTAAAACAATCAGAGAGGTTCTGAGAGAATCATGGTATCTCAGATATATTGCTGATTTCCTAACAAGTCCAAGCTTTGAGTTTAGCTTAAGGAATGGAAAATCTTTAATACTCTATAATGAGAAAGAACCTGGAAAAGAATATACACATACATATATATGTATAACTGAATTAGTTTGCTGCACCTTTGGAACTAGCACAACACTGTAAGCCAACTATACTTAAAAAAAAAAAAAATTGTCTTTAATTACCCCAATACTAGCATAAAAAGAAATGGCAGAGTTACTGTGGTTAAGAGTTCAGAGTCCAGGCTCAAATACAGCTCAACCATTACCAACTGCGTGATAACAGGCAGACCACTTAATCTAGTCAAGCCTCAACTACCATATCTGGAAACTACCATATATGAACAGTTTCCATTTATTAAGATTACTGTTTAAATAAAGCATTTTAAACAAAACACTTAAAATATGTTACATATGTCAATATTTTAAAAGAAAAGTAAGCTGGAATATTTTTTCCATTTTTATTGGTATGAATGGTAAACATTAAATTGTGATTATTTAATTCCCCTGTAATTTGGGGAGCAGCTATTCTCCTAAACTAGGGGGAAACCTAGTCAATTAAACTAGCCAGAAAAAAATGCAAAAGAATAAAACTTTAATTGGCATGCACTACACATCTTAGTTGATTTCTCTGATGATTTTTTCCTCAGTGAAAAAATTCTGAAGATTCAGAATTTGCTCCTTTAGAATTTAAATTTTGTAGATAGAAATATGCTTGGCTAGGAGTTATTCCAGCAGCCTTCGTATACAATACAAAAAGACAGTGTGTTCTACCAAAGGCCCAGCAGCATTTTTTGAGGCAGGGGTTACCCCTAAAAAACATTTAAGACAGCCTTCAGAAAGTAGATGGATCAGTTCAATAAATAAGAAGAGGGGGCAAGCTAAAAGTCTATGGAGGTATGTGTGGAAATATAATCTAGAGGAGTGGAAGGTATTACAAGCATATTATCAGTATTAAAGCTTTTGATGTTGATAACTGAACTGATTACCTTAGAGTATGTCCTATTCCGAGGAAAAGTACTCAGACAGAAGGAAATGAAGGGCAGATCTGCATTTATTCTCAAAGGGTTCAGAAAAAAAGCCCCATATGTACATGTGCACACACAGGCACACACTTGTGTGCACACACAAACAGAAATACATTAAGAACTGGTAAATCTGGGTGAAGTGAATGTGTTTTACTTTTTAAAAGATATTCTTGCAAACTTTCTGTAAAGTTGAAATTACTTTAAAATTAAACAACTGAGTGAAGGTTTGAGGGGAATAATATAGGATATTTCCATGATCTCAAAAAGCAACCGTGCCGATAACAAGGCAAGCTAGCATCACACCCCTCCTGAGGTGATGCGTTGTGAAGGACAGGCCATCACCTAGTCATGTCACCCCCAAATACAACCTGAACTCAGTTACAAACATCAGACCAACATAAATCGAGGGGTATCCTACAAAACTGATGTCTCTACAAACTTACCAGTAACGTGAGCGATGAAGAAAGGCTAAGTTCCAGGTTAAGGAAGAATAAAGAAACATGACAAGTATAGAAAAATATGATCTTGGACTAGGGGAGAAAAAGTATGATTCTGATAACTGGAGAACTATAATCTGGGTACTGTATAGTAGATAACAGTGTTTAATCAGTATTACTGAGTACAGTTTAGGTCTATTGTATCAGATAAGAATGTCATTCTCTCAGGAAATATTTGCTAATGTGTTTAAAGATAAAGTTTCACCAGGTCTACAATTTATTTTAAAATTTTCAGGAAAAAAAAAAACAAACACCTTTTAAAGATACAATGAAATTCTCAAAAGCCTAAAGAGACTGCATACACATGATGAAACTACCTATCACATATGAAGTTCTTGAAAAGTACCTTTCCCAGAATGCTGATGGCACATGCCATACCAACTTGTCCAACACCCACTACAGTGATCTTATTGTTTGGGACTGTTCCCTCTTCTTCAGCAACTGGTGCAATCAGTTTTTCCTTAAGAGTTGCCATTGTGCCCTGAAAGAAAATAATCAAAATATGATATATGTATCCACCTGAGAAACAGGAAGGGGAACTTGTAATGTTACTGCTGCAAGTTTGAATTGAAACACATTTTAAAATGAGCTTACTGATATTCCAGAACATAAGAGTTTCTTTAAAAAAAGAAAAAATGTGACCCACTAACAAAAATTTAAAGACAAAAATCTCCATGAAGCCCATTAGTTTGGGTTCTTCTCTTCAGCCTATGACTATCTAGCAGTATTTAACAAAGCTGTAATAACTATCTTGTGGCTCTTCATTTACTGGATAAACAACATTTGTATTTAGATTAGCTGATTGGTTTCTATGCTCCCTACAAAATATTTATTTAAGTTAGTGCCCAGTATTAACCCATATTTAAGCTTGGTCTAAAAGAGCTACTTATGAATATAATTTCTACTACCAATGGTTATTATCACTCTTAGAAGACAGGAGCAACTGGTTTGTCTATTTTCTTCTTCTACCGAGGTCTCACTTAAATTTTGTCAGTGTACTGGACATACAACGTGTGCTTCAATAAATATAGTGACAAATAATGTTTGCATAAAAATCTGTAAAAATTATTACTCCGAATTCTTTTAGTGTGCCTTGGAAGCTTACTGGAAGGTGGATAGATAGTACATTTCCCCCAAGGGGACCACATAAGGAAAACACCAGCCTTTGAGTCAGTTTCTTTCCAGCCATTAAAGAAAAGGTAAAAAAAAAAAAAAAAGGAAACTGTTAGGAAGCATTTATATAAGTAACACCAATTGTATCTGTGTCATCAGGTGAGTTTTCTGGATAAATAAAACAAATGGTGAAACTTACTGTATCAACCTGTGTTCTTAAAAAGGATTCAGATATTTTTTAAAAAGCCCTTTCTTCAAATTAAGTATCATTTATAATTATAACCCGTTAAAATGTCTATTATTTGTGTCTGCCTTTTACTTTTGCTGCAGACAGCCACGTGGCAGGGCAAGGTCCCTCTTTCAAATTGTACAGCTGCTTCCTAGTCTCTTTTTTGGTTTCTCATCTGCAAAGGATTAAGTAACAAAACCTGGTTGAGTAATTGTATACATTAGGTAAGAGTCAGTAAGACTCCTAGTTGGAATAAAGTTACTTGAATTTGGAGACAACTGTTTTGTTCCATAGCTATTTTCCTCAAAAAAACGACCCCCCCCCCCATCATTAGGGTCTATACTGGGAGATTATTTTGCCTTTCCAAAGCACATTGGCAGTTTTATCCTGGATGCTAGAGAAAAAAGAAATATACAATGGTGCGCAAATGTTTCCACAAATAGATGACCTTGCAGTGAAATTTACACCTCCTGCATTTTGAGCAGTTGAGTAGAATCCGAAGAATGAATGCTGCCTCTCCTGCCGAACTGAGAGACAAACGCAAAGTTTCTCTTCATCTTGGCATTTTCACTAACTGGTTTAAGATCTTCTAGGTATAGAGGATCCAGCCAAGCAGTGGAAAATAAAAATCCAGAAAGACTGCTCTAGAAATACAGATTGGTTGATCAGATAGACCTTTTAAACTATCTGGGGAATTTCAGAAATGACATTGTTGAGGCTTGAGTACAGATTTTCTTTCAGATCTTTCAGAAATGTGATTTAAAAATTTTTTTTCTTTTAACAGGGGTTCTTTAATAGGGTTGTAAGACATGACAAGAAAATGTTTTATATCACACACAGGCCTGTCTCAAGATCAGTGGCGGCTTTTAAGTGCAAAGAATGAAAAACAGGGTAAAAATAATCGATATTTGGTCTTTTCCATCCCCATGCCCCTTCTGTGGATATAAATCACTAGAAAGGAACCCGTGCCTTAAGTTCAGAACAAAGCTCCACTTTGCAGACTATCTCGATTCTAACCTTTTAAACAGCCAATTTTTGCCCTGTGATTCCCCCCTGAGAGCCGGCTCTCCCCTCCCCCGCTCCATCTCTCCAGCCCGCGGCGCCGGCCGCCCACGGGCCACCTCTTCCCCTTCGCGCCGCAGCGCTGAGCTCAGGTCACCAGGGGAGGCAGCCACCACGGATCTCCCCAGAGAAGGTCTCCAGCGGGGAAAAGTCTAGGCCTTTCTAAACTCTCAACACCCAAAGCCGGTAAATAAACAGCATCCGAAGCATCAAGGGGAAAAAAGGCCAGAAACGAGCCGGCCCATCGCTCCAGGAAGGGCTGGGGAGAGGCTAAGGGCAGGGCCAAGATCATCCTTCACACTCATCCCCGAAAAGCCGGGCATTTCTCCAGGCCCAAGGTGGTGGGCGCCAACAACCACCCCCCCCCCCCAAGCTTCACGGGTAGCCTGGCCACTTCTCCCTCCCTCGGCTCCTCTAGCACGTGTCCGGGCGCCCGCCTGCAGGCACCGAGGGTGATGCGGCCGCCATGAACCCATCAAGGACACGTAGAACCGGGATGTAGCCGCAAGTGCAACAAATCCGTCCCCCGGGAGGGCACAGGCTGGCCGGGAGCTGCGATGAGCCGGCGCTGGCCCTCGGCTCCGTCGGGTCCCCCAGCCCCGGGACAGGGCCCCCGCCCCAACCCGATCCGGATGCTCAGGGCTCCAGGCCCGCGAGCTCAGATGTCCTTCCTGGTCCTTCCCCCGCTGAGTCTTGCTGCACAAGTCCCACCAGGTCTTTCCGCAGAGCCAGGATGCAGGGTCCCAGCTGAAACCTACCAGGGGAGAGAAAGTTCTCCAGAGAGTGGTAAGGGGTGCACGAAGACAAAGTCAGCAGCGTGCGTCTCCTCCGGCGCAGGATCCGCAAGGAGGGAGGAAGAGCAGGCGGGACCCGCCCCTTGGCCGCCTCCGAGCTTCCTCTATTGTGATTGGAAACCCGAGCACCGCCCACCCCTCCCCTCGGCTCGCTCAATCCTCTTCAAGGACAAGGGCTCGGGGGCGCCCACGCCCTCCCTCGGCCTAATTGAGGAGTCACCTTCTGGCCGCTAAGGCGGCCGCGATCAACTGCTAGCCTCCGGGCTTAACGACTCTTGCACAGAGAGGCTGCGTTATTTCTGAAACCTGGCCAGTAGAAGTAAATTTCTCTTTGGCATTCCAGGTCAACTTTAGAGGACCACTCTTCTAAGCTGAGATGCTGCTGGTGTGTGTAGTTCCTCTGGAATAATACTCCTGCTTCTGGATGTTTTTAAAAATAAAGCTAGATTTTCATTTCTTCTCATCTTTGATACAAAGTTCTTTTGATGTAAGGGTTTTTCCCACCTTACCTCAGCAAATACGCAGTAACTACCTAGTGGTGGCTCAGCAGTAAAGAATTCGCCTGCTAACACAGGAGATGCAAGAGAAGCAGGTTTGATCTCTGGGTTGGAAAGGTACCTTGGAGGAGGAAATGGAAATGACAACCCACTCTAGTATTCTTGCCTGGAAAATTCCTTGGACAGAGGAACCTGGCAGGCTACAGTCCACGGGGTCACAAGGAGACACAACTGAGCACACACTTGCCTGTGAGGTCAGTGAGGCCTAGTGCCTGCATTTTAAAGTTCTCTACCAATCTGTATAGTCTTAAGGGCATATAATTGGGCCACTAGTGAGTGAAATGCAGTTTCTCTTAGTCCCTGAGCAATTCCAAGGCTTCATGTGTTCATTCACTCTGTGTCTCCAACACCCAGCCCTGTGCCTGGTACCTCAGTACAGTGTTGGTGAATGAGTGAATGAATGATTAAGCAGGTGAAAGTTTCCTAAAGGTTTGGATTCAGTTGTGTGTGTTTATTAATATGTTTTCAGGTACAGCTATCTCAGAAACCTCTTGCATTTGAAAGGGAGGTTTTTTTTTCTTTTTTTGCTAGTGTTATTTATTTATTTTTGGTAGATGGCCATTAATCCTATTCTTTAATTTCATCTCAGTGGCAAATGTGGAAAGTACAAAGACGAGTGTAACACTGTGCTCACTGAGATGCTCCCAGTTCCAAGGAGATAGGTAGGCAAACTCTTCCAGTACAATTCAATGTGATAAGTGGTAACAGAGATTTGGCTAAAATACAATAAAAAATGCAAAGAAAAGAGCCCCTAAGAAAGAATGTGTCTAGAAAAATTGATAAACCTCAAACTCCAAGATTACAGAGGCCAGTTAGTGAGGACCTTGATGCCCATGAAGACACAGTCTACCCTGAAACATGATGATCAGGGATAGAAAGGATTTGGTGAAAGAAAGTGAAAGTGTTAGCTGCTTAGTCATGTCTGACTCTGCCACCCCATGGACTATATCCCTTCAGGCTTCTCTGTCCATGGGATTTTCTAGGCGAGAATACTGGAGTAGAGTGCCATTTCCTTCCCTTCTCCAGAGGATCTTCCCGATCCAGGGATCAAACCTGGGTCTCCAGCATTGCAAGCCGGTTCTTTACTTTCTGAGCCACTGTAACCTTAAAAGTAGTATTATGTTCATCTTGAATTCAAGTTTGAAGCAAGACCAGTGACTCACTCTGACAAGAAATCTAGAAGCCACCATAGATTCTTCTCATCTGTTTTCCAAAACAGTCAGTCTACATCGCTATAGGTTTCTAAGTACCTTCCTAGTTTTCCCCCTTCTTGCCAGCCCTGCTACTGCTTGTCTTTGGGAAGGAGATGGGATGAGAAAAAATAAGAGATTGTAGCTCTTCCTCTACCATATCTCCATCCCCTCCCTCCACAATCAGTTACTAATCTGATTGATCAAACTGAGTTCTTCATCTGAAACTCTGAGTGCCAGGAGGGGACACACCACCTGCCTGGAAGATTTTTGAGAATGCATAACCAGACCAATGATCTTTTTATGTATATAGTGTGAAAGCTAATTTTATATACAACAATTCACACAATAAAATCCTTTGGTAGGGTTCAGGACACACCACCCTCAAAATATGGTACCTTGGCATCTTGAATATCTTAAACTGAAGGGGTTGAGAAAACAGTAGGAACAAGAAATTTTCTCTGACCTCCCCTCCCCCTATATCACCCTTCTTCCCTGAGAGCAAGTGACAAACTCCCCTGTGGTGTATGCCCTTCCTTTACCAGGGGGAAGGGAAATGTGTATAAACAAACTTTTGTTAAGCTAACCTTTCACTTTCTAACTGCTTTTTCACTATCCGCTACTCCTAGCCCAAATCCCTGTCTTGTCAAATTCTTCACAAATTTATTTTTTATTGGTCTAAAAGTTATAAAACTCTTCTCCTCTGGTCAATTCTTTGGAGCTTCTTTTTGTGACGGTTCCCATGTATGTGTAAAAGTTTAATAAAATTTAATTAAATGCTTTTAACAAAATTCTAATGATTCAATAAATGCTTTTGTCTTGTTAACCTGTCTTTGTCAGTTTACTTTTCAGACCCAGCCAGGGAGCCTTAAGAGGGTGGAGGAAAAGTTATTTCTCCCCTATGTGTGTGTGTGCGCTAAGAGCTTCCCTGGCGGTAAGGAATCAGCCTGCAATGTGGGAGACCCAGGTTCGATCCCTGGGTCAGGAAGATCCCCTGGAGGAGGAAATGGCAACCCATTCCAATATTCTTGCCTGGAGAATCCCATGGACCGAGGAGCCTGGTGGGCTACAGTCCATGGGGTCACAAAGAGTCAGACATGATTGAGCGACTAACTCTTACCCTTATGTGCGTGTGTGCTAAGTTGCTTTAATTGTGTCCGACTCTGCAACCCTATGGACTGTAGCCTGCCAGGCTCCTCTGTCCATGGGGTTCTCTGGGTAAGAATACTGTAGTAGGTTGCCATTTTCTCCTCCAGGGGATCTTCCAGACCCAGGGATTGAACCTGAGTCCTTGCATCTCCTGCATTGGCAGGCGGATTCTTCACCACTGAGCCACCTAGGAAGCCCTGTCACCAGATTATCAACTCTTTCTAAAACCAAATTCATAGAATTTTAGAATGGAATAGAAACCTTGACATCATGTCATCTAAATGAATACCCAGAGTCTGAGTGACTGGCCTCAAGTTACTCTGTGAGTTAAGAATAGAACCAGAAAGAGCTTTGGTCTTGCCACTGTCTGTGTGCTTGCCTGTGGGATCCTTTCAATTCTATTTTTTTTCTGTTTTTGTTCTGTGGTTATGAAACCAGATTAATCTTATTAGAATTATAAATTACTTGAGGTTTTTTTTATCTTTTTATATACAAATAATATAGTATCTGAAAGATACCTGTGTCCCTCATAGCTAGATACTTATTAAACTTGGGGTACAATATGAGGGAAGATTTAAGATTCAGACTTGATTCAGACTCTTTTACACACACACAAATACACACATACATTATATATACACACACACACACACACACACACACAAACACACACACAGAGTCATTTTTCTTTATTTCCCATCTCTTAGGCATGTTTCCAATACTTAAACTTCTTGAAGCTGAGTTTCTAGTGGGTGTGTTGTCATTCAAGTTGAAACTGTACTAGCAGCATCTGTTTAGAAAATGAAGAACTGACATTGCTGGTTATCTCTAACTACAAGAAACAGAAGTGGCCAGGGAGAAAAATCAATGCCTGTGGGAAAAGAAGAGAAATGAAAGTTTCATTGTCTGACCATTTATTGGATAATTGTAACTTGGAGTGACTTTTCTGTGTACATATTAGCTGTTCCTTTTTAAAGGAAGGTAATGATATTCTAAGTTATACTAGTAGTCTTGAAACGACCTATTTTGGAACCAAGTTGAGTATGAACTGGTTAGTTCTAACCAGCATAGAGTCCCTTGGTACATCTGAGTGTTAGGCGTTTAGAAGTAGTATCGTTGGTGACAAGTTCCTGGACTCTAACCAAAAATCAGGCATGCATTATAACTTCCCTTACCCTTGGAGGATGTTTTCTCTGGGTGTCTGAAAAACGTCAGTAATACCTTTTAGACTGACAATGTTCCACTCATGAAAAAATGTCTTTTGCCCTTCTGCTGGGGGAAGGGGATAAATCTCTGAAAGGCACCTCTGGTAAGTCTCGCCTTGGCAAGGGTTCACTCTGGTTAACTTGATATTGAGGAAAAAAAATATTCACACAGAGTGAATTATACACCAGATAAGAGCTCACAATTTTGCCTGAAGGTGAAATTTCAGGCCCAGCATGGCCAATCAAAAAGAAGAACGTTCCTACAGCACAGCCAATCAGAAAGCAGAGCGTTCCTACAGCTTACAAGGAGATGCCCTTGAATTTGCCTGGGTGCTGCTTCCGCATGCCCTTAAGAGCATTGCCAAGGTCTTCATTGTGTGGAAGTCCTCCATCCATGTTTCCCATTCATGGAATCACGGCCTCTTACTGTTTGTGCTGCCACGGGTTTTCTTGATAGCTTCTTTTCTTATTTTAGAGACCCTGAAGAAGATGAGTAGTTTTTCTGCATTCTGGCCATGTTTTGGTTTTGTTCACTCTCTAAGTCCTGTCCGACTCTTTGTGACCCAACGAACTGCAGCATGCCAGGCACCCTGTCCTCTGCTATCTCCTGGAATTTGCTCAGACTCATGTCCATTGAGTCAATGATGCCATCCAACCATCTCATCCTC
This sequence comes from Aepyceros melampus, assembly GCA_006408695.1. Classification (NCBI taxonomy): domain Eukaryota; kingdom Metazoa; phylum Chordata; class Mammalia; order Artiodactyla; family Bovidae; genus Aepyceros; species Aepyceros melampus. Next base: position 77,567 of record SJXQ01007571.1, on the reverse strand, counting down.
AGCTGACCCCTTCTCCTCCTGCCTTTAATCTTTCCCAGCATCAGAGTCTTTTCCAATGAGTCAGCTCTTCACATCAGGTGGCCAAAGTACTGGAGCTTCAGCTTCAGCATCAGTCCTTCCAATGAATATTCAAGGTTCATTGCCATTGGAATTGACTGGTTTGATCTCCTTGCTGTCCAAGGGACTCTCAAGAGTCTTCAGCACCATAGTTCAAAAGCATTATTCTTTGGTGCTCAGCCTTCTTCATGGTCCAACCCTCACATCTGTATATGACTACTGGAAAAAACACAGGTTTGACTGTATGGACTTTGTTGGGAAAGTGATTTGTCTGCTTTTTAATACACTGTCTAGGTTTGTCATAGCTTTCCTTTCAAGGAGCAAGTTTTTGTTAATTTCATGGCTGCAGTCACTGTGTGCAGGATTTTGGAGCCCAAGAAAATAAAAGCTGTCACTGTTTCCACTTTTCCCCCATCTATTTGCCATGAAGTGATGGTACTGGATATCATGGTCTTTTAGCAAATAAAATATAGGTAAATAATTAAATGGAATGAAAATGCTGTACTAACAATGAAATAAATGGTCTCCTGCCCCTTCCTTGACACCCAGTCCAGATGCAACTGTGTCATCTTCCTAAATTCTTGAATTCTTCTGAAGCCTACCTGCTCCTTCCCTTCTTTCTTTGCACTCATTAAAATATGAACAATATACTTCTTTAAAGCACATCCATTTGTAAGGTGCAAAGTGTTATCAGGCTTCCCTGGTGGCTTAGAAGGTAAAAGAATCTGCCTGCAGGAGACCTGAGTTTGATTCCTGGGTTGGGAAGATCCCCTGGAGAAGAGAATGGCAACCCACTCCAGTATTCTTGCCTGGAGAATTTCATGGACAGAGGAGCCTAGTGGGCTACAGTCCACGGGGTCACAAAGAGTTGCACACACTGAGTGACTAATACACATGCACAAAGTGAGATATTTAACTGGGAAACCCTGGAGCCCCCTAATGTTTTCTTAGAGTTCTATAAATCAATATTCATCAAGGAATTTGTTTTATATAATTAAAAAAACTTTCATTTATTGTAAAAAGTACTATGTGCCAGACATGTAATACATCAAAGAAGCATGTAATACATGCAATTACACACATTAACAGCAATTTAATACTCATTTTACTAGTAGTAACAAATTTAATCCTCATTTCAAGCTTGTATTGCACTCTTATTATCCTCATTCTACAGATGAGATAGCTGAGACACAGAGAGGTTAATATTCTGACCAAGATCAGGCAGAAAGCAAACTGTTTTAAAATTTGAAGATCATTCTTAAATTTATAAATCTACAGATTTATATGTGCTTGTTTCTTATAAAATATATTACTTTAAATATTACAAGAAATCTGAAAGTTTACAAATATTCAGTCATTCAGAAATATCAAGTTCTTATTCACCTATCCCCATATTTTGAGGCATATGTTTTTTACTATGAAAGAAAAATCTTGCATAGATACCTCTTGTACATAGTCATTATGCATATTTTTAGTTCCTTCCTTACAATCACTGAAAATGAAATTAGCAAAGCTTATGAATTACTGTTTTCTAGAAGGCTTGTGTCCTTTTCTGTTTCCCATCCCTGGTATGTCTTAATTTTTTTTTTCCAGTTTGTTGTATGAAAATAGAATATGTTGTAAGGTTACATAATTTTGATTATTGTTTAAGATATATATCTTTTGAATATTTGTGGAGGATGTGGTTTTGAGGGAGTTGTTTGTTTAACTTTCTGTATCTCTGCTCATCTACTGAAGCGGACATTTGCTTTTTTCCATTTAGCAACTATTTACCTTGTAAAACCAGCCTGGAGTTCTCTGTCCTGTTCTCACCCCATTCTCTCCTAGGATCCATCTTCTGCTCAAGAGAAGAGTTTGTCTGAAACTAGAACCAACCAAGAGAAATAAAAACTGGGGGATGATGGGCAAGAGAGAAAAAACCAGATGATAGCATTTGAACCTCTCATCTGGAATTTTTCAGGTAAACAAATCACCGAGCAAAGAAAGGGTCCGTACTGACACGTTCTTTTGTTCTTTTTTAACCACACTGACCTTACATTTGTTTCAACACCAAAATATCAAAAGTATAGCTGATTTTTAAACCTTCTTATTTGGAAATAATTTTAGAGTCACAAAATCTTGCAGAATCACTTAGAAAGCTCCCACGGTCTTCATCACTCAGCTTCCTCTGATTAACATCTGATTTAACCTTTGTACATTGTTAAAACCTTTGTACATTGTTAAGACACTGAGATTGGTACACTTCTATAAATGAAATTACAAAAATTAAACTATTCATTCAGGTTTCACTAGATTTTATGTGCATTTCACTGTTTTTAAAATATATACATTTCTTTATATTGAACAATTTGTGCAATGTCTACAGATAATTCCTTTAACTAGAAAATAAACATAATACATACTCTATATATACTTTAAATATATCAAGCTCTACCAAGGTTTCTAGGCAACGTTGATAGACTTGAGCAATGTCTTTCTCTTCTAGAGTAGAAATGTTGCAAAGAGTATGTGCTGCAGGCATTTTGGCATGGAATGTGCATTTAATTAGTTATTATGTTTTGTTGCTTATCTAGGGCAGGTTAAAATGCAACTTTCTGCAGTGCTCTTGTGTACCACAAAAGAATTTATCTCTACCACTCATCCATCTGGCTATAATCGGTTCTCTTAATGGGTTTTTGAAAGCAGTTTTCCTGCAGCTGTGTTTACCTTTCACTCCAAAGCAAAAATAGGGTAAGAAATACTTTTCTCATCTGCATTTAAAATTTAAAAAGCCTTTAAAAAATATCTCACTTTGTTTTCTCTGATACTAGCTTATAGAGAAAAAAAGAAAAATAAAAAACAAAATAAAACTGAAAGAACAAATTGCAGAAAAACAGGTATAGAGACTTGCCTGGCTGTCCAGTGATTAAGATTGCATGCTTCCAATGCAGAGGACAAGGGTTCGATCCCTGGTTGGGGAATTAAGATCCCAGATGATGTGGCCAACAAACAAACAAAAACATCTACTTAAGAAAAACAGGTGCACCAAAAGCAACACCTAAAACCCAGAAACTTGGCATTGCTCATTAAATGAAAAAAAAAAGGGGGGGGGAGAGGTGTGCTATTTGGGAGTATAGCATAAGGGAACTAGTATTTATTAAGACTTGTGTATGTTAGATACCACACTGATTGGTTCGAATGGCCCAACATAATCTTGGCAATATCATCAATAATGAACTGATGCTATTGACCTTGAGACAATCATCTAATAGTATTTAATGAAGAAGGATGATGATCTAAAGAGGCAACAGAATCATAGTAAAGTCCGAGGTGGAAGAAAATATCAAGCAGTTTATGGCTAATCGATAATATACTGTCAAGTCATCTTATTTCACTTGTTTTACTTTTTTTTATATAAATGGTGACTAATACTAGAAAGACCTTCTAGAACTAATACTCAAAAAAGGTGTCCTTTTCATCATAGGGGACTGGCATGCAAAAGTATAAAGGCAAGATAGTTGGACTAACAGGCAAATTTGGCCTTGTAGTATAGAATAAAACAGGGCAAAGGCAAACAGAGTTTTCCCAGAGAACTCACTGGTCATAGCAACACTTTCTTCCAACAGCACAAGAAACAACTCAACACATGGACGTCTCTAGGTGGTCAATACTGAAATCAGTTTGATTATATTCTTGCAGCCAAAGATGGAGAAGCTCTATACAGTCACCAAAAATGAGACTGGAAGCTGACTGTGGCTCAGATCATGAACTCCTTATTGCCAACTTCTGACTTAAACTGAAGAAAGCAGGGAAAACCACTAGACCATTCAGATATGACCTAAATCAAATCTCTTATGATTTATACAGTGGAAGTGAGAAAGAGGTTCAAGGGATTAGATCTGATAGAGTGCCTGACGAACTATGGATGGAGGTTCATGACATTGTACAGGAGGCACTGATCAAGACCATCCCCAAGAAAAAGAAATGCAAAAAGGCAAAATGGTTGTCTGAGGAGGCCTTACAAATAGCTGAGAAAAGAAGAGAAGTTAAAGGCAAAGGAGAAAAGAAAAGTATACCCATTTGAATGCAGAGTTCCAAAGAATGGCAAGGAGAGATAAGAAAGCCTTTCTCAGTGATCAGTGCAAAGAAATAAGAGGAAAACAATAGAATGGGAAAGACTAGAGATCTCTTCAAGAAAATTAGAGATACCAAGGGAACATTTCATGCAAAGATGGGCACAATAAAGGACAGAAATGGTCTGGACCTAACAGAAGCAGAAGATATTAAGAAGAGATGGCAAAAATACACAGAACTACACAAAAAAGATCTTCATGACCCAGATGACCATGATGGTGTGATCACTCACCTAGAGCCAGACATCCTGGAACGTAAAGTCAAGTGGTACTTAGGAAACATCACTATGAACAAATCTAGTGGAGGTGATGGAATTCCAGATGAAGTTTTTCAACTCTTAAAAGATAACGCTGTGCAAGTACTGCACTCAATATGCCCGCAAATTTGGAAAACTCAGCAGTGGCCATTCCAATCCCAAAGAAAGGCAATGTCAAAGAATGTTCAAACTACCACTGCTGCTGCTAAGTCACTTCAGCGTGTCTGACTCTGTGCGACCCCATAAACGGCAGCCCATCAGGCTCCACCGTCCCTGGGATTCTCCAGGCAAGAACACTGGAGTGGGTTGCCATTTCCTTGCATGAATCTCACATGCTAGCAAAGTAATGCTCAAAATTCTCCAAGCCAGGCCTTAAATGTATATGAACTGAGAACTTCCAGATGTTCAAGCTGATTTTAGAAAAGGCAGTGGAACCAGATATCAAACTGCCAACATTTGTTGGATAATAGAAAAAGCAAGAGAGTTCCAGAAAAAAACATCTACTTCTGCTTCATTGACTATGTTAAAGCTTTTGACTATGTGGATCACGACAAACTGTGGAGAATTCTTAAAGAGATGGAAATACCAGACCACCTTACCTGCCTCCTGAAAAATCTACGTACAGGTCAAGAAACAACAGTTAGAACTGGGCATGGAAAAACAGACTGGTTCCAAATCAGGAAAGGAGTATGCCAAGACTGTGTATTTTCACCCTGCTTATTTACTTATTTAATTTATATGCAGAGCATATATCATGTGAAATGCCAGGCTGGACAAAGCACAAGCTGGAATGAAGATTGCCAGGAGAAATGGCAATAACCTCAGATATGCAGATGACACCACTCTTATGGCAAAAAGCAAAGAACAAAAGAGTCTCTTGATGAAAGTGAAAGAGGAGAGGGAAGAAGTTGGCTTAAAATTCAACATTCAAAAAACTAAGATCATGGCATCTGGTCCCATCACTTCATGGCAAATAGATGGGGAAACAATGGAAATAATGACAGACTTTATTTTCTTGGGCTTCAAAATCACTGCAGATGGTGACTGCAGCCATGAAATTGAAAGATGCTTGCTCCTTAGAAGAAAAGCAATGACCTACCTAAATAGCATATTAAAAAGCAGAGACATTACTTTACCAACAAAGGTCCATCTAGTCAAAGCTATGGTTTTTCCAGTAGGCATGTATGGATGTGAGAGTTGGATTGTAAAGAAAGCTGAGCACTGAAGAATTGATGCTTTTGACTGTGGTGTTGGAGAAGACTCTTGAGAGTCCCTTGGACTGCAAGGTGATCCAACTCATCAATCCTAAAGGAAATCAGTCCTGAATATTCATTGGAAGGACTGATGTTGAAGCGGAAACTCCAATATTTTGGCCACCTGATGTGAAGAACTGACTCATTGGAAAAGACCCTGATGCTGAGAGGGATTGAGGGTAGGAGGAAAAGGGGATGACAGGATGAGATGGTTGGAAGGCATCACTGATTCAATGGACATGAGTTTGAGCAAGCTCTGGGAGTTGGTGATGGACAGGGAAGCCTGGTGTGCTGCAGTCCATGGGGTTGCAAAGAGTCAGACACCACTGAAGGACTGAACTGAATATTAGAAAGGGTTAAAAATACACAAAAATGTACAAATTAGAAAGCAAAAGTCTTCAGTTTCCTCATCTTCTGATTCTTCTATTTAGAAATAATCACTATTAACAATTATTGTGCCTCTTTTCTGTCTCTAACTTCTTAAAATAAATAAGTTAAAATTTTGTTAATTACAAATAAATAAATCCTATTCCTTTTCATAAGTAAATTATTTTTCATTCATAATAATACTTAAATTTTTAACTAATTATATTTTCTAGTTTCAAATATTGAAAATCCTAGATCCTACTTAGGAATGAATAACTCACCGAGATCAATATTTTTCTCTTCCTGTTTTGGAATTTAATAAAAATTGTTAAAATTCATTGAGTGATTACTGTGTAATTGCCTTACCTAAATTAATGTATATAAACATGTTTCATTCCCATGAGACTCCTTTAATCCAGGTGCTATTACTACAGAGTGGTCAAATCAATTGACCACAAAGATACTAAGCGGTGATGGTAAGAAAGAACCAAGCTCAGGAGGGCATGAAATTATCTATGTTAGTCTGTTTGATGTAGTTCTACAAGTCAGCTTTTTTGGTTCTCTCTCTGCCTCAATTTGTAGTTATTATAGCTGCCTTTTCAAGTTTATTGAAATTTCTTCTGCAGTTTCTAATCAACTTTCAATCCATGTCAGTATATTTAAAATTTTGGAAATGATATTTTCATCTTTGGAAATTCCATTTGGTTCTTTTCATAGTTGCTTTCTTGTTTATATTCATATTTTCCTTTGTGTCTTTGAGTGTGTGCATGTCTGTGTAAAGTTCAACCATTTTTGTCACTTCTGTTTTCTGTTTGTACTGGCTGAGTGTTTCCCTGCTTCTTCCCATAACTAGCGATTTTTAGTTGGATGCTGGACATTGTAATTGTGAATGCTACCATATTAAAGTCTCCAGACTTTGTCGTGTTCTATGGATACACAGTTGAGTGTTGAAGTTTGGGGTTTCCCAGGCGGTGCTAGTGTTGAAGAATCTGCCTGCCAATGCAGGAGATGTAAGAGACCCAGGTTCTATCCCTGGGTTCAGAAGATCCCCTGGAGGAGGACATGGTAACCCTCCAGTATTCTTGCCTGGAGACTCCCATGGGCAGAGGAGCCTGGCGGGCTACAGTCCATGGGGTTGCAAAGAGTTAGGCATGATTGAGCAACTAACACACACACATGCAGTTCTATGGTAGCTTTAGTCTATGGTCGGATTACATGTCTTAACAAGATGTTAGATTTCTAACACCTTGGGCCTAAGGTGTTAGAAGACCTGGGTGTTCTAAGACCCTGGGCCTTCAGCAAGATTTCTACACAATGGCTGATCAAAATTTGAATACCACCAAATCTCATTTGAGAGTCCCTTGGATAGCAAGAAGATAAAACCAGTCAATCCTAAAGGAAATCAACACTGAATATTCACTGGAAGGACTTATGCAGAAGCTGAAGCTCCAATATTTTGGCCACTTGATGTGAAGAACTGACTCACTGGAAAAGACCTTGATTCTGGGAAAGATTTAAGGTAAAAAGTGAAGAGGGCAGCAGAGAATGAGATGGTTAAATAGCATCACCAACACAATGGACATGAGTCTGAGAAAACTCCAGGAGAGAGTGAAGGACAGAGGAGCCTGGTGTGCTGCAGTCCATGGGGTCGCAAAGAGTCGGCATGCTGAGCAACTGAACAACAACACATCCCATTTGGGTTCTGGGAATCATCCAGTTACATTTCTTGGCAGTTGTTCTTTGCTGACCACGAATGTTATGTGGTTCCCACATATTTCAGTCACCTTAAGCTTTTGAATCCCTGTTTGTTGAATCCAGTGAGATGTTAGTGTTTTGTGTGGATTCCTGCTAACACTGTGATCAAAAAATATTCCCAGGAAGAAAGTCAGGTCAACTATTGGCTCAATTTAAGGGTTATCTTCTTTCCTCTTTTTTTTTAATCTGGATCATGGTCTTTTTATACTTCTTTTCCAATGTCTAAAAACTGTTGCTTTTCCTATTTTGTTTATCTTTTGGTTGTTTATATTTGCAAGTCCACCCAGCACCATTTACTCTACTGGAGCTCCAAAATCTTTTTTTTTTTTAAATAATCAAGCATTGAGGAAAATTCTCAATTTCCCACTATATCAGTATAAAAATAGGTAGATTTTTTTGTGTGTGTGGAGGGTGTTTTTTATTTTTTTATTTTTGTTGCTTTAATTATTTTTTTAAATTTATCTTTTTATTGAACAATAATTACTTTACAGAATTTTGTTGTTTTCTATCAAAAAATAAAAATAGATGTTTTAAATGGTTAAGATGCAGGCTTACATTCCTGGCATAATATAGTTAGAAGCATTTAGGAGGATTTTGAGTTTTCCTTTAAAACTGTACCACATTCATCATTTTGAAATTATAATACTGGGATTTTTTATAAGTATTCCAAGTGACACACTTACAACCAATGTTTTTCAAACAGCCCATACAGAAAAATTCCACTTCAGTGGGTAAGGGATGGGAGATCAAGAGTCTGTGTATTTAGTAAATATCCAAGTGACACGGGTACAGGTTTCCAAAACACACATTTTGTGGAAAACTCTTCTAAACATCTAAAGAGTCTCAGTACTTACCTTTAATTTCCTAATCTCACCTCCTTTACTCCACTCCTGAAAGAAGGCATATATATGTGTGTATATATATATTTAAACAGGCACAAATACATATTTCAACGCCAAATGCTTTGATGAAGGTGATAGGCAAACAAAGGAGTCAATGAAGGTGGAGATCATAAGTATACCGACTGTCTGGGTTTGAATGCAAGCTCTGCCACTGCTAGCTATGCCAAAGTGCATGGGCAATGTAATCTCTCTGAACATTTCTCATCTGTAAAATGGGCACAAACATGGCATCATTTTGTGGGTGAAGCCCAAACTAGATAAAATATGTGCGGCATATTCTCTAAAACTGCAACCAAGGGGAGAAGGGGACGACAGAAGATGAGATGGCTGGATGGTTTCACTGACTCAACGGACATGGGTTTGAGTAAACTCTGGGAGTTGGCAATGGACAGAGAGGCCTGGCGTGCTGCACGGGGTCGCAAAGAGTTGGACACAACTGAGTGACTGAACTGAACTGAACTGAAGAGAGAACTAATAATTTCTTGTCTAAAATTCTGGGAAACTTTTCTTAACCCCAAAGGTAGGGAGAGTATCTCCCTTACTGCTCTCTTTGCACCTTGCACATATATCCATGTGGCCACATCACTGGTGCCTCTGAGCCAGTGAAAGGCTTTCTGAACATGTGTGATGCTCTACAGTTACTCATCAACATGCAGAGTCTGTTAATTTATCTGTGAGCTCGAACTTCTAGAAGCCCATCTTCCATCTCTGTATTTTCAGTGCTAAAACAATGAAGACATATCATTCATTTCTTTTAAGTGCTTGGATGAATGATTATATGAATGTATGGGAGTTTCAGGCCCTCTTGCTGCTTCTACTTTTTTCCTCCTCTTCCTCATCCTCCTTTGTTTTCATCCTTGTCTTTGATGTGTTTTAGCACACTTCTGCTTTTGTGGTCCTAACCTCTCTTTCTAGGCTCAGGTTTAGAGCAGGCTGGGGAAAGAATGTTTACAAAGCTTTCAAAATCCTCCTGAGCTCAGGTGGATGCTTTAAGCGTATCAGGGCAACCTGAGACTGGTGTCTCTACTTTGGATGTTCCAGCAGCATGAGGAGCAAGGTTATCTTAGGGCATCCTCTTAGAGCTCTAGCTGCGAAGATATAAACCTGCAAGAGGACAGAACAAGAATCTGTACTGTGTGTCATTGCACTCTCTCATTCCTGGTGCACAGTAAGCATTCAGTAAATATTTGATGGATATAGTTTTTTTCATCTCTCTCTATGCTATCACTATGCTATTTTTAAATTTATTTATTCTTAATTGGAGGATAACTGCTTTACAATGTTACTTACGATTACACTTTTTCCATTAATTGTCTGGGTGGCCTTAAAAAAATGCTGTGTTTGCTCTAATATTTAGTTTCTTTATCTGAAAATTAGGAAAATGGGAGGACATAGCTCATAGGGTTATCGAGAAGGTTGACATAAATAAATGGAGATGAAGTACAACCATTAGTTAGATATATTTATTCTCTATATATTTATGTTTCCATCTATTACAAGCATGCTGGATTATTTATGCTTTTTAAAGTTAGATGTGAATTTATGGTGGTAGAAGTCAGGCAGGATGGTTGTTAGGAAGAGTTTTGACTGCAAGATGCTGTTCACTGAAAAAAATGTGCAACCTATAAAGTTGAGATTTATTATTGGGTGGACATACTGAAGACTTAAATCCAGGAGACAGCCTCTCAAATTGCTCAGATGGACTGTTACAAAGAGGTAAGGAATGAGCTGGAATTTATACCAGGTAGTCAAACTTCAAAAGCTTAATGTTAATTAAGGAAAATCAGACATCTCAAGTTAATGAACTTAGTGCATTTCTGTGCATGGAAGATGCAAGAGTCTGGGCTCATTGAAATCATTCCTTTGATGCAGTTGAAGTGTACAGGGCCAGTGTCCTGCTTTTTTCCTTCCTGCATCCCCTCGGGGTACACAGGATGGCTGTACTGGCTGATGACTTAAAGGCTTTTTACCACATTCTTCACTTACTGATGTGGCAGACAACATTCCTGTCCACAAGGCCTCTATGAGACTCCTGATTCTGAGAATGCTCAGTCTCTAGATCTAGATTTTCCTATCGGTATGTTTAGTCTGAGAATTATCATCTCTATGTCTGTGATTTACATGTATTTCTGCAGCTGTATTATACTGCAATATTAATTTGCACACAAAATAGTAAAGAAAGATAAAAGGAAAATGTGAATATTATGCATATTTGATTCAGAGTGCCTTGCAAACGTGAATTCCTTTCTTTGGAAGAAGCCCCAATTCTAAGAGGAATGTATACTCTAAAAATATTTAATATGAGAAATCAAACTGGCCACAGATGACTCTTTGGAAATATAAAAATCTCATATAAAAATCTCAGAATGGCTTTTTGTGTGTATCAAGTAAATGCTGATTTGAAAAAGTGTAGGATAAACATATATGAAATATATAAATTATTATGGGAAAATTAGTTTCATAAGTCCTGAATGGAGATGCAAAAAGCAACAGAAAATCAGTCAAGAAAATGCCTCGATTATGTTTTTTTGAAGAGAACTTTAGAAGCAAGGGAGTGTTGACTGAAAAAAAATGCATGGCCTAAAAGTTGTGAGGTATGCTTTATTGGGGGGACTTCCTGAAAATTCTAACCTGGTTGACAGCCTCTCAGATAGCTCTGAGGAGCTGTTCTGAAGAGGTGAGAGAAGAACCGAGAAATACAGGAGTTTTTGCTGAAAAACAAAGCAAAAACATGCAGTTGAACTGCAAAAGATTACTGCTAATTGCAAAAGCCAGAAATCTCAAATTAGTGGTCTGTAGTGCGTTTGTTGCTGTTGTTTAGTCGCTCAGTCGTGTACGACTCTTTTTGACCTCATGGACTGTAGCCCACCAGGCTTCTCAGTTCAGTTCAGTTCAGTTCAGTCACTCAGTCGTGTCTGACTCTTTGCGACCCCTGTTTCTCAGTCTTTGGGATTTCTCGGGCAAGAATACACCAGGCAAGAATCCTCCAGTGAATCTTTCCAATGCAGGGTCAAACCCACGTCTCCTACAGTGGCAGGCAGATTCTTTACCACTGAGGCACCTGGGAAGCCGCTTATTATGTATGGGAAGATACAAAGTCTGTGTTCATTGAAATGATTCCTTAGATATGTATCTTAAACATTTCAGCCCAGTATCCTGCTTTTCTCCAACCCAAACTCCCCTCAGGGTGCTGCAGTAACTGGTAGCTTGATGGTGGGCAACATTCTTTCTTTACTGATCTGGCAGGTGAAAAAACTATTTCTTTGGTTCTCAGTAGGTAGAAAGAATGAAGCAACAGGAACTGCTCTGGTGGTGCAGTGGTTAAGAATCTGCCTTGGAATGCAGGAAATGCAGGCTTGATCCCTGGAAGGGAAACTAAGATCCCACATGCCCACCAACTAAGCCCAGTACTTCAACCCCTGCGCACTCCTGCCACAAGTAGAGAGTATGCATTCCCCAAGAAAAAATCCCACGTGCCACAGCTAAGACCCAAGGCAGCCAAATAAACATGAGAAAAACAGAATGACGCAAGAATCATCATCATTATTATTATTTTGGCTGGGCCATGCAGCATGCATGACAAGGATTGAAAATACAACCCCTGCAGATGAAGCATGGAGTGTAAACCACTGGACCTCCGGGGAGGTCCCAGCAAGGAATTTTTTAAACAGGGAAAGTGTGTGCAAAGTGTGGTGGTGGGAGCAACAGTGATGTGATGTCCACAGAAGGCAAATGGCTTGTTAGACTGGGTCGAGGGTCGAGTGTTGCCAAGTGATGAGAAAAGACAAATGTGGGGAAGCTTGTAAAAGACCTTAACTGTCAGGAAAAAGTTACTCTTCTTTCCAGGCGCGTCCTTACCCATGATTCCTGGTAAGGAATCTCCTGACCTTGTACTTCACACATGGCCCAGGCATTTAGACACCATATAGATTAACAGCCTTTTAAATACCACTTCGTCGCATAGCCAACAAAATTCCAGAGGAGGAATTGGTATTTGGAGCAATTTCAAGGACCTTATATTATACAGAGTTCTCAACATCAGGTTAACCAAATTTACTGTAATTTGTTAAAGCCAAAGTTCTACATCAGCAAGTTGAAGGGTGAACCTTTTGTTAGATATTTTACTGGAAATGGTAAAACTTTAGCTCCTGAATTTTTCCAAGGACAACAAAAAAGATTACTGGAAAAGCAAATGTGGGCCAAAGTTTAAATAATCTTGTTTGACTTTGAATCTCATAGCAGCAATAGCTGCCCTCCTTGTGGTTATTCAGTAATGTTCTTAAATACTGCCACCTGGTGGAAGTTTGCTAGAACTGCTGTGGGAACACCCAAAATGTTCTCTGTTTCAGTCTGACCTCCCTCATCTCTCATCTTTTGTTATTCCCATGAAATCAATGACCAGAAGCTAAGGGAATAGTAAAACGCCACAGAAGTGCTAACAATTTGTCTTTTTCTCTTTATTTATGTTTTATTTATTATTGCTTTTAATGAATTTAAAATTGTAAAGAGTTGCTAAGAAGTTGAGTTTTTTGAACTGAGGCAGATCTGGTTCAACCAAGACTCTGTCACTTGCTAATTTTGTGGTTTTAGGGAAATTGCTTAATCTTTCTAAACTTTGGATTTGTTGTTGTTCAGTCACCCAATCGTGTTCGAGTCTTTGCAACCCCGTGGACTGCAGCACACCAGGCTTCCCTGTCCTTCACTGCCTCCCAGAATTTGCTCAAACTCATGTCCATTGAGTCGGTGATGCCATCCAACCATCTCATCCTCTGTCCTCCCCTTCTTCTCCTGCCTCCAATCTTTCCCAGCATCAGGGTCTTTTCCAGTGAGTCAGCTCTTCGCATCAGGTGGCCAAAGTATTGGAGTTTCAGCTTCAACATCAGTCCTTCCAATGAACACCCAGAACTGATTTCCTTTAGGATGGACTGGTTGGATCTCCTTGCAGTCCGAGGGATTCTCAAGAGTCTTCTCCAACACCACAGTTCGAAAGAATTGGTTCTTCTGTGCTCAGCCTTTTTTATTGTCCAGCACTCACATCTGTACATGACTACTGGAGAAACCATAGCTTTGACTATACAGACCTTTGTCGGCAAGTAATGCCTCTGCTTTTTAATGCACTGTCTAGTTGGACACAACTGAGCACTTCACTTTCACTTTTCACTTTCATGCATTGGAGAAGGAAATGGCAACCCACTCCAGTGTTCTTGCCTGGAGAATCCCAGGGAAGGGGGAGCCTGGAGGGCTGCCATCTCTGGGGTTGCAGAGTCGGACACGACTGAAGCGACTTAGCAGCAGCAGCAGGTTTACTCATCTATAAATTGGAACATTCGGAAGAGTAGCGCTTATACACTGAAAGGACAAGTAGCTGTCTATATTAATGTATGTGGAAAATCACACATAAATTAAGTAAGCAGAACAATCGATACAAAAGTGTGCTACATTTGTAAAATAAGATTTTACACGTGTACACATACTTGTACTCTGTCGGGGAGGCTGACTGACCAATCAGAACAGGTGTTGGCTTTTAACAGCCAATGGAGCGGGGCTTCCCATGTGGCTACATTGGTAAAGAGCCTGCCTGCAACGCTGGAGACCTAAGAGGCGTGGATCCTACCTCTGGGTCAGGAAGATCCCCTGGAGGAAGAAATGGCAACCTATTCCAGTATTCTTACCTGGAGAATCCCATGGACAGAGGAGCCTGGTGGGCTACAGTCCATTGGGTCACAAAGAGTCCAACACAACTGAAGCGACTTAGCATTGTGATACCAGCCCTACCTGTCCAAAACCTGTCTGCACTGCTTATTTCCCTTGGACACTCAAGCATCGGGTTTCAGTGCTTGCCTCTGAAAGTGAGACAGAGGTGATACAGAGTGGGGAGGAGATCCACTTTCCTACTGTGTCCTTTTCTTTAAAGATTTTATTTATTTCTGGCTGTGTTGGTTCCTAGTTGCTGCCTGCAGGCTTTCTCTAGCTGTGGTGATGGAGCTGCTCTTCATCGTGGTACATGGGCTTCTCACTGCTGTGGCTTCTCTTGTTGCAGAGCATGAGCTCCACGCATGAGCAGACAGACTTCTATCCACTGGGCCAGCAGGGAAGTTCTGTTTCCTATTTTTTTAACCAAACATATATATTACCTATTCAAAAAAATTAAAATAGTTATCTTTACAAGAAAAAATATACCAATGATTACATGATTTTAAACAGAATTAAAATGGTATTTTAAGTCTCTTTTCTGTTTTAGTATTTTTATTACTCATTAATTTTAAAGCTAGGAGAAGTTTTGTATACATTCGGGTAAAATAATGTTTTAATCTGCTCTTAACCTGCTCATTTCAGGGCACTTGTATATTGTGTTCTGTCTGTTAAGTGGGACAATTTTGTCTAAATTCCTTTAATTTTGATGCCAGTTTTGCACATACTGAAGCTTTTCAGTTTTTAATCAGTCCACTTACTTTATATGCGTTAATTTCTATGTATGAAATAAAGCAGACTTCATTCAGTTCATTCTTTGATACTGCCATTTGTCATAATATGAATTATTTTCTGTACTAGACAAAATAGAAACAGGTAAGGTCAACCTTGACTTGCCTTATCTTTGAACAAAAGTGCCTGCAGTAGTGATGGTGAAGTGGATGGGATACTTTTATTGAGCTATTTTGTCCTGTTTAGACAACTAAATGTTTGAGGATTTTGTTTTTTTCATTGCTGTGCATCAGAAATTCTGCAGAGTAAAGAGTTCTGGCCTCTGGAGGTATTTGTCTCCTATTTGTTCCATGTACTAATCTATTATGGATTCTGTCAACTTTAAAATAGGGCTTACAGGAGTATAGAGGGAAATATTATTGGCAAAAGAAGCTGAGAAAGGTGAGCCTAGGAAAGCCCTTTGCCAGGCTTCTCACTGAAGATCACTGGACAACTGAATTCCTGATAGACAAGGACATAATACTCCATCTGTTCTGAAACCCCAGGCCTGCTTTCCTCAGTGATGCGATCACTGGGTCTAGCTCAGGGCTTGGCAAACTTGTAACTGAGCAGAACCTCTTGGGGTCTTCCTGGGACAGGACTTCCCCCATATTTTCTGCTTTAGCTCCTCTCTGAAGTACCTGGATAACAGCAGTTGATACAAATTTCCTGAGTTGTTTTGCATATATGGAAACTCTTCCCACCAAATGGGAGATGTTAACTAGTGCATAGCCCCAGGCCTCCTGGAGCCTCGGGACTGATCGTGTTAAAGCCGGTGACAGCACCCTGCTGCCTCACCTGCCGTCAGAGTTGTGTGTAAGCTGATCACCAGCCCTGTGACCCCTCCCCTCACCTGCCCTTTAAAATGCTTTGTTGAAACCCTTCAGGGTGGCACTAGTGGTAAAGAACCTGCCTGACAGTGCAGGAGTTGTA
The DNA here is from genome assembly GCA_006408695.1 of Aepyceros melampus. Classification (NCBI taxonomy): domain Eukaryota; kingdom Metazoa; phylum Chordata; class Mammalia; order Artiodactyla; family Bovidae; genus Aepyceros; species Aepyceros melampus. The sequence goes on along the minus strand of SJXQ01007571.1, from coordinate 61,470 downwards.
AGGGACCCGGGTTTGATCCCTGGATTAGGGGATCCCTGGAAGAGGGGCAAGACACCCACTCCAGAGTTCTTGTCTGGAGAAACCCATGGACAGAGGGGCCTGACTAACTAGAGTCCATGGGGTTGCAGAGTCAGACACGACCGAAGCGGCTTAGCACGCACTTCAGGGAGCTGGGAGCTTTTCAGGGCGTGAGCCACCTTGTCTCCCTGGAAGGCCTTGCGATAAACGTTTCTCAGCTTCAAACTCCAGCGTTTCAGGTTGTTTGATCGCAGTGTGCATCAGGCACGTGAACTTGTGTTAACAGCGTGTGTTCGAAGAATGTGATTTGGGAAAGTAAAAAGAATTCTTGTCTGGAGAAACCCATGGACAGAGGGGCCTGACTAACTAGAGTCCATGGGTTTGCAGAGTCAGACACGACCGAAGCGGCTTAGCACGCACTTCAGGGACCTGGGAGCTTTTCAGGGCGTGAGCCACCTTGTTTCCCTGGAAGGCCATGCGATAAACGTTTCTCAGCTTCAAACTCCAGCGTTTCAGGTTGTTTGATCGCAGTGAGCATCAGGCACGTGAACTTGTGTTAACAGCGTGTGTTCGAAGAATGTGATTTGGGAAAGTAAACGAGACTAATGGCGTATGGTGTTAACAGCCTCCAGCTTCTTTAAAAGTAGCACCATGGTGGCCATCACTGGCTTTTGAATCTCAAATCTCTTCTCTCTGAGGTTTCTGTCCTAAGTCTAGCAGGGAAAATGATTTCCTCACTAATCACTTTTTTGGGCAAGCTCTCCCCTCATCAAGCCAGGTACAAGCTCCTTCCCAATCAGTCCCAGATCACATGGGGAGATATTCTTGGATTTTTGGAACTGTTAGGTAGTTAGAATAGGAAAAAGGAGTCCAGAATGGCGGTGGCTAAAAGACAAGGAAGGTCTGTGAAAACAGAACAAAGGAAGGTCCAAGGACCGGAGTGAGGACCCTCAGGTAGAACTAACAGCACTCCTGGATTTACATAGGGCAGGCCCGGGGGGAAGGGGAGGGGGGGGATATATAAAGAGGAGCCAAAGGGCCAGGGGTCTCTCTCCACCCCTGCCCGCACGCTCGTTCTCTCTCTCTCTTCTCTTCGTGTCTTTGGGTCGGCATGCCCTCATGCCTAGAGTTTATATTTTCCTATTATTTTCTAAATAAAACTGAGCTGTAACACAGAGCTGTAACACTAATCTGTCCAAGAGCTATAACACGGTCTGTCTGAGAGCTGTGACATGCCGAGGGCTTTAATGTCCGTCGCTTCAAATTTTTGTTGAGATGAGACAGAACCAAGGAGATTACACTCCCCTGACAGAACCCTCAGTTCTTGCCAAGGGGTGTGGAGCCGCTGTGAAATTACATAACCATCTGCCTTCATCCACCTTTCTACTGAGCCTAGAGTTTATATTTTCCTATTATTTTCTAAATAAAACTGAGCTGTAACACAGAGCTGTAACACTAATCTGTCCAAGAGCTATAACACGGTCTGTCTGAGAGCTGTGACATGCCGAGGGCTTTAATGTCCGTCGCTTCAAATTTTTGTTGAGATGAGACAGAACCAAGGAGATTACACTCCCCTGACAGAACCCTCAGTTCTTGCCAAGGGGTGTGGAGCCGCTGTGAAATTACATAACCATCTGCCTTCATCCACCTTTCTACTGCAACGTGCCCTTTGTCTTCTACTGTTTATTTTATGGCCAGATTTCTACAACTAGCCCTAAACACAGAAGTAGAATTTGTTTTGTGTCATTATAAAGAAATCCTTGGGGACAAACAACATCCCACATCTGCAGTCGCTTTCCTCTTCACCCTGATTTTCTTGTCTTTTTCTGATTTAAGTGTTCTTGCTTCTTTGCCCTGAAGCATTTCAGATACTGTTTAGTACCTGTTTTCTGAAGCCAGCCTCCTGCTTCAGTCTACCTTAGGTCAGTTTCCTTTCCCCAGAAACCAAGAGGGAAAACAGTGCCTTTGGAAGACCTCAAAAATTGTATCGATAACATTCTATTCCCTTCTCATTTCTGAATCAAATTAAATGAGAAAGAGCTATAGAGCTATTATTTCTCCCGCACACTTATAAACCTTGGCTTTAAAGGTGTCACATAGAATCAATAATCACTGTAATCCTCAAACCCCAGGCTTGTTAATACTGGTGTCTGGGTCATTTTGTTACAGCAGGCAGGTAGAGAAAATACAAGCAGAGAAATGAGGGCAGAGGCCAGGTGGCAGGAAATCACAGGTCTTCCGCATACTGGAGTTCCATGGGCAGATGAATAAAAGTAGGAACCTTCCAGACTAACAGGAAACCACATCTTCTGGGTGATAAGAGTCCTGCAAGCGACAAAGAGAGGTGGGGAAAGATGGGACTTCCTACCCTGGAATGTAACTTGTTGCTTATTATGCTCTCATTCTAATAAAATTAGCCTTGCAGATAAGAAACACCTGTCATTCTCTGATGCCATGACACTTCTGATTTAAATCAAATAAGATCAAAAATCCCTCCTCCCCTTGGGAAGATGGAACTGGAATAAAAATCAGGGAATACAACTCCCTAAACTCCTCCTTCTCCAGTGAATATTCTGCCCTTTCATTTGCGTGCCTCTCATAACTGGCTTGGGCTTCCCTGGTAATTCAGACTACAAAGAATATGCCTGCAATGCAGGAGACCTGGGATTGTCACAAAGAAGAAATTCACAATTATTTTTAATACCATCAAGTGTCTTGTCAATGTTCAAATTTTCCCACAGTCTCAATTTATTTGGAGTTCACTTTCACTATCATTGGGTTCTAAATAAGGCTCAGGCACTGCAATTAGCTAGTCTGTGGTATCATTTTACATGTTTCTGTAATTTCAGAAAAGTGATAGATTTAGTCTTGATGAAATTTAGGTTTAATTTTTTGCAAGAATAGTGGATAGTGACCTTTTAATAGGAGGCACCTATTGTCTAGTCGGTTCTCTTTTTGTGATTTTACTCATGGCCATTATCTAAATCTATTAACACATTAGAGCTTGCAAGAGTGATATGCACTGGAATGTCACTATTCTACAATTCCTTTTTTGATTAGCTGAAATATTAACATTTCTATATAGAGAACTCTCTGGAGGAGGCATGGCAACTCATTCCAGTATTCTCACCTGGAGAATCCCATGGACAGAGGAGACTTGTGGGCTACATACAGTCCATGGGGTTATAAAGAGTCAGAAATGACTGAAGGGATGGAGCACAGAGAGCTCTCTAGCCCCATTACCCACTGAATTACTCTGAAGTATAATTTACATAGAAAAAGCAGGATGAAGTTTGGTCCTTTGCTTTTATTTACTAGTTTTCAAAATGACCATGTTCTCTATCATTCTCCAAGGTGGTCAATGAGTTTGCCTGTTCTCTTGCTTGAATATTATCACAAACCATGTGATATGGTTTGTGATCATATCACATGGTTTGTGATGATATTTTATACATTATAACATACACAGATATTTTATGTGATTGCATTTATTACTCTTCTTGGTGTTGTTTCTAATTGTCTAACTTTGGGATGGTGGGAATCTTTTCAGGTTGAACCATGAGTCTTTTGAAAATAATCTGGGCAGTGTTCTTGCTTTTTGACCCAACAAGAATGTTCAAGTTTATGTTGTAAATTTCTCGCTCCAGATCTGGAATCAGTCAGTTCTCTAAGAAGCCCAGGTTCCACCTAATTGGGAAAAAAAAAATTAGATATCACAGTCTGGACACCGAAGGTACTCTTAGTACTGACTGCAGTCCATGGGGTCACAAAGAGTCGGACACAACTTAGCGAATGAACAACAACAACAACACAATCCATAGAAATGCATGTAGCATGGAGATAATTCTCTTTTTTAAATTCTGCAGAATGCTCGATCGTGTAAAGATGTATTATTTAATTATTGCCATTTTGATGAGCCTCTGAATTGTTTTTAGACTTTTCATATAACAAATAATGCTGCAATAATTTTTTGTTTCCTTTTTTGTTTGTTCTCTTTGCTTTTTGTTTTTGCAATGAATAATCTTGAGCAAATGTATTTTTTTTACCTTGGTAGTGTATTGTTGGGGTTGGTTTCTAGAAGTGGATTTGCTGGATTAACAATGAAAGGATTGGGGATTTTTTCTAATCTTAATGCATGGTCCCTGAGGTGTGTAACTCTTGTTATGATCATGGCAGAAATGGGGATTCTTAAGATATCAGTGCCCATGGCAGTGGGGCAGTAGTTTAAGAAATGTTATCAACTTAGACTATATGTATGTGATGTGTATACTTGATATATACATGTATAGAACTACATACAATTTTTATAAAGCTATCATCCTTTAAACCATTAAAAAAAATTTTAATAAAAAAAATTCTGTCATTTCCTAGAATGAGGATGATTGCTCTTCTTCTTAAAAGCACTTTATTTTCCCAGGAATATTAGACTTTCCTCTCAGTGATTGCTATTTTATTTTTCTGACAAATCTAGAAAGCATAAATTTATTTCAAATATAATTTCTGGAATTTACATAGCTTAACAGTTTTCATGCTGGAATGCCTTTTTCTATTTCTATTTTAGGGGAAAGCGCTAGAAAAAGCCAACATTTAGAGAAACTGAGTTAGATACTATGATTTACTAGAGATGAACAAGGAGGATGACAGTTTTTGGCAGGCCTTGAGGAGAAAACTAAAAAAGTTACCATTTTCACATTTAGAACTTTCCATATGGCTGTTGCCAGGCTAGATTAATTCAGGAGTCTGGTACCCTCTGCTTTTTCCAATATTCATCTCTCCAGACCTTATAAGATTTACAGCCTGTGCAAGGAGCTTTGTCCTGTTATTCTAGTGTTACCATTTGAGTCATCAAACACTGTATAATAACTCTTTTCTTTTTCTGTTGTGAAAAAAAATGGCTGTATCACCGAAAACAGTTAATCAACCATCTGAATGCAACAGCCAGCATGTAGAAGAGACAGAAATAAAAACTCACCTTTAATACATGATGGATATGTGACAGGCACAGCGCTAAACTCTTTTCCTAGATAATTGCATCTAATTTTCAAAAGCCTTATGAACATTTCCAAGTTACCAAATTTAGGGTCTGATGTCAAGCACCTTTTTCAGTCCCATCCAGATGGTCAGCTGGTGGTAGAATGTAGCATGACCTCAGAATCCACTCTCTGAATCAAAAGACCATACGACTTGCCAATGTGCCCTCTCTGGAGCTGCTAAAAGAAAATGTCAGGTATTATTTCTAATTTCAAATCATTCAGATTCTGTTGAGATAAATGAATGCAATTTCAAACGCAACTGATTCGAGAATAAATAAATATATATATATATATGGAGAAGGCAATGGCACCTTACTCAGTACTCTTGCCTGGAAAATCCCATGGATGAAGGAGCTGGTGGGCTGCAGTCCATGGGGTCGCTAAGAGTCAGACACGACTGAGCAACTTCACTTTCACTTTTCACTTTCATGCATTGGAAAAGAAAATGGCAACCCACTCCAGTGTTCTTGCCTGGAGAATCCAAGGGACAGGGGAGCCTGGTGGGCTGCCATCTATGGGGTCGCACAGAGTTGGACACGACTGGTGACTTAGCAGCAGCAGCAGCAGCAGCATATATATACATATGTGCTATGTTAGTGGGCTGCCCAGGTGGCTCAGTAGTGAAAAGAATCTGCCTGCCAAGCAGGAGACACATATTTGATCCTTGGGTAGGGAAGATCCTCTTAAGAAGGAAATAACAAACCCCTGCAGTATTCTTGCCTGGGAAATCCTATGGACAGAGGAGCCTGGTGGGCTACAGTCCATGGGGTCACAAAGAGCCAGACATGACTTAGCGAATAAACAACAACAATACACTGTATGCTGCTGCTGCTAAGTCGCTTCAGTCGACCTCATAGACAGCAGCCCACCAGGCTCCCCCATCCCTGGGATTCTCCAGGCAAGAACACTGGAGGGGGCTGCCATTTCCTTCTCCAATACACTGCATGCAAATATATAATTGTATCATTATGCATATTTGTGTATGTCTGTGTTTGGATGCACAGGGAGAGTTGATGGAATGATTATGAAAGAAGGAATAAGTTTAATCTTTAAACTAGACTGAACTTGCTTCCAAATCTGGTTTCTCTATTCTTTCTCTACTCACTCTCCGTGTAGGTGTGGGCCAATTCTTAACTGCTCTTAGCCAAAGATTTGTGATTCTTAAACAGGAATAACAATTCCTCAACTTTTTCTGAGAATTTGGTAATAATAATATATGTATAAAATGTTTAAAAGAGTGTCTAACACATCGCAAGAAACATCCCCAACGATAATTGTAGCGATCCGAACCACATGTAAGTCACCTTTAAANTTCTTAACTGCTCTTAGCCAAAGATTTGTGATTCTTAAACAGGAATAACAATTCCTCAACTTTTTCTGAGAATTTGGTAATAATAATATATGTATAAAATGTTTAAAAGAGTGTCTAACACATCGCAAGAAACATCCCCAATGATAATTGTAGCGATCCGAACCACGTGTAAGTCACCTTTAAAGCATTTTCAAGGTGGTCCGTTTTGAAGTCTAGCCAAGAGCCGGGTAGTTATCTAAAACAGAGTGGAAGGAAATAGAGGTGGAAAGAAAAGAAAGCATGAAGACTTGAAGGCAAAAACAAACAAGTTGTGAAAGTGTTCAGTGAAAGAAGGTTGGTTTCCTGAACAGAATTTGCATACTGTGTAGCAGGAGATGATGTTGCTTAGTGTATGATAGAGGTTTGGCATAAAAGGATGTTTAGCTATCCTTGGCAGTCAAATCTCCCTGCCAAGCCATTATCAGATACTTTGAGTCTCCCCTGTCGAAACAATGGTATCCTGAATTTTACCAGATTTTATCATGTTGACAACTGCCTAGGAAACATACCGTAAGAACCTGAGATATGCAAATAGATGACAAAATGTCCCCCTTTGAAAGCTGCACTCCCTTAATAGAATATCTATCAACTTTAAGTTCTAGATGAAAACTTTTAGGGGCAGAGTTCCACAGGAATGGGAAATGGATGCAATGATTCTTTTCTGTGGTCTTTAGGTTCCAAAACTCACACACCTTTATGTTCCTGGGTATCGAGAAAAAAAAGTGAGTTAGAACAGTTGATATTCCACCTGGTATGGGTCAAAGAAGTGACACAAAAGTATCTGGTAATTAAACATTTTCTTCACAGTGTGTACAACAATGCATATCCCAAATGAATTAGTCCTATTTTGATCTCTATATCTATCAACTTTAAGTTCTAGATGAAAACTTTTAGGGGCAGAGTTCCACAGGAATGGGAAATGGATGCAATGATTCTTTTCTGTGGTCTTTAGGTTCCAAAACTCACACACCTTTATGTTCCTGGGTATCGAGAAAAAAAAGTGAGTTAGAACAGTTGATATTCCACCTGGTATGGGTCAAAGAAGTGACACAAAAGTATCTGGTAATTAAACATTTTCTTCACAGTGTGTACAACAATGCATTTCCCAAATGAATTAGTCCTATTTTGATCTCTCCAATGTGTTACTGTGTTTGAGCATCTCCTGTGGAGGTGCGGGTCAGCAGGGAACTGCCACAGGGACAGAGGCTTTGGGTGCAGCAGACTTGGGTATGGCATAAGTCCTCTTGAAGAAGGTCACCATTAACCCCACCACAGAGCTGCCAGAACTTACACAGAACTGGGAAACAGACTCTTGGAGGGCAAACAGAACCTTGTGTGCACCAAGACCCAAGAGAAAGGAGCAGTGACCCCACAAGAGACTGACCCAGACTTGCCCAAGAGTGTCCAGGAGTCTCTGGCAGAGGCGTGGGTTGGCAGTGGCCTGCTGCAGGGTTGGGGGCACTGAGTGTAGCAGTGCTTTCGTGGGACCTTTTGAAGGAGGTCACCATTATCTTCATTACCTCCACCATAGTTTGGCCCCAGGTAAATAACAGGGAGGGAGCATGCCCCAGCCATCAACAGAAAATTGGATTAAAGATTTACTGAGCATGGCCCCGCCTATCAGAACAAGACCCAGTTTCCACCTCAGTCAGTCTGTCCCATCAGAAAGCTTCCATAAGCCTCTTACCCTTCTCCATCAAAGGGCAGACAGATTGAAAACTACAATCACAGAAAACTAACGAATTTAATCACAGAGACTGCAGCCTTGTCTAACTCAATGAAACTATGAGTCATGCGGTGTAGGGCCACCCAACATGGATCGGTCATACAAAACCCATGGAGAGGTCTGACAGAAGTGGTCCACTGGAGAAGGGAATGGCAAACCACTTCAGTATTCTTGCCTTGAGAACCCCCATGAACACTATGAAAAGGCAAAAAGATAGGACACTGAAAGATGGACTCCCCAGGTCTGTAGGTGCCCAATATGCTACTGGAGATCAGTGGAGAATTAACTACAGAAAAAATGAAGAGACAGAGCCAAAGCAAAAACAACACCCAGTTGTGGATGTGACTGGTGATAGAAGCAAGGTCCGATGCAGTAAAGAGCCATATTGCACAGGAACCTGGAATGTTAGGTCCATGAATCAAGGCAAGTTGGAGGTGATCGAACAGGAGATGGCAAGAGTGAACATTAACATTTTAGGAATCCGCGAACTAAAATGGACTGGAATGGCTGAATTTAGCTCAGATGACCAATATATCTACTACTGTGGGCAAGAATCCCTTAGAAGATACGGAGTAGCCATCATAGTCGACAAAGAGTCTGAAATGCAGTATTTGGATGCAATCTCAGAAACAACAGAGTGATCTGTTTCCAAGGCAAACCATTCAATATCATGGTAATCCAAGTCTGTACCCTGACCAGTAATGAAGAAGCTGAAGTTGAAAGGTTCTATGAAGACCTACAAGACCTTTTAGAATTAACACCCAAAAAAGATGTCCTTTTCATTATAGGGGACTGGAATGAAAAAGTAGGAAGTCAAGAAACATCTGGAGTAACAGGCAAATTTGGCCTTGGAGTACAGAATGAAGCAGGGCAAAGGCTAATAGAGTTTTGCCAAAGAACACACTGGTCATAGCAAACACCCTCTTCCAATAACACAAGAGAAGACTCTACACATGGACATCACCAGATGGTCAACACTGAAGTCAGATTGATTATATTCTTTGCAGCCAAAGATGGAGAAGCTCTATACAGTCAGCAAAACAAGACTGGGAGCTGATTGTGGCTGAGATCATGAATTCTTTATTGCCAAATTCAGAGTTAAATTGAAGAAAGTTGGGAAAACCACTAGACCATTCAGATATGACCTAAATAAAATTCCTTACAATTTATACAGTGGAAGTGAGAAATAAATTTAAGGGCTAGATCTGATAGACAAAGTGCCTGATGAACTATGGATGGAGGTTCATGACATTGTACAGGTGATAGGGATCAAGAACATCCCCAAGGAAAAAGAAATGCAAAAAGACAAACGGCTGTCAGAGGAGGCCTTACAAAAGGCTGTGAAAAGAAGAGAAGCAAAAAGCAAAGGAGAAAAGGAAAGATATTCCCATTTGAATGCAGAGTCTCAAAGAATGGCAAGGAGAGATAAGAAAGCCTTTCTCAGTGATCAGTGCAAAGAAATAGAGGAAAACAATAGAATGGGAAAGACTAGAGATCTCTTCAAGAAAATTAGAGATACCAAGGGAACATTTCATGCAAAGATGGGCTCAATAAAGGACAGAAATGGTATGGACCTAACAGAAGCAGAAGATATTAAGAAGAGGTGGCAAGAATACACAGAAGAACTGTACAAAAAAGATCTTCACGACCCAGATAATCAAGTGAAAAGAAGAGAAGCAAAAAGCAAAGGAGAAAAGGAAAGATATTCCCATTTGAATGCAGAGTCTCAAAGAATGGCAAGGAGAGATAAGAAAGCCTTTCTCAGTGATCAGTGCAAAGAAATAGAGGAAAACAATAGAATGGGAAAGACTAGAGATCTCTTCAAGAAAATTAGAGATACCAAGGGAACATTTCATGCAAAGATGGGCTCAATAAAGGACAGAAATGGTATGGACCTAACAGAAGCAGAAGATATTGAGAAGAGGTGGCAATAATGCACAGAAGAACCGGACAAAAAAGATCTTCATGACAGACATGTGAAGATACTCACGTTGGTGTGATGACTCACCTAGAGTCAGACATCTTGGAATGTGAAGTCAAGGGGGCCTTAGGAAGCATCACGACAAACAAAGCTAGTGGAGGTGATGGAATTCCAGTAGAAGTATTTCAAATCCTAAAAGATGATGCTGTGAAAGTGCTGCACTCAATATGCCAGCAAATTTGGAAAACTCAGCAGTGGCCACAGGACTGGAAAAGGTCAGCTTTCATTGCAATCCCAAAGAGAGGCAATCCCAAGGAATGCTCAAACTACCTCACAATTGCACTCCTCTCATACGGTAGTAATCCTCAAAATTCTCCAAGCCTGACTTGAACAGTACGCGAACCGTGAACTTCCAGATGTTCAAGCTGGTTTTAGAAAAGGCAGAGGAACCAGAGATCAAATTGACAACATCCGCTGTATCTTCAAAAAAGCAAGCGAGTCCCAGAAAAACATCTATCTGCTTTATTGACTGTGCCAAAGCCTTTGACTGTGTGGATAACAATGAACTGTGGAAAATTCTGAAAGATATGGGAATACCAAACTACTTGACCCACCTCCTGAGAAATCTGTATGCAGGTCAGGAAGCAACAGTTAGAACTGGACATGGAACAACAAACTGGTTCCAAATAGGAAAAGGAGTACGTCAAGGCTGTATATTGTCACCCTGCTTATTTAACTTCTATGCAGAGTACATCATGTGAAATGCCAGGCTGGATGAAACACAAGCTGGAATCAAGATTGCTGGGATAAATATCAATAACCTCAGATATGCAGATAACACCACCCTTATGGCAGAAAGTAAAAAAACTAAAGAGCCTCTTGATGAAAGTGAAAGAGGAGAGTAAAAAAGTTGGCTTAAAGCTCAACATTCAGAAAACGAAGATCATGGCATCTGGTCCCATCACTTCAGGGGAAATAGATGGGAAACAGTGGAAACAGTGTGAAATTTTATTTTTCTGGATTCCAAAATCACTGCAGATGGTGACTGCAACCATGAAATTAAAAGAGGCTTACTCCTTAGAAGAAAAGCTATGACCAAGCTAGACAGCATATTAAAAAGCAGAGACATTACTTTGCCAACAAGGGTCCGTCTAGTCAAGGCTTTGGTTTTTCCACTAGTCATGTACGGATGTGAGAATTGGACTATAAAGAAAGCTGAGCACCAAAGAATTGATGCTTTTGAACTGTGGTATTGAAGAAGACTCTTGAGAGTCCTTTGGACTTCAAGGAGATCAAACAGTCCATCTTAAAAGAAATTGGTCCTGAATATTCCTTGGAAGGACAATGATGATGAAGCTGAAACTCCAATACTTTGGCCACCTGATCTGAAGAACTGACTCACTGGAATAGATTGAAGACGGGAGGAGAAGGGGACGACAGAGGATGAGATGGTTGGATGGCATCACTGACTCAATGGACATGAGTCTGAGTAAACTCCGGGAGTTGGTGATGGACAGGAGGCCTGAAATTCTGCATCCATGGGGTCGCAAAGAATGGCACAGGACTGAGAGACGGTACTGAACTGAAAAGAACTGAAAAGTGTTGCCTGTATTTTTGCATCTTTGCCACCAGATGGCAGTAATAACCCATTTATCCATTTCTCCACATCCAACCCCATCCCTTATTCTGCTTGATGTTATTCTACCAATGAATCAATGACTAAGTTAAGAGTTAAGATTGATGCCTAAAAATCTCTACTGTATTACCAGTGACAAGCCAGTCATAGTTTCCTGGTGTAAAAAAAGTGCATAAAAGTGCACTGGGGTGTATATATATATATATATATATAAATCCCATGGATGGAGGAGCCTGGTAGGCTGCAGTCCATGGGGTCGCTAAGTCGGACCTGACTGAGCGACTTCACTTTCACCTTTCGCTTTCATGCATTGGAGAAGGAAATGGCAACCCACTCCAGTGTTCTTGCCTGGAGAATCCCAGGGATGGGGGAGCCTGATGGGCTGCCGTCTATGGGATCGCACAGAGTCGGACACGACTGAAGTGACTTAGCAATGTTAGTCGCTCAGCGTGTCCAGCTCTTTGTGATCCCATGGAATGTAGCCCATCAGGCTTTTCTGTCCATGGGATTCTCCAAGCAAGAATACTCGAGTGGGTTCCAACCCAGGAATCGAACCCAGGTCTCCTGCACTGCCCGCAGATTCTTTACCATCTGAGCCAGACCTTGAAGCAAACACTGGAAATAAGGTGATCTTGTGTGGAAGTTGGAATGCCCTTCAGTAAGAAACGCCTTTAGTAAACAATAAAGATTATCTTGGATTCCATTCATTCAAGTGTATGTAAAACTATTAGTTGGCCGTGGGAGGAATCTCTTTTTGGGTTGTGGTTGCATATACGTGACTTGAAGCATTATCTATCATAAACAAACCTTGTCACATCCTAGGCACAACTCCCTTAAGGATGAAAGAGTGAGGCTGTCCACAGGTGAAATGGGAACTGACATGACCCTGGTCTCAGTTTCCCTTAATTACCCTCCTACTCACTTTGCCTTAATATGGCATATTTTCTTTCTCAGCTCTTTTCTCCAAGAATAATTTTCTTGTTCAACTATCCTGTATCCACAAGTCCATGCTTCAGCTTGGGAAACAAACTTTTTCGTGTAACCTTCTTTTCCCCATTTCTTAAAAATATCTAAGAAAACCTTGTAAAGATTGAACAAAAACACCCTGTAATTGTGCTGAACCAAAACTTTCCTTGGACATTCTTCTTTAAACTTGGCTTGTTGAGGATGTTTTTAAACCAAACATTTCACACTCAAAATTCAAGAGACATGGAAAAAGAGCTAGAAATGGATGGGTTTTTTTTTTTTTTTCACTGTATTTTTAGATTGTGGGGCTTATCTGGATCATTTTCAATAGCTTGGAATGATGAGCTGATCTGATTTTAGCTGCTGCAGAGAAGGGTAATTTTCAGGGCTCCTTCCACTACTGAGGATGTGGCCACAGACCAGGGAACACGTTTTATCAGCGAGATACAGTTATCTTTACAATTACAATACATAGGTCTGGGTATGATTTGGGCACTTTCTTGCATACCAGATACATGGACATGTATATAAAATGAGGATGATCATGCCCAAATGAGGATTCACTGAGACACAGGCTAGGAAGTGCCAGCACACACTTGATACTCAACAATGGTGAGTTCCCTTTCTCTCTTTCTCAATCTACTCCCAGGATAAAAGCAGGTTAATTCAAACTTAACTTACAAAGGAGCAAAGCTCTATCTTCCACATTGGTCGCACTCTATAAACATTCACTTCCTTGTCTCCTTTTGGTCTGGAATTTTCCTAACGATATTCTACTGGGAAAAAGATTTTTCAATTCTCACGCTTATCGCAGCATTTGAAACACCTCCATGAAAGTGGAAAAAAAGTCAAAGTATTAGTCGCTCAGTTTTGCTCAGCTCTTTGCAACCTCATGGACTGTAGCCCACCAGGTTCCCTGGTCTGTGGAATTCTCCAGGCAAGAATACTGGAGTGGGTAGTCAATTACAAAGGAGCAAAGCTCTATCTTCCACATTGGTCGCACTCTATAAACATTCACTTCCTTGTCTCCTTTTGGTCTGGAATTTTCCTAACGATATTCTACTGGGAAAAAGATTTTTCAATTCTCACGCTTATCGCAGCATTTGAAACACCTCCATGAAAGTGGAAAAAAAGTCAAAGTATTAGTCGCTCAGTTTTGCTCAGCTCTTTGCAACCTCATGGACTGTAGCCCACCAGGTTCCCTGGTCTGTGGAATTCTCCAGGCAAGAATACTGGAGTGGGTAGTCATTCCCTTCTCCAGCGGATCTTCCTGACAGGGATTGAACCCAGGTCTCCTGCATTGCAGGCAGATTCTTTACCATCTGAGCTACCAGGGAACCTCCAAACACCTCCATGAGTGTCTGCCCAGCGCACTCCCAGAACTGGCCTAGAAATTACGTTTCTTTTCTTTGGACAAGAAACAGTGCTCCTCTTTGGAATGATTTAGTCACTACCCAACCAAACGTGGGGCCAGAAGAAGTAAAGCCAATCTACTTACACCAGCTTGTGGCAAAGGAAAGTGCCGTGTTTGTTGCAGGTGTCATGCAAGGAGTGGGGGCAATGAGCACTCACAAAGCCCAAACTTCAGGGCAGCATTTTTAAAACAAGGGGGTGGGGGGAGTTGCGGGGTATATGATCAGTTCGTGCACAATTCTCTGGCTGATGGTGAGGAAACTGGCCAGTGTCACAGGGGTTCACATGATCAATGCTCAGACTCTAGTGAGTCTGGGGGCTATGTGCCCATGGCCATCATGTTGTCTGCTTCTTCCGTTTGGTGGAGGCTTTAGTATCTGTGGTGGCTCAGTTGGTAAAGAATCTGCCTGTAACGCAGGAGACTCGGGTCTGATCCCTGGGTTGTGAAGATGCTCCGGAGAAGGGAATGGCTACCCACTCCAGTATTCTTGCCTGGAGAATCTCATGGACAGAGGGCCTGGTGAGCTACAGTGTACGGGGTCACAAAGAGTTAGACACAACTGAGCGACTTTCTCTTTAGTTGCTGTAGAACAGCTCAAGAATGTGCACCAGANATCCTACACAAGGAATTATGTACAACTAACTCTTTTGATTGTCCTGGCAGGATCATGTAGCCAGAGGACCTTTTGTGAAGAATAGAAGAGGGAGGAAATTTTTTTATATGAGTGTGAATGCGTGTGTGTGTACTCAGTCGCTTCAGCCGTGTCTGCCTCTGTGACTCTATGGACTAGCCCACCAGGTTCCTCTGCTGTGAAGTCTTCAGGCAAGAATACTGGAGTGGGTTGCCATGCCCTCCTCACGGGATCTTCCTGACCCAGGGATCCAACTGGTGTCTTCTGTGTGTCCTGCATTGCAGGCAGGTTCTTTACCACTGAGCCACCGAGGAAGCCCTGAGTGTATATATACACAGACATATGTGTGTGCATACACCCATTTATATACACTGGTTTAGAAAATCATATCAATATATTTCCACCTGAAATTCAGGTGTGGGAAGGTGTGCAGGTGTGGTGTTTCATTTTTGGTTTTGTTCTGGGAGGCTTAAGGAAAAGCCTGGCTAACTTTGTTGCAATTTGAATTTTTAAAAAACTCTTATATAAAACTGATCTAATTCTTCACTTCAAGGGTTGGGCTAAGGGTGGCAAACTAGGATTCCCTCAGATCTCTAACCAGCTTTCTCTTTTTCTTTTTTCTGTTTTAAATCATGTACCATATATAGATTTTGAATTCTGGCTAAGGACCCCAGAAATTCCTCCTGGTGACCACCCTTGTTCTCTCTCCTCTCCAAAGCCAACCCCATTGTGTATTCTGCACTGGTATCTCAGACATGAGATGGGACTTGAGAAATTTGATGGTCCACATGCCTGAAATAGATGCAGAGACTACTAGTTTCCCCCAAACATTCATTCTCTCTCTCTCTCTTTCTTACAGTAAAATTCCCAACTTTTAGATGGGCATGGCTATCCAGCTTGTTACATTGTTGGACTACTATACAGCTAAATTCTAGCCAGTAGGAAAATATCAAAAGTAACATGTGCTTTTTCTAGATCAATTAATCTTAACTAGGAGTAATTTTGCCTACCCCTCACTTTAGCAATGTTTGATTGTAAAAACTTGGGGTGTTACTGGCATCTAGGGGGCTTCCCAGGTGGCGCTAATGGTAAAGAACCCACCTGCAATGCAGAAGACTTAAGAGACACAGGTTGGATCCCTGGGTCAGGCAGATCTCCTGGAGGAGGGCATGACAACCCAGTCCAGTATTCTTGCCTGGAGGATCCCAAGGACAGAGGAGTCTGGCAGGTTATAGTCCATAGGGTTGCAAAGAGTCAGACAGGATTGAAGTGACTGAGCATGCGTGCGTGCATATGGTGGGTTATGTTTATTTGTTTTTACTTAACTGTAACCACTTTCTTCCACATCAAGTATCCCAGTTCTCATGAATACAAGAGAAAGTAAAATTAGAATTGACCATAATTACTCTATTACTTTATCCTATGTTACAAAGAGAATAGTCTTAAAATAGCATACTAAAACTATTATGATTAAAACTATTTTTTGAAAATGTTTTATACATTAAACCCAATTTTTTTTATAACTTCACTGTCTTGCTTAAATGTAAAGACATTACATATTATACTCTCTTTATTTTCTCACTGTCAGTTCTACAAGTAATTACTGTATATGTTTAATATTCATCATCTGCTCTAATGCTGATAATTTTCTATTCATTTTGGTTGTCTAAAGTACATTCTGCAGTAGATTTCTAATGAAGCAAATAGAAACAATATTCCCTGAGTTGTGCATGTTGATAAAAATTTGTGCCCTTTATATTTGAATATGAGTTTTATGAGGTATAAAATCTGTAGCTCACATATTCTTTCTTTGAGTATCTAAAATATTGCTCTGTATTTTGTATTGCATGATTTTGTATTAAGTAATAAAATATTACTTCAAAAAGTCTGAAGTTAATCTAGTTTTCTTCCCCTTATATAATTTCTTCTTTTTTTATTGACATTTTGTTGACATAAACTGTATGTATATAGAGACTATGTAGCAGACAGCCCTCTCTGATGACTCTAATATTCCACTTCTTAGTGTATAAACCCTATCTAATACCCTCTGTTATGGGCTGAATGTGTCTCCACAAAATTCATATGTTGAAACTCTAACCCCTAATTTGATGATATTTGGAGATGGGCCCTTGGGAGTAATTAGTATTCAATTAGGCCCTAAGGATGGGAACCTCCTGGTGGGATTAGTGGCCTTAGGAGAAGAGGAAGAAAGAGGAGAAAAGCTAAGTGAAGACATAGTAGAAAGCAACCATCTGCAAGCCAGGAAGAGAGCTCTCATCAGGACCCAAATCAGCCGTGACCTTGGACTTCCCAGTCTCTGGTACTGTGAGAAAATAATTTCTGTGTTTTTTTTTTTATTTTTTATTTTATTTTATTTTTTAAAAATAATTTTTATTTTTTAGTTTGTTTTGCTTTACAATACTGTATTCGTTTTGCTATACATTGACATGAATCAGCCACGAGTGTACATGAACTCCCAATCCCGACCCCCACCTCCCCCCTCCCNAATTCCAGTTTCTTTTTTTTAAATTAATTTTTATTTTTTAGTTTGTTTTGCTTTACAATACTGTATTCGTTTTGCTATACATTGACATGAATCAGCCACGAGTGTACATGAACTCCCAATCCCGACCCCCACCTCCCCCCTCCCGCCCTACACCTTCTCTCTGGATTATCCCCGTGCATCAGTCCCAAGCATCCTGCATCCTGCATCAAACCTAGACTGGCGATTCGTTTCACTTATGATATCATACATGTTACACTGCCACTCTGCCAACTCATCCCACCCTCTCCCTCTCCCACAGAGTCCAAAAGGCTGTTCTATACATCTGTGTCTCTTCTGCTGTCTTGCGTACAGGTTTATCATTACCATCATTCTAAATTCCATATATATGTGTAAGTATACTGTATTGGTGTAATTTCTGTGTTTTAAGCCATCCAATCTATGGTATTTAGTATGGTAGCCCCGTTGACTAAAAATCCTCCCTTGAGTTTGGGCGGGACCTGTGAATACAATGAGATCATCATGCTGAGATTATGCTATAGAAGACTCTATCAAGACAGACTGTAGGGAGACTCTCCTGATTGCTTTGAAGAAGTATCTATGTGTGACTAGAACTCTCAGTCTCTAGGAGCTAAGAGAACCCCTGGTTGACATCCAGTAAGAAAACAGAGATCTTAGTCCTACAACCACAAGGCACTGAATTCTTAGAGCCCAGTTTTTCAATGAGATAACAGTTATAGCTGACACCTTGATTTAAGCCTGGTGAGGTCTTGACCCATTTAACCCATACTTTGACTGGGATTTCTGACCCATGGAAATGGTGAAATACTAAATTAGTGTCATGTTAAGCCACTAGCTTTGTGACAATTTGTTATGCAGCAATAGAAAACATATACAGGGGACCTCCTCAGTGGTCCAGTGGTTAAGCATCTGCCTGCCAATGCAGGGGAGGACATGGGTTTAATCCCTGGTCCAGAAACTAAGATCCCACATGCTGTGGAGCAACAGAGCCTGTGAATTGCAACAAGACTCCATGGAGCCAAAAAAGAAAACTAATGCAGAGTATGATTTGTTAAATTTTAACATATGCACCTGTGGGAAATCATAAACAAAATCAGGATAATAAATATACTAAAACACCTTAAATTCCCTTTACTCTTCTGTAACCTATCCCTTGCATCCTGTTCCAGCCTCTTCTATTCCCAGGCAAACACTGAACTTCTTGCTATACTGTAGATTCTTTTGTATTTTCTAGGCTTTTAAAAAAATGGAATCGTACAGCATGTACTCTTTTTTGTTTGGTTTGTTTCATTCAACATAATTATTTTGAGATTTATCTACTGTTATGGTATATAATGAGTTCATTTTTTTCTTTGGCTGAGTAAAATTCAATTGTATGTATTTACTACAAATTATTCATTCATTCAATTCTTGATGCACATTTGGGTTGTGTCTAGTTTTTAGCTATAACACAGGAAGATGCTATGAACATTTGTGCATATGTTTTTGTTTGGATATATGTTTTTATGTCTCTTGGATAAATACCTAGGAGTGGAATGCCTTAATCATATGATAGATATATGTTTAATTTTATTGAATTCAGTTCAATTACTCAGTCATGTCCGACTCTTTGTGGCCTCATGGACCACAGCATGCCAGGCTCCCCTGTCCATCACCAACTCCCAGAGTTACTCAAACTCATGTCCATCAAGTCAGTGATGCCATCCAACCATCTCATTCTCTGTTGTCCCCTTCTCCTCCTGCCTTCAATTTTTCCCAGCATCAGGGTCTTTTCAAATGTGTCAGTTTTTTGCATCAAGTGGACAAAGTATTGGAGTTTCAGCTTCAGCATCGGTCCTTCCAATGAATCTTCAGGAGTGATTTCCTTTAGAATTGACTGGTTTGATCTCCTTGTAGTCCAAGGGACTCTCAAGCGTCTTCTCCAACACCACAGTTCAAAAGCATCAACTCGTTGGTGCTCAGCTTTCTTCATAGTTCAACTCTTACATCCATACATGACTACTGGAAAAACCATAGCTTTGACTAGATGGACCTTTGTTGGCAAAGTAATGTCTCTGTTTTTTAATATGCTGTCTAGGTTTGTCATAGCTTTTCTTCCAAGGAGCAAGCATCTTTTAATTTAAAATGTTAAATTATTTTCCAAAGTGGTTGTGTCATTTTGCATTCGCAGCAGTAGTATGTGAGCATTCCAGTGGCTTCACATCCTTGCCAACACTTGACATGGTCAGTTTTAAGATTATTTTTTGATGTTTTAATAGATATGTAGTGGTATCTTTACATATCTCTAATTTCCATGTCCCTAGTGGACAGCAATATTGAGCATCTTTTAATGTATCATTTGTATATCTTATTTTCTATAGTGTCTGTTCAAATTTATACATTTTTAATGACATTTAAATTCTTATTATCAAGTTTTGAGAGTTGTAAATGTCTGGAAACAAGTCTTTGGCTTGCTTTTTTATTCTACTCTCTTTCAAAGAATAGACATTTTTAATTTTGATGAGGTCCAGTCTATCAGTTTGTTCTATATATTGTGTATTTGGAGTCACATTTAATAAATTATAGCCTAACCTAGGGTCCCAAAGTTTCTTTCCTACAATTTTTTTTCTAGAAGATTTATAAATTTAGGCTTTGAATAGACATCATGAGAAATGCTGGGCTGGAAGAAGCACAAGTTGGAATCAAGATTGCTGGGAGAAATATCAAGAACCTCAGATATGCAGATGATACTATCCTTATGGCAGAAGAGGAACTAAAAAGCCTCTTGATGAAAGTGAAAGAGAAGAGTGAAAAAGTTGGCTAAAGCCCAACGTTCAGAAAACTAAGATGATGGCATCTAGTCCCATCACTTCATGGGAAATAGATGGGGAAACAGTGAAACAGTGTCAGACTTTATTTTGGGGGGCTCCAAAATCACTGCAGATGGTGATTGCAGCCATGAAATTAAAAGACGCTTATTCCTTGGAAGGAAAGTTATGACCAAGGGAGATAGCATATTCAAAAGCAGAGACATTACTTTGCCAAAAATGGTCTGTCTAGTCAAAGTATGGTTTTTCCAATAGTTATATATGGATGTGAGAGTTGGACTATAAAGAAAGCTGAGCACTGAAGAATTGATGCTTTTGAACTGTGGTGTTGGAGAAGACTCTTGAGAGTTCCTTGGACTGCAAGGAGATCCAACTAGTCCATCCTAAAGTAGACCAGTCCTGGGTGTTCATTGGAAGGACTGATGCTAAAGCTGAAACTCCAGTACTTTGGCCACCTGATGCGAAGAGCTGACTCACTGGAAAATACCCTGATGCTGGGAAGGATTGAGGGTGGGAGGAGAAGGGGACAACAGAGGATGAGATGGCTGGATAGCATCATCGATGCGATGGACATGAATTTGGGTAAACTCTGGGAGTTTGCATGCTGTGATTCATGGGGTCGCACAGAGTTGGACACAACTGAGTGACTGAACTGAACTGAACTGATGGTCCATTTTGAGTTACTTTTTGTTTATGACACAAAATTAAGGATTGAAGTTCATTTTTTTTTAATATAGAAGTCCTATTGTTTCTGCACCCTTTGTTGAAAAGATTGTCCTTTCCTTATTAGAAGCCTTTGCAGCTCTGTCATAAATCAATTTAACATATAGATCTATGCATCCATTTGTTGACTCCATCTTGTTCCATTGGTCTGTTTGTCTATCTTGACACAAATACAAGACTCTCTCAATTATTGTAGCTTTAAGTAATAAGTCTTGAAGTCAGATAGTGTAGTCCTCTAACTTTGTTCTTTTACAAAGTGATTTTATCTATCGTTTTGTTATCATGAGAGTAAGAGACAAATTTATTGCCCTTAACTCTTTTATTGAAGGTCCATGGCACCCCACTTCAGTTCTCTTGCCTGGAGAATCCCATAGATGGAGGAGCCTGGTGGGCTGCAGTCCATGGGGTCACGGAGAGTCGGACACAACTGAGCGACTTCACTTTGACTTTTCACTTTCATGCATTGGAGAAGGAAATGGCAACCCACTCCAGTGTTCTAGCCTGGAGAATCCCAGGGACAGGGAAGCCCAGTGGGCTGCCGTCTATGGGGTCGCACAGAGTCAGACACGACTGAAGTGACTTAGTAGCAGCAGCAGCAGCATACTTTCCCCTCTGATTATGCAACTTCATTCTCTTATAATTCTTCTGTATGCATGAGATCTTCTGTACACTTATCATATTGTTCTACTGTTCTCTTTATAGCACTACATCAATATTCAGTCTTTGTTACCATAGCTTTATATTGTCTTATTTACAAATAGAATGAGTTATTAATTGTATTTTATTTAAAAGCAAATTGGCTTATTTTTCAATCATTTCTCTGCCATGTAAATTTTAACCATCTTGTCAAATAAGTAAAAAAAAAATTCTGAAATGAAAAAATGAAGTCACTCGGTCGTGTCTGACTCTTTGCGACCCCATGGACTGCAGCCTATCAGGCTCCTCCATCCATGGGATTTTTCAGGCAAGAGTACTGGAGTGGGGTGCCATTTGGTATTTTTATTAGGAGAGTACTAATTCTTCAGATCAGTTTGGTGACACTTCACATCTTTATCATACTGAATCTTCTGAATCATTTATATATCTTTCCCTTAATTTACATACTCTCATATTTTTTGAAAAACATTATATATTATTTTCTCTAGTAGGCTTGCTTCTCTTTTGTTAGATTTATTTCTAGGCACTTGATATTTTTGTTGCCATTAGTAAGGTTACTTTATTTCTAATTATTTGAAAATATTTATATAATAAATTTCAAAATTTGGGTGGTTCATGGTTGTTATCTGAGTGTTAATGTCTAAATTTGCTTAATCATTCCATAATAATAATGCCAAAGTAAATTTATCAACCTTTCAACTTCCTTCATGCCACTTTTTTTGTAGTCACACCCCATTTACTTCTAACTCTTATCTATCTATCTTCCATCACTGTAGTTTTACCTTTTCCAGAATGTCATACAAATTTAATCATAGCGTGTACCCTTTTGAGGCTGATTTCTTTTACTCAGCGTCAGGCATTAGGGATTTATCTGTGTCATTACACAGGTAGATTTTTTAAAAATTAATGAGGAATGTTTCATTGTATAAATACACCAGCACTTATTTATGCACTCACCCCTTGAGGGATATTTTGGTTGCTTCTAGTTTTGAGTGATTGTGAATAATGCTGCTATCAACATTTGTGTATAGCTTTTCATCCACATATAATTTTTTATTTCCCTAGTGTAAATACCTAGGAGTGGGATTGCTGGGCCATGTACTTTATAAGAAACTCCCAAACTGTACTATTTTGCATTCCTAACTGCAATGCATAAAAATTCCAAATGTCCCATATCTTTATCAGCACTGGGTATGGCCAATTTTTAAAATTAGCCTGTCTAATAGGTGTAAAGAATGTTTTTTAAAAAGTATGATTTCTGATAGTTGCTAGTGCCTAAGAATACAATTTATTTCTTTTAACTTTCAAAGTATAGCATATATACCAAATGTGTATTTATCATGAAAACCTGATGAATTAAACACATCCAGGTATTCAGCAACCAGATCAAGAAACAGAACTTTACAAGAACCCTAGAAACCTCTTTTATGCATCCGTCGTACAAGATAACCTTCCAAGCTCTTATCTAGCCTCTATAGTGTAGATTAATTTTACTTTCTTGTACATCATGTAAATGGAATCATACTGTATATGGTCTTGAGCCCTCTGGTATTTTTTTTCCCTTTATAAAATATTAGTCAGAGGGAAATAACCCAGAAGAGTGAAAGCATTATAATAAATCATAACTGAGAGTATATTATTTAAAATATTTATTAGAAGCTACTGAGTACCCACACTGTTTCATATTGTATACATTCATTAAGATAATAAAGATAATTAGATGTTATGTTACTAAAATGTCAAGAAAGGAAGCATATTTTGACTCAATATTGCTAAGGTTTTCTTTTTTTCCTTTCTCTCTCTTTTTTATTTTTTAACTTTTCATTTTATATTGGAATACAGCCAACTAACAATGTTGTGATAGTTTCAGGTGGACAAGAGAGGAACTCAGCCTTACATATTCATGTATCCATTCTCCCCCAACTCCCCTCTCATCCAGACCACCACATAACACTGAGCAGAGTTCCCTGTGTTAAACATTGGTTCTTGTTGGTTACCCGTTTTAAATATAGCCGTGTGTACATGTCCATCCCAAACTCCCTAGCTCTCCCTTCCTCTATTCCTTTCCCCTTGGGAACCACAAGTTCGTTCTCTGAGGCTGAGAGTCTGTTTCTGTTTTGTAAATAAGTTATTGTATCATTTGTTTTTAGATTCCACATGTAAGGGATGTCATACAATATTTCTCTTTCTCTGTCTGACTTACTTCACTCAGTATGATAATCTCTAGGTCATTGCCAAGGTTTTCTTTTTTGTCTTAAATCCTTTAGTTGGCAGTTATGAATGATGTGATCTTGGTTTATGATTCATAATTTATTCTTTTTACATGGTTTTCCCAGTAGAAACTGTATTTGCCTTCTTTGGGAAGTGTGAGGTGAGGCACATAGCTTCTTTCATTACCATCTGAAGTTCCCCCTACTTCTATCATTCATACTTCCATTCAGCAGCAGCAGGATCATGGCCTGCCCACAGTGGAGGTGGTGAAGACATTAGGCAGCTCTTTAATTTCCACCTGTAATTTACACCCAGAGAATGACCAGCATCGCTGTTCTTTCATAGTCCTCTGGTCCTGTATCATAATGGCAGAAGCCCACGTCTGTTGTTACAGAGTAAATTCAACATGTTTTTGACTTGCTCTGAATTAGACCTTATGAACTTGCCTCAGGAAGCACATACATGTTTTCAAACATATATAGATAGCTAAATCTTACTAATTTATTTTCCCTTAGGACTTGCTGATAATAGGCGAGCACTTTAGCTGACGTCTACTATTTTCAGTAATTCATATTTATAAATACACACATGTACACACTAATATACTTACAGGAATGCACAACCTGCTGTCAGCACAATTTTTCTCCTTCACCTAGTCCATATTTTAAAATAGCCTTGGCCAGAATAAATAGCAATTACATTTTAAAAAACCAGTACTCATATTTTCAAAGAATCTTCTAATGGTGTCTTTATAGGATTGAGATAATTACTCAGCATTCATTTCTGCATGTCTTGACACAAAGAACAAATTACGTTTATATCAGCATTGCTTTTAAATCCCCAACCAGGTACATAATTTAAAAGCCAGAGAAAATACATAAAAGATAGAGTTTGGGGATATGTATATCGCTGTCTGGGGAATGAGCTTCCCAGGTGGCTCAGTGGCCAGGTGGCTCAGTGGTAAAGAATCTGCCTGCAATGCAGGAGGTGCAGGAGACACAAGTTTGATCCCTGGGTCAGGAAGAGCCCCTGGTGGAGCAAATGGCAACCTACTCCATCCAGTATTCTTGCCTGGAGAATCCCATGCACAGAGGACCCTGGTGGGCTACAATCCATGGGGTCACAAGAAGTCAGATACAACTGAGCATGCATGCATGCTCTGGGGGAAAAATCAACTTTAACTTTCAAACTACTTTTCTCTACCAGAAAAAGCACTTCTCAGAAAACACGACATTCTACATTAATGGAATCCATACCAACAGCGAGGGTGGCCAGGGGTGGGGTCTTTCCTTGTCTGGAACAGGACAAGTGTTTTGGAATTTGCTCTAGGAGAATTACAGACAGCGTGCTTCAACACATGGGGTCTGAGCCAGATGGCCTGGGTTTGAATCTCATCTACAATGCCTGGCCACTAGCTTTGCGATCACTGTGCTTTTCTTTTCTTATTTATAAAATCAGGATACTAGCAGTGCTTATCTTATGAAGATACTGGAAGGATTAAAAGTGTTTATATCATGAAGTGTTAAAGAAGTGCCTGGCTCAATACATATTGACCATCATTATTGAATAAACAAATTAAAACATTTAATGAGTGTTTATAACACAGTGCATCTTCTAGATTTCATTTTTGTCATTAGCTTGAAAACTCATAGCATTTTAGAACTAAAAAGGCCTTTAGGAATTTTCTATTCCAACTGTCTTAGTTAAATATGAAGAAAGTAAGGTTGAAGAAGGTCAAATTATTTGTGCTAAATTGTTCAGCTTGGTAGTCTTATAGCTTGAGAGGAGCTGACTAGTCTAATTATTGGAATTTCAATAAAAAGAAAACACAAATTTAAATAGGCAGTCAACAATGTCATGGTCCATGCTTCAGTTCAGTTCAGTTCAGTGCAATCGCTCAGTCGTGTCCAACTCCTTGCGACCCCATGAATCGCAGCACGCCAGGCCTCCCTGTCCATCACCAACTCCCAGAGTTCACTCAGACTCACGTCCATCGAGTCCGTGATGCCATCCAGCCATCTCATCCTCTGTCGTCCCCTCTTCCCCCTGCCCCCAATCCTTCCCAGCATCAAAGTCTTTTCCAATGAGTCAACTCTTCGCATGAGGTGGCCAAAGTACTGGAGCTTCAGCTTTAGCATCATTCCTTCCAAACACCTAGGGCTGATCTCCTTCAGAATGGACTGGTTGGATCTCCTTGCAGTCCAAGGGACTCTCAAGAGTCTTCTCCAACACCACAGTTCAAAAGCATCAATTCTTCGGCACTCAGCCTTCTTTATAGTCCAACTCTCACATCCATACATGACCACTGGAAACACCATAGCCTTGACTAGACGGATCTTAGTCGGCAAAGTAATGTCTCTGCTTTTGAATATGCTATCTAGGTTGCTCATAACTTTTCTTCCAAGGAGTAAGCGTCTTTTAATTTCATGGCTGCAATCACCATCTGCAGTGATTCTGGAGCCCCCCCAAAATAAAATCTGACACTGTTTCCACTGTTTCTCCATCTATCTCCCATGGAGTGATGGGACTGGATGCATGATCTTCGTTTTCTGAATGTTGAGCTTTAAGCCAACTTTTTCACTCTCCTCTTTTACTTTCATCAAGAGGCTTTTTAGTTCCTCTTCACTTTCTGCCATAAGGGTGGTGTCATCTGCATATCTGAGGTTATTGATATTTCTCCCGGCAATCTTGATTCCAGCTTGTGTTTCTTCCAGTCCAGTGTTTCTCATGATGTACTCTGCATATAAGTTAAATAAGCAGGTGACAATGTACAGCCTTGACGTACTCCTTTTCCTATTTGGAACCAGTCTGTTGTTCCATGTCCAGTTCTAACTGTTGCTTCCTGGTCTGCTTATAGATTTCTCAAGAGGCAGGTTAGATGGTCTAGTATTCCCATCTCTTTCAGCTGGAAAAGAATTTCCAGACTTGAGGCAGAATGAGAGGAGAATGAAGTTCAGTAGATTGGGAGACACTGTTTGAACAGCAGGCCTGCTCAACGGAGGGCTGAATGCTTTCACAGGCTTGCAGCCAATTTTTATAGCCTCAAGACAGACAATTCCTACTGGAATGGTGACATTAAGTGACTGGTTAGGATGCTGTAGGGTGGATAGTATGGTGGGTATTTTACATAGTATGGGGTCAGGGAACTGTTGGGTTTAGATCCGGAGCTCATGCAACAGTTGCTATGGGTCTTGGTCAGTTCCAGAGATTTTTATCCTGTAACTTTGGTGTAGGCTCCATAAAAAGCCTTAAAGTTAACATATGTTCTACTAAATAGAACTTTCAATGTTTCTGTCTTCCATATTTAAAAAAACAACAAAAAAACTGCAATGACCCCATGGACTGTAGCCTGCCAGGCTCCTCTGTCCGCAGAATTCTCCAGGCAAGCATGCTGGAGTGGGTTGCCATTCCCTTCTCCGAGGGATCTTCCTGACTCAGGGCTAGACATTATATCAGTTATTCATTATGGTGGTTATTGATGCTTTGAAATATTTAGTTTCCTTGTACGATTTTTAGTTTTGTATTGAATGCTGCCAGTGCTCAGAAGAGCAGATATCGAGCTTGGCTCAGGGACTGTGACCTTCACTGGGACTCTGAGATGGCATCCAAGCAGTTCCTCAACTTTTTTTGCTTTTTTTTTTTTTCCAGAAAAATAAATGTTAAAGACATTTTGATCAGACAGGTCCATGGGACCATAGAGTGGAGTGAAATATGTGTTTCATTTAATGTGATCAAAGTAGGCAAAACAGCTCCTTTAGACTTCAAAATATGAATTTCTTACTCATGCCCATCATATCTATGGTTAAAATATTCTCAACATAGCTTTAATGCTGTTCTACAAATATTACTATCCCAGGAGAAGCATTTATTCTCAAAAATGACTGAGAAAGAAAAAGAACAAAGTTGATATGCTGCCCTATACTTTAAAGTCTTGATTGTGTGTGTGTGTGTGTGTCTGTGAGAGAAAGACCAAATTCTCATTTTCTGGAAAAAAAAATGAATTAAGTGCTAAAAATTCAATAAACTTTTATTACCCGTTTATTAGGTGTCAGCTCCTTTTCTAGGCATTCAGGACACAGCAATGACTAAAATACCATGTCATAGCCAATAAGTCTTGGGACCATGATTCTGCTCAGGCCAGCTGACTTCAGTGTGTGTTGTCTTAATCATAATCTCTTAAAATCTTCCCCTATGCAAAACTTGTTTTTTTAAAATTGCATTTTCACTAACAGGGAGTGAAGAAAATTGTCCCATTGCTTCCACATCACTTACCATAAAAGGAGCAAGCATTGATAATTTGAGGTTGTATTTTCAGTTACACAAAACATCTCTGAAATTTTAAAGTGATTTTTAAAATGTGGATTTTTCTAATAAGTTAATTTCTGATGGGAATTCAATGTACTTTTTTTTTAAATGACTTTGATCCTTCTGAGTGCTTATTTAGAAGGTGCTTACTTGTTCTTTGCCCCAACTGGGTTTTAGTTCCTTCAGATTTGAGGAGGCAGAGGACAGCTGAAGAGGCAGACTCCAGCGTGGGCGACTGTGGGTTCAGTTTTCAGCTCTGACACCTAGTTGTCTCTCTCTGACAAGTTACTTAGTTTCTCTCATGCCTGAAATTTCATCTGTAAAATGCTGTATATCTCATAGAGTTATCATTTACTTCAAATTATTATTTGCTCATCTGACTCTTTGCAACGCCATGGACGGTAACCCACCAGGCTCCTCTATCCATGGGATTTTCCAGGCAAGAATACTGGAGTGGGCTGCCATTCCCTCTGTGGAAATCTTCCTAACCCAGGGATCGAACCCTTGTCTCCTGCCTCTCCTGCATTGCAGGTGGATTCTTTATCACCGCGTCATCTAGGAAGTCCTATAAATAAAATATTTTTTTAACTCAAAGCTTATGTGAGATTGCATTTGACCTGAGAATGGTATTATTATCAAATAAAGCGGGTTGATATTAACACTAAAAATCTATAAAATCAAAAAGGAAAAGAAAAGAAAAAAGGGGGACAAGCCAGGAGACTTTTGGCTCTAATAAGGTAGAATCTATGACCCCAGGAACCGTTAGGCTTTTCCTGGTAGTCTACAGAGTATTTCCCACTGTTCAGAGTTTTATGAATTTGAGTGGAATTTCCTATTTTTATACAACCTGATTTATACTATTGAACAAGATTTTCACAGTCCGCTTAGAATTGATTGTGTTATTCTAGTTGCAATCACTGTCTTTTAAACTACAGGTTCCCCAAGTGAAAACTCAGTCAAGTCAAGTATTTGATGCCATTTTCCTATGATCGATACCAGAACAGCTAGCGTCCTGATCACCCACCATTTACTCAGCACTTTTCCTGGCATAATGCATCGTTTCCTTATAAAAAGGTCTAGGGAGAACAAGTCATTTCTTTACTACAGTCAAAACATTTATGGGAGTGGCTCCCTAGTGTGTAACAATGGGATAATAAAGCTCAGGGATTTGGAACTCATTTTGAATCTCATCTCTCCCAGATCGTTGTGATTTAAAGTCCATATATTAAAATTTCAGAGAGGCTGATTCTTGGAGACTTCCTTTAATTTGGAGGTTGCCAGTGACCTCTTATTTATTGCTCCGTTTTTTTTTTTTTCCAAGCTAGGATTTTTCACAAGACTTCATATAATTTTTCCAGCTTTTCTGGTGTAAACCATCTGTGGTCATTCTGCAGAGTCTCTTTAGGTCATGGGAAAG
This sequence comes from Aepyceros melampus, assembly GCA_006408695.1. Lineage (NCBI taxonomy): Eukaryota > Metazoa > Chordata > Mammalia > Artiodactyla > Bovidae > Aepyceros > Aepyceros melampus. Next base: position 32,130 of record SJXQ01007571.1, on the reverse strand, counting down.
TTTTGTCTTTTCCTGCACAGCACATATACGAGTCTTGCTCTTCACAGCTACTTTTTAGTAATAGTTCGTTGCATGTGTCTTTAAGGAATTTAGATGGAGTCCCAAAGCCAAAATTGTTGTCTATCTATAATTGTGAAAAAATTTTAGAATGCTCATGCATTTAAATACCTCATTAGTCATTTTTTTTAAGTCTTTTTTATATTCTTTTCCATTACAAGGTTTCCCAGGATCTCTGTGCTATACAGTAGGACCTTGCTGTTTATCCATTCTATATATACCAGTTTGCATCTGCTAATCCCAAACTGCCAATCCATCCCTCCCCGCCAACCTCTCCCCGACCCCCGCCTTGGCAACTGTACATCTGTTCTCTATATCTGTGAGTCTGTTTGTGTTTCATAGATAAATTCATTTGTGTCATATTTTAGATTCCACCTGTAAGTGATATCATATGGTGTTTGTCTTTCTCTTTCTGTCATTGTCAATTTTTAATGTGAGTTTTGACTCTTTGTCAAAAAGGCTACTCTAGAATCTTTGTCAGAAAATGAAAGTTTTCAAATACTCTGAAAAGTTAGTAACATATTTCTGTTAGTTTTCTAGATATCATACAACTTTTAAATGACCGTGGAAAATATAAAGAATATGAAGAACAGTATATTGTCAGACACATGCTGTCATTGTCCCTTGGAAAAGTCACGTCCTGCCCCAAGTGTCCCCTCTCTAGTCTCTATCACTTATCTTTTCTCATTCAACAAATTCTTATCTTCCTTCAAGACTCAGCCTTGACACTCTTCCTTGCTCACTCTAATCCACTAGCTCTGAATTTCAAAATACAAATTATTCCCTATTTTGATATTTGAATATGTCCTCTCATTTATACTTGAATTTTCTTTTATGAATAACCTGTGTGGAGTGAAATTGTAAGCACCTTACAGACAGGGACCATTTCTTATGGAAGTGTTAGTCACTCAGTCCTGTCTGACTCTTTGTGACTCTATGGATCCCATAGAGCCTTTGGAGTATTCTGGGAAACACCAAGATAATAAGGCAAATCTGAAATGATAAAAAAATTGTAAGTAATATATTTATCTATTTTTATGTTTTTTTTTCTGTGAAAATGTGTGTATTAACAAATTGGGATCATATTGCATATGATTTTGATACTTGTTTTTAAATAACCCATCATGAATATTTTGTTATGGAATATTATTCAAATGCGCAGTCTTGCTAATGATCATGTATTTAATACTAAATGACCATTTACTTTTTGTTGGACCTTTAAGTTATTTCAGTTGTGATTTTGTTTTCTTAAATGTTTTATCTGTGTATCTTTCTTCTGGAAAATATTTACCAATTTATAATTTTAACAACTTATCAGTGCTCTTTCACTCCATTTTGCAGCTCTCAGTATTGTCATTGATGAGTACATAGATATTTTAAATTTTTTATAGGAAAAGTTTTCTCATTTTTAGTTACATTCTTTGCTTATTAGGGAGAATATTGATTTCTTTACTTAACAGACATTTAAATTCTTTCTTTGAACTGCCCATTTGTAATTCTTCCTCAGTTTAATTTGGCATGTGATATGTTGCTGTCAAATTCATAAGAATTCATTATATATTAGGGGCATTATTTGAATGCATACATGTAAATTTTTGACAGTACTGAATTTGTAAATAACTGAACTTAATAATTTTTTCTTAGCTTTTCCATATAAAGTATTAAAATATTTATTTACATTTTCTCAAAGCTTTGATATTTCTGGTTCAAATTTTTAATATTTAACTTTATAATGCACTTACAGTTATCATTAGTAATATTTGCTTTTTTCTCCCAAATAATTGATCAATTTCCAGAACCATTTATTTATGTTTGTAAATATTCATGAGAATATTCATGATGGGTAATTAAAAAGCAAGTATCAAAAGATAATGAATAATCTTTTTCCCTACTAGTCATACTTTTTTTTTTTTGCAGTTATTTTTGCTGATGACGTATTTTCTTACTCATCATACATATACCATACATCAATTTCTTATGTATTCTTGGGCTCTCTATTGTGTTTCACTGATCTGTCCATCCTTGTTCTAACACCTCAATTTTGATATTATAGTAAATTTTAGTAAATATAGTAAATTTATAGTAAATTTTCACACATGCTGAGATAAATTCCTCATGTTAGTATTTTTTCTTTATAAAAATTCATTAGCTTTGTGTGTGTGTGTGTGTGTGTGTGTGTCTGTGTGTGTCCATTTCAATTTTATGGAAGTTTAGAATTATTTGTCAAGTTAAAAAGATTTGTTTAGAATTTTACATAGAATTGGGCTTCCCATATAGCTCAGTTGGTAAAGCATCTGCCTGCAATGTGGGAGACTTGGGTTCAATTCCTGGGTCAGGAAGTTCATCTGGAGAAGGAAATGGTAACCCACTCTAGTATCTTGCTTCAAGAATCCCATGAACAGAGAAGCCTGGCAGGCTATAGTTCATGGGATTGCAAGAGTCTGACATGACTTAGCGCTATCTTTCTTTCTTTCTTGCATAGAATTGCATTAACCTTCAGGATTATTTGAGCTGCACCAAGAAAAAGTTTATAACGTTCTATATGTTCTTTATTTCAAGTTAGACTACACTTGCTGAAAGATGGCTAACTGCCAGCCTGTACCCTAGTCCAAGGGTGCAAGTGGGTGTCCAGCTGGTGGTGAGCTACATCTGCAAAGAACATTTTGACGAGAGGCTTTCCAAAGTAGCTTTACCAGCTCTTCTTTTACACATGTGCTACCTTTCTTTAAAATACTAACATGAGCTTTTTCTCATGAATAAATCTCAAACAAAAACCAGAAACTGAAGCACATATGTTAATTCTGAGGCATTTTCACATGTTGGTGGCCCTCATTAAGCCAACATTTATTAAAATAGTAAATATCTTAAATGACTTTCATATTTGACCAAGTTTAGAAATCTATCGCTGGAAAATTGCCCCCAGAATCTAGATGTAACATTATAACATAAACAACAAAAAATAGTTTTCACTCATCTAAACCTCCTTATCTGTCTATTGTTTTTGGGCTTCATTCAGCTTTTCGTTGTCTCAAATACATGTGTATTTATTTCTGGTGGGAATTTTTGCTAAGTGATATGTGTCTTTCTCTTCCTTTGGGATTTGAACGATCCCAGAACCATCTTTTCTCTCTTTTTTCCCCCATAAATTCTGCTCTTTGGATGACAGTGTCTGTGTTGGTTTCACAAACATCTGAATGAAATGTGTTTATTTTCCTTTAGAAATATGTATTATAAACTGAGAGAGTGGACGTTTATTTTTAGAAAAGTATAAGATGATAATCCAAGGCCTAGATAGAGAATTTTTACATTCAGAGACAGTGCAAGAGAAGTAGCTTTATTTTCCAAAAATGACTGTGGGGAACAGCACCTTGAGATGAGAAAACAGTTCACTTATTTTGGATAATTCTGTGTATTTATTTATTTTTCTTTTAGGCAACAATTTTGAAGCAAAGACAGCTTTTTATCAAGAAGGAAACCTTTTTCTTAATTCTTATTTTATGTTCTTATGCATAATGATCTAAAATAGCAAATAAAAAATATCTAACTGATAGCTGTGGATACTTGGAAAGTATTAAATGCTGAAGTATTTTTGTGTCTTGGGAACTCACAGTCTATGAAAATTTCTCACATTTTCTATGAAATTTAAGAAAATACGTTATCTTGACATCTTCTCATAACAGCCCTGTCAGGATCACCAGGAAGGTCTTTTTTAAAAAAAACATAATTTAGGAACACATAGGAAATAAAATCAAGTAACCACAGGAAGAAAACATTTTGCTTTAGTTTCAGGGCTAGTTGCAAAATTGAAAACTTTTATGAAAAATACAACATGAATAAATTGTAGACTTTAGTCTGAACCTATTTTGGAAGCAAATCTGACCATTAAACAGTCACCATACAAACGACTAGTGGATTGGTTGCTAAGTCTCCTAAGCGTTTCCTCTGTTTCTGAGCTAACAGTTTAGAACTTCATGGCAGTGGGATTCTGAGGGTGTTTGGAGCAATCTTCCACTGGAAACGTCTATATCGAGACTGATGTTGATTTCCAGGCATGATGTGTATTTGACAGGCTGAGCTCATGTACATCTTCTACAGTCTGTGAAATTAGAAATAATGACCATTTTCCTTATTTAGAGGGAAAACAACTTTTCTCAGAAAAATGGATTGCTATTGCAAATATTTAATTATAATTTTATGTTATTCTAAGACATTAAACATAGATCAGCTTATTTTCCAATTTGATTCAGATTCAATTCAATTTTTGTTTTTTAAGAAAGTGCAATTTGGAGATGCCAAACAATAAGAGTGTGCCTAACCAGAAAACATGCAAAGAATTGATTTTATACTTTTATTAAAAAAAATCTATCAATGACCACTATTTTTTTTTTAAACAATACATTTCCATGGTAGAAGCTGCTGAAATTTCTACCCAAACCTGCACAGTTACCTCTTGAATGATGAACACATTGTCCTTTGGTATTGATCAACTCATGGCAGAATATCACAGAAAGAGATGCAACAATTTAAAAAAAAGTATATTTATGCCACATTCGGTATTTATTTTAAAATGTTAATTGACCATCTTGTATTAAATGGGGGCCTCCCTGGTGGCTCAAATGGTAAAGAACCTGCCTGCAGGAGACCTAGGTTTGATCCCTCAGTTGGGAAGATTCCCTGGAGAAGGAAATGACAATCCACTCCAGTATTCTTACCTGGGAAATCCCATGGACAGAAGAGCTTGGAGGGCTACAGTTCATGGGGCTGCAAAGAGTCAGACACAACTGAGTGACTAACACTTTTCACTTTCACTATTAAATGGAGACGTCTTTGCCAATGAGTTTACATTCTAAAAGATGAATTTAGGAAAGAATAAGTACTATATAAGGCTGTTGCTAAGTCATTTCAGACATGTCTGACTATATAAGGCACATCTAACAAATTATGGCTCATAGACCAAACCTGGCCCACCACCTATTTGTATAATTATAGTTTCATCAGCATACAGTCATGCCCATTTCTCACTACATGTCCATTCCTTAACTGCAAAGTTAAGTAGTTATGGCAGACACAAAAACTTTAGTTTCTAAAGCCTAAAATATTTCCAACCTGCCCCTTACAGAAAAATTGACTGGTGTCATGTGTTGGTATCTATAAATGATTTTTAAAAAGCAGGGTAAAATTTCATGTAGAATGACCAGGGATGTGCTTTTGAGGAAGTAACATCTGAATTGTCCTGAAGACAGTGAGGAATAAAACTCTGTAGATTTGCAAGAAAAGAATCCAGACAAAGAGAAGAGGAGTGAAATTAAATGAGAGAATGCTTATCACATCTGAGGATGAGAAACAGCAGGAAGGGGAGGGAAGCTGAAGACTGTTGAGGGAGGGGGAGCGTGGTAAGGGGGGTGTCAGAGATCACAAAGGGGCAGATAATGGAGGAGCTTGTCCATCCACACAGTGACTTTTCTTTTACTCTAAGTGAGTCTGAATCCCCAGGAAGGACAGAGCTGAGGAGTGATGTGGTATATCTTCTATTTTAATAAGAGTCTTCCAGCCACAGGTGGAAGTTAAACTGAAGGGTAAGAGTGGTGGGAAAGGTAAGCTCAGATAGGTTAATGGCAGCAGTCCATAGTAGCTTAGACCAGGGCGGTGGTGGTAGAGCAAGTAGTAAGTACTTAAATTCAAGATGCATAGTAAAAGAGTAGCCAACAGAATCTGCTGATAGACTGGAGGTACTATGTGGAGAAAAAGATAGCCAAGGTTTTGGTTCCAAGCAATGTAAAGATACATAAGGCAGGTTACTGAAATGAGACTAGAGGAAGAGTAGGTGGTGTTGGAAGGAATCAAGATTTATTTATTTATATCTTTTCATAGCTTTTATTTTTAGCTTAATAAATCAGGAATATTTACCAAAAAAAAAAAGAGGAAAAAAACCCCTTTGAACAGGTGAAGACACAAAGCAGTTCCTAGAGCAGCAGCTGATAATTAACTCATATCTTACTCTATGGTTACTAGTCAGTTTCAACACACTTTACTTGCATCTCTGGTTCATCTTTTTTCTCCTTCATTTTAGCCTAAAGCTTCCAGTTCTTCTCTCCCTTCCCCTCTGAGTCCAGGTGCAGGAAGGTAGGCCTCATGGACATATATCCATAGCTGCCAAGACTTTGTTTTGAACATACAAATAGCCTGAGATGGCTATTACTATCCAACTATATCCCAGGGACAGGGGAACCTGGTGGGCTGCCGTCTATGGGGTCACACAGGGTCAGAAACGACTGAAGCGACTTAGCAGCAGCAGCATGAGAGTCCAGGGGATAGTGTTGAGTCAGCAATGAGATATCTGAGTTGAGCTCAGGGAAGTAGCCAGGCTGGAGACAAAAATTTGCAAATCATTTTGTCATAGTGATTATAAGCTGAGACTGACTGAAATGACCTGTGAATAAAAGTACAAAGAGAAAAAAAGTAGTGTAGAAATCCAAGAATTCCGAAGTTTCATGTCTAAGATGGTGAGGAGGAAACAACAGTGATACCAAGAAGGTGTAACTGGAAAGGTAGGGAAATGAAAGAACGTGGAGTTCTGGAAGCTGAGTGGAGAAGTTGACTGAAAATGAAAGGAGAGATGTATTATCTCAAATGCTGCTGAGGTCAAAATGAGGACTGAGACTCGAACTTCAGATTTGGAAATGGAGAGGTTATTGTGGACCAGGTGGAAGGCTGTTTCAGTACAGAGACAATAATCCAACTAGAGTTGGTTCAAGAGAAAAATCGGATATTCAGGGAAATACTGTAACTATGAAACAAATGAAGAGAGTGAGAATAAGTAACTCTTGAGAAGTTTTTCAGTGAAGTCAGAGAAAGGAGGCAGTTACTAGAGGGAGACATAGAGTCAAGAGAGAATTTTCTTTTTCTTTAAATAGGACCTATCAATATTATAATATGTATGCTAATAGAAATAATCTCTTTAAAAAAAGAAGAACATACCTGAATGAGGGCCTTAAGTGAGAGGGGTAGAATTCAGTATGTGAGTGGAAGCCTCATCCATGGCACACGAATGAAGATCAAGCATATGAACACACAAAAAGATGGTATGGTAGGTTTGGTGGTAGACCCATGTAGATGTTGTCTCTCAATTTGACTTATTTTTCTACAGAACAAGTATGCCAGTCATCAGTTCAAAGTGAGAAAGTAGGGAAGTGGATGAGGAAATGAATTTTAAGGAAATGAGTAGAATTCTCTTGGCCACACTAAGGATGTACTTAAGGCTGATGGTCCTATTTTAACGTAAGCCCCATCACCATGACTGGATGATTAAAAAAAAAAAAAAGCGCTGTTTTCCTCTTTTGGTGTGTATGGAAACTAGATGGGGAGTGGCATTTAGCCAAGGATGGAAATTTGTTCTCGATGTCTGTGAGTCTGTTTTTGTTTTGTAGGTAATTTCATTTCTTTCATATTTTAGATTTCACATATAAATGATATCATATGGTATTTGTATTTCTCTGACTAACTTCATTTAGTATGATAATTTCTAGGTCCATCCATGTTGCTGCAAATGGCATTATTTCATTCTTTTTATGGCTGAGTAGTATTCCAGTGTGTGTGTGTGTGTGTGTGTGTACACACACCTTCTTTATCCATTCTTCTGGTGATAGACATTTAGGTTGCTTCCATGTCTTGACCATTGTACATAGTGCTGCTGTGAACACTGGGGTGCATGAATCTTTCGAAATTACAGTTTTGTATGAATACATACTCAGGAGTGGGATTGCTGGATCATATGGCAGCTGTGTTTTTAGTTATTTGAGGAACTTCCATACTGTTTCCCATAGTGACTGTGTCAATTTACATTAAAACTTTAAAATAGGACCTTTAAAACACCCAGATTTCCCAACCACAAATCATACTAATAAATTAGAATGCCTGCACATGGGCACACAACATGAGTGTGTCTTTCCAGATTCCTAGGTGATTTCAATGACAGCAGAGTTTGGCAGCTATTACAATGAGTCAACCTCGTATTATATCATTTGGTGAGAATTAAAGTAGGACAAATTGATCTTGGCTAAAAGGCAGATTTATTCCGAAAATATCTCTACATAAATGGGGAGCAGGAAATGAAAACAACATCGAGAACAATAACAAAAACAGCTGTTGGAAATCAGCCGGAAATAGTGAGGTTATTATGATAAGAAAGTTGACAATTTGAGAATGTGAGAGGGTGCTTTAATTTAGATGATTAGCTCTAATACCCATGGGACCTTGTGCCAGAGACTTCATCCTCAGTCTACTCATTTATAAAATGGAATCAAAATACGTTCCTTTCAACTGGTAATAGAATATGAACGCCCTTGGCAGAGTTCCCTTAATAAATATACATTCCTCCATTGAAAACGTTTTTGTAACTTCTCCATAAATGCTTAGGTAATGTTCCTTCATTTATAGCATTTTTTGGTATATGTTTTCATATATGTGTAATAATTTAAATGTTATATGTAGTTTGTAATATATGTGTGTATTTATCTATCCATCTAACTATCTGATAAGAACAAAAGAGAATAAGCAATATGCTTGGTATGTGTAAGAATTTTGCCAAGAGCTGATATTATGTTCATTACTTTCCTTCCAAAGTCACTGTTTGATAAAATATGACTGTATTAAGCTCCCATCTACTCTTGCATTATGAGAGGATTGTAAGTAGCATTGCTAGAGAAGGGAAGGAGAAAAGAGGTCACTCCTTGTCTTCTAGCTTCATTTTGGGGAGGCTGAACAGTTCAATGATTTAAAATCATAATCTGGAGTGAGTCATAAATGGGGCTGAGTTTTATTGTATTTCCTTTTCCCCCAACCTTTTAAAATCTTTCTGGGTGGTTGAAGTCATATGTTTACTAATTGTACAATTAGTACCTGGCCCATAGTGAAGATTAGTATGTGTTTAATAAATGGCTCAGATGGTAAAGAATCTGCCTGCAATGTAGGAGACCCAGGTTCAATACTGAGTTGGGAAGATCCCCTGGAGAAGGAAATGGTACCCACTCCAGTATTCTTGCCTGGAGAATTCCTTGGACAGAGGAGCCTGGCAGGCTACAGTCCATGGGTCTCTGAGAGTTGGACTCGATTGAGTGACTGACACAATAGCCAGTACCAATATCCATAATTTATAGCCACTTTAACCAGGACAATTTACTGTTTTCTAAGTCAGTATTATTATTAGAAGAATTAAAAGCAATGTAAGACATAGAGAGCTGAACTGGGGTTGCCAAGAGGAAAGGTGGTTGGGGAGGAATGAACTGAGAGTTTGGGATTAGCAGTTGCAGACTCTTCTATATAGAATGGTTAAACAGCAAGGTCATACTGGATAGCATGAGTGTGCAAGTGCGTGTGTGCTCAGTCGTGTACTACTCTTCGCAACCCTGTAGATTGCAGCCCTCCAGGATCCTCTGTCAATGGAAAATTCCAGGCAAGAATACTGCCATTTCCTACTCCAGGGGATCTTCCCATCCCAGCAATCAAACCCGTGTCTCTTGCATCTCCGGCATGGGCTGGCAAATTCTTTACCACTGCGCCACTTGGGAAGTGTATATAGCACAGGAAACTATATTCAATATCCTGTGATAAACCATAATGGAAAATAATATGAAGAAGAATGATTTAACCACTTTGCTGTACAGCAGAAATGAGCACATTATAAATCAACTATAGTTTAATTTTTTTTTTTTTAAATCTGAACTTCAAAAAAAAAAGTCACATGTGAAGAAGCACAAAAATTCCTAACATTGGAAAAATTGGTATTTTATGATTTTTGACAATTTTCCGGACACTGTTTACTCAGGACATAAAGATTGCAAGGATAGGTATTTAATTTCCTCTGATAAAGAGTCTGGCAGGAAGTTGGAAAAAAAAAAAGAGGGATTGTTCCTTAAGGGCTCAAAGTTATTTAAGACATGAACACCACTAGGATAGAGACCTATTTTTTTTCATGAGCCAGTGACCTATTGTCCCTTCCTACGATTTGCTGAATGTGATCTTTGCTCAAGAGGAGTCACAGAAACCAGTTTTGTAGGATTCCAAGAGTAGCCTTCCAGTAGTGAGGAGCCAATGGCAACATTCTGCAATACTCGCAGGAAATCTACTGCTTTATGGGTGAAATCAGCCCTCCCAAAGTATCTTTAATGGCATGCTGTTATTTCACACGTAGCTATTAAACTGTCTACATGAGACAGAGACCTTAGCTCCAGAGGTCTCTTTGGTCCCTTTCACTTTGATTTTTCTGGCTATTACAAACAAGAATAAATTCAGTTTGAAATTGTCAAGTCTTGTAAAAGGCCCAGAAAGTTTCAGGTCAGTTAACAAAAACCCCGTTAAGCAGTCTCTTGGCACAATTCTCTAATACTTAACACGTTTCTCTGAGCCATAAATTAAATAAGCCCTCACAGGAGTTTAAAGAGCACATTTAGGGGATGGTCTTTGACCAGAAAAAAAGCCAGAGAAGGATATGTTGATCTGGGGGAAAGTATAATTTAATACCATTTATCTTCAAGTTACCAAAACTTTGTGTTTCACAAAATTACTTGACATGTACCAGCACTAGGTTATTCTTGGTAGATAAAAGCATTGACATCCTCAGAGAGTGATTATGTTTGACTGTAAAGGTCTTGTTCTGTCAAGTATGTAGATGACAAGGAGCAAGAAGAGTTCTTTTCTCTCTACATCTAACCAAGCGCTGGCAGAAGCTTCCAACGTGGCTTTGAAAGGCAAACTTAGCAACATGGTCTCCACTTTAATCAGAGAGCATAAGTCTTTTTAAAACCTTGTATTAAGGAGTTATGCAGAAAGGAGATATTTTAGTTAGTGCCTCTCTTTTTAAGAGCTGAAAACTTGTATCCATTTACCTTTTGTAGTATTAAAAATCCTATTGTTTTTAACTAACTTATTCAGGTCAGGTCAAGTCACTCAGTCGTGTCCGACTCTTTGTGACCCCATGGACTGTAACCTACTAGGCTTCTCTGTCCACGGGATTCTCCAGGCAAGTATACTGGAGTGGGTTGCCATACCTTAACTCTTTGAGTGTATAGCCTTTTTGGAGTAACCATAAAGACTGAATGAACTAATGTGGATAATATACCCCAAACATAACAGTTTCTCACTGGAATGCAAATCAAAACTACAATGAGGTACCACCTCACACCAGTCAGAATGGCCATCACTAAAAAGTCTACAAGCAATAAATCCTGGAGAGGGTGTGAGGGAAAGGAAACACTTCTACACAATTGGTGGGAATACAAGTTGGTGTAGCCACTATGGAAAACAGTATGGAGGTCCTCAGAAAACGAAAAATAAAATTATTATATGATCCGACAATCCCACTCTTGGGCATACATACAGACAAAACTGTAATTAAAAAGATATACATATTCCTGTGTTTATAGCAGCACTATTCACAATAGCTAAAACATGGAAGTAATGTCCATAAATGTCCTAAGTGTCCATAAACAAATGAATGGATAAAGCAGATGTGATACATATATTCAATAGAATACTACTCAGCCATAAAAAAGAACAAAATAATGCCATTTGTCCCAACATAGATACAACTAGAGGTTATCATAGTAAGTGAAGTCAGTCTGAAAGACAAATACTGTATGATATCATTTATATTTGGAATCTAAAAGATGAAACAAATGAACCTGTCTATGAAACAGAAAGACTCATAACCATAGAGAACAGGTTGGTGGTTGCCAAAGGGGAGAGGTTTAGGGGAGGGGTGGAGTGGGAGGTGGGGGTTAGCTGATGTAGCTTTTATGTATAGAATGGATAAACAGCGAAGTGCTAAAATATAGCATAGGAACTATATTCAGTATACTATGGTAAACCATGGAATTCCCTGGCAACTCAGCTGATAAAGAATCCTCCTGCAATGCAGAAGACCCTGGTTCAATTCCCGGTCGAAAAGATCTGCTGGAGAAGGGATAGGCTACCCACTCTGGTATTCTTGGGCTTCCTTGGTAGCACCTCTGGTAAAGAATCTGCCTGCAATCTGGAAGACCAGGGTTCAGTCCCTGAGTTGAGAAGATCCCCTGGAGAAGGGAACGGGTCCCACCCTAGTATTCTGGCCTGGAGAATTCCATAGACCATATAGTTCATGGGTTCACGAAGAGTCGGACACCACTGAGTGACTTTAACTTTCACATGGTAAACCATAATGGAAAAGAATATAAAAAAATGTATATATACAATGATCACTTTGCTCTACAGAAGAAATTAATGCAACACTATAAATCAACAATAGTTCAATTAAAATACTGATTATACAATTCTAGAATAGAGGTACAATTCTATAGAGGATGAATAATCTGACTTTTCCAATAAATTCAGCAGTGTGAGAGGTAGGGGAACTATGTAGACTAAAATAAGTTAAGAGATGATAGAGCAACCATGCAGTTTATGAATTTTTTGATTCTTATCATCTGAACAGATCAACTGCAAGAGAAAAATCTGAGACAACTGGAAACATTTGACTAGAGATTGAGTATTAGAATATGTAAGAAATTANGGAACTATGTAGACTAAAATAAGTTAAGAGATGATAGAGCAACCATGCAGTTTATGAATTTTTTGATTCTTATCATCTGAACAGATCAACTGCAAGAGAAAAATCTGAGACAACTGGAAACATTTGACTAGAGATTGAGTATTAGAATATGTAAGAAATTATTGTTATTTTGGGGATATAGTAATATTTAGGTGTTCACATTTAAAAAAATCTTACTATGAACATAAAATATTTCATGAGGAAAAAATCATATCTCACTAAACATTTATTTCTACTCACTAAATTTAGTGACTTGAAAAGTACAAGTACTTCATGGAATCAGTTTGTTTAGTTACTGCATCTCATTCTTTTTTTTTTTTTATCAGCCCTGGGATTTCTTTGGAAGGAATGGTGCTCAAACTGAAGCTCCAGTACTTTGGCCACCTCATGCGAAGAGTTGACTCATTGGAAAAGACCCTGATGCTGGGAGGGATTGGGGGCAGGAGAAGAAGGGAACAACCGAGGATGAGATGGCTGGATGGCATCATGGACTCAATGGACGTGAGTCTGAGTGAACTCCGGGAGTTGGTGATGGACAGGGAGGCCTGGCGTGCTGCGATTCGTGGGGTCGCAAAGAGTCGGACACGACTGAGCGACTGAACTGAACTGAACTGATAGTTGATTTACAATGTTGTGTTAGTTTCAGGTATACAGAAAAGTGATTCAGCTACATATATAAATCTATTCTTTTTCAGGTTCTTTTCCATTATAAGTTATTACAAAGTATCCAATATAGTTCTTTGTGCTGTACAGTAGGTCCTTGTTGGTTACCTATTTTATATATTAGTAGTGTGTATAGGTTAGTCCCAAACTTCTAATTCCTAATTTATCCCTCTACTTCATCCCTTTTGGTAACTGTAAGTTCATTTTCTATGTCTGTGAGTCTATTTCTGCTTTGCAAATAAGTCAGTTATATCATTTTTTAAGATTCCATATATAAGTGATATCATAGGCTAGCTGTTTTTCTCTGTCTCACTAACTTCATTTAGTATGATAATCTCTAGGTCCATTCATGTTGCTGCAAATGGCATTTCATCCTTTTTTATGGCTGAGTATTCCATTGTGTGTGTGTGTGTGTTTCCATTCATCTTCTTTACCTATTCATCTGTCAGTGGACAGTTAGGTTGCTCCATTTTCTTTCTTTTTTAAAAAACTAAAACGAAGTTGAGAAACTGAGATCTTATCTGCTGTAGGTAGGTTCTCGCTCTAAATTCCTACTCCTTTAGTGGTAGGAACCTTTGCTCAACCATTATGTGTCTTGTAGGTTGAGGTCCCTAAGAAACAAAATCTTAGCTGGAGATCAGGATGCAGGAGGGCTTTTATGGAGGCTCTTAGGATCAACACTTTTGAAAGAGAGAGTAAGGAAGCAGAACTCGACGGAGGAAAAAGTCAAACTTCTAGACAGTTTCAGCAAAAGCCTCAGCCAGCTCTGTGGGAAATTCTAAAGGACTTCACAGCTACCTTAGATTGAAAGGAGAAAGATGGATCTATCTGGTCCCAGGCCAAACAGTTTTTAGATAAAGGCCATCTTCAAAGAGAAATTGACTTGGGCAAGAATTGTATGGTCAAGGCAATATTTGAAGGAGGCTGACCCTAGGGGCTGTGTGCAGGCAGAACTCTTGCCAGTAGGGGTAGAAAGGCCTTCATCATAGCGAGAGAATATGAGCAGCATATCTTGATGTTTACTGGTGCCTGAGCAGAAGGGTTCTGAAAGCCTAGTATGCCTTCAAGGAACAGGCAGTGTGACCTTGACAACTGATGCCATGATTGTATTACAGTGAGCAGATGTTATTTCCATATCCTCATAGGTTTATGCTGATACAAGTGAGCACAAGTCGATATTTATCCATTTGATGAATGAATAGCAAGGTTTCATATTCATGTGTAAAAGGACATCAAGTACTTGTAAGTGATGCACGGAGTACTCAGTATAGGTGCTCAACAGGACTGCTGGATGAGTAAGAGGGGGGAGTTGCTAAGGTCTTGCTGTCATTGAAGGGGACACAGAGGTGTTAATTGGTCTTCTGGTCTCAGGAGGCTTTATGGAGGAAGCAGTAGTCACAGGAAAAAGCGCCAAACTTGGGTATATTTTCAGATACAGATTTGACAAAGAAGTTCAAAATAAGAAACATTTCAAGAGGACTAGATTGATAGATCAAGGAAAAGGGAAAGTGTTAAGTCGCCCAGTTGTGTCCTACTCTGCAACCCCTTGAACTGTCAACCACCAGGCTCCTCTGTCCCTGGGAACTCTCCTGGCAAGAATACTGGAGTGGGTAGACTTTCCCTTCTCCAGGAGATTTTTCCCAATCCAGGGATTGAACCTGGGTCTCCCGCATTGCAGGCAGATTCTTTACTGCCTGAGCCACCAGACTGAAGAAGGTCTTCTGTAGATTCAAATCATAAAAGCGAAGCCATGAGGAGTTACCTGGTGGAGTACATTGATCATAAGATTTTAAAGAGTATATTTGGGTATCATAGACCCAGTAAGGCACACAGAAGGTGTTATGGGCAGTCCTAGTCCTTCCCCATAATGATAGCATGAGGTCAGGAGTGCTGGAGGGTGAGATTTGAGGAAGGGGTTGTTTCAATAATTATGTGAAATGATTAACTTAGCTGTGGTAATTAATGAAGCAGAAATTATAAGCAGAAAGAATTTCGAGAATTTGTTGAACAGCATAGTTAATTTTTTCTTAATTGGAAATAATGACTATAGGGCTTCAAATCACTTGGGGTTCTATACAGCTAGGACACAGTTATGAAGACTGAGTCTTTAAAAAACTTTTTATTTATCTTTTTGGTTGTTCCAAGTCTTAGTTGGAGCTCACAGCTTCTTTAGCTGTGGCATGAGAACTCTGGGATCTAGTTCCCTGACCAAGGATTAAACCCAGGCCCCCTGCACTGGGATCATGGAATCTTAGCCAGTGGGCCACCAGAGAAGTCCCAATACTGAGTTGTTTTTTTTAAGGCCCTGAGTGGTGGACATATATATTTTTTAATATTTATTTATTTTTTGGTTGTGCTGGGTCTTCGTTGCTACCTGTGGGCTTTCTCTATTTTGCAGTGAGGTGGGACTGCTCTTCGTTGAGGTGCATAAGCTTCTCATTGTGGTGGTTTCTCTTGTTTTGGAGCACAGGCTCTAGGTTCCTGGGCTTCAGTAGTTGCAACACCCAGATCAAATAGTTGTGGTGCATGGGCTTAGTTGCACATGGAATCTTCCCAGACCAGGGATCGAACCCATGTTCCCTGCATTGGCAGATGGACTCTCGCCCACTGTACCACCAGGGAAGCCCAAGCCTGAGTTTTGAAAAGAAACATATTCCTTTTTTCCCTAAAGATACCAGGATAAAATTTTACAGATTTGGGAATGACTCTAGAGATCATTAACTGCAACTGTTTTATTTATAGGTAAGTTAG
Organism: Aepyceros melampus; assembly: GCA_006408695.1. Lineage (NCBI taxonomy): Eukaryota > Metazoa > Chordata > Mammalia > Artiodactyla > Bovidae > Aepyceros > Aepyceros melampus. The sequence goes on along the minus strand of SJXQ01007571.1, from coordinate 16,076 downwards.
GGCTTCCCTGGTGGCTCAGAAAGAATCTGCCTGCCATGCAGGAGACCTGAGTTCAATTCCTGGGTTGGGAAGATCCCCTGGAGAGAGGAATGGCTACCCACTCCACTCTCTTGCCTGGAGAATTCCTTGGACAGAGGAGCCTGGCAGGTTATAGTCCATAGGGTCACAAAGAGTCAGACACGACTAAGCAACTAACACTTTCACTTTCTTACCAAGGTGCAACAGCCATGGAGTAGTACAAGCAAGGGTTTCTGATTCTCAGGATATTTTCTTCCCCATTTCTCTTGTATACAAAGACAAGAATGTGGGTTATCTACAATCCTGGACTGTAGTATGACATTTACAAAAGGATATAAAAAATAAAAGAGGCCAAAATATTTAATACCAGCCCTGTACCGCTATAACATATCTGGGGCACCACTCTGGGTTCCAGTTGGAACCATCTGATGGGCTTTTAGAAGTAAAGCAAAACAAACTAAAAAATAAAAATTAATTAAAAAAATAAAGAATCAAAACTAGTCTTAAAAAAAAGAAGTTTTTAGTATTTTGAAATATAGATTTCAAAGTACATTTTTAAAAAGTTTCATAAGTGATTCATTGCTAAAAAGAAAAGTTTAAGATGTAACTATTCTAAGAAATCAAAAAAGCAAAAGGAATACATTAAAGATATTATACCCACAGGAAAAATTGTATTATGCATGTGAATACCAAATGAAATATCTTTTACATGTATATTTGTGCATTCTCTGAAATCCTTTACTTGTGTGAAGTTATTTGCAGAATCCTGGCTTTATTAGAGCATTTTATAGACAGACTCAACTTGGCTTAGAGCCCCTCTTCACTGCCTCTCCAGGAGGCTAGAGAAGATGTAAGTTTCATAACTCCCCTGGTGTAAAATGTTACGTTTATGAAATATCTAAAATAGCATATTTATGCAGAAATAACATGTATTGAGAACAAGTCAGTTGTTGGAGAATATTTAAAGGTATGGAAGACTTTCCAATATTTTTATATTTGACAGTTATGTAAGTCAGTGTTCCAACAATAAACAGATGACTCATTCAGAACAGGGTAATTTGAGGATGGCTTAATAATGGGTTTATTTACAGGGATGTGGGTAAGGGGCAGAACAACCACAAAGGCTAGTCAACCTGGTTAGGGTCAGGAGAGCTATTACCATTCTTTATCCCAAAGGAATGGCAGGAAGAAGTTACTAGAATGAGGAAGAAGAACATGGAGGATGTTACCTTGAAAGGAGCAGTGACCTTAGGTCAAGGGACAGAAAAAGTTCAAGGTGGCTCCACTGGTAAGAAGACAGAAAGGGAATACACACTCTAACCTAACCCTCTTCTTTCCCTCCAAATCTCTTGTCATGGATCTCCATTGGCCAAAGCCATCAAAGGGTCAAAGTACAAGAGAGTGGAGGGGGCAGAGGGCAAGTGTCCAGCGCAGAAGTCCAGTGGGAAAAGCTGAGGCCTTCGAAAGGTTAGCATCTATTGATAACATCTTTCACTTACTCATCAAGGATTTACTGAGGAACTTCTCAGTGGTTAAGAATCCATGCTTCCATTGCAGGGGGCTCAAGTTCGATCCCTGGTTGAAGATCCCACACACCTCACAGTGTGGCCTAAATAAATAAATAATAAAATTAAAAAACCATTTACTGAGTATTCAGTATGTGTCAGGCACTGTTACTAGTTGTTGAGAACCCAAAGATGAATTAACACCAAGTCCGATATAGAAAGAAGCTCACAGGCTAGATGGAGGGGGATCACAAATCAATGCAAGAGTGAAAATTGTATTAGGTGGAAGGTTAAAATTCCAAATAAATGACAAAACTTCCGAAGGAGGATTTCTGTAACTGTTTTCAAGAGTATAGTTTCCTCCCAAGATTCCCTAAAGACAACAGGAAATCCACTTTTCAGGAAGAACCTTGACTCTGATGGGTGATCAGGGAGGAAAAACAATATCAGGATGTTACATCAGGACTTGATAGCAGGGAGTTTATAAAAGTTGATAAAAATGTCCAATTAAAGAAGTGCTGAAGCAATACGGATGTTTTCCTACATCTAGGAAGGTCTCTGTGTGTTTACGTATATAGGGTGGCGGTGCACTTATGCAGGGGTGCCAGGATAGAAGGACAGGAAGGGAAGTGTTTGCAACACATGTAGCTTCTGTGTCAGGTGTCACTGGGAGAACTTCTTTAGGGAAACTCCCCGTATAACTTAGATGCCAATGAGGCCTTTCCTGTCCCTTCTGTTGGATCATGCAATTTCTCTCTCCCCCTCCCACCATATCAACCTATGCCCAGAACTCGGTCCCCACCCTGACAGATTCTACACGTACACACACATTCTATCACATCAGTTTTCCCAAAAGCCATCTATCTTTTATAGATTTTACAAAAACATTTTGTTAAGGTGGTGTGGGGGATAATCATGAAAAGATGTCCCATAGTGATCAGCCAACATACTTACCTTTTTCTCCTTCTCACATCTCCTTTTCTCTTTTCAGATTCTTCAAAGGCACTTTAATTATTTCCTTCTTTTATTGTTTAAGATTTTATTGCACTTGTTACAATACTGTTTGTTTTATGTTTTGGTTTTTTGGCCACAAGGCATGTGGGATCTTAGTTCCCTGATCAGGGACTGAACCCACATGCCTTGCATTGGAAGGCAAAGTCTTAACCACTGGACTGCCAGTGGTTAATCCAGTTAAAAAAAAAAAAAGTAGTGGTTCTCAAACTTTAGCATTACCACAATCACCTAGAGAACTTGTTAAAATACATATTTTTAAGGTCTGAGAATTTTAAATTTTAGCAAGTCCCAGAGCATGCTGATGGTGCCAGTCTGGGGACCCCACTCCAATACTATGGCTTTAAGTTATAACACAACTCATCTCTGAAGACTGTTTTCACCTTTTGGTGACCATTTCTCTATTGATGTCCCAGTGCAGGTATAATGGATGATTTCAGAAAGACAGCGCCAGGAACCCTGGGAAAGAATATCTCCCACTAGACTGGATTTGTCCTCTGCCTTGGCCATCCTGAAAATGTTGTGTCAGGGCATGGTCCTCCATTGAGTCGAACCAAAGAAACTCAAAACTAAATTACAACATATTCCTTGATTCAGTTAGTTAAATGAGAATCAAGGGAAGATAGAGACTAGAGATCATTACATGATTTTAAATATTAGTCTGCTACTTGATAACACTGACAAGTATTTCACATAATTCTTACATGCAGTAGGAAAAAAATAAAACCTCAGCCTGAAAGCAAGTTTTGAACATTAAAGAGATGATAAAATTCACCAAAAAGTGTAACAAGTGACCCTTTGATTTACTGCATTTCACTTGACAAGTATTTATCAATTCCTCATACATGCAAAACCCTCTGTTGTCCCGGAAGAAATATAATATTTATGGGAAGGAAACAAACATATGCACAGAAAACAAATGAGAAGTGTCAGGAGCCAGAGTGAGGAATCCCACCTGTGACAGGGTCACGTGGCAAACTCAGATGGCAGGGCAATTTGAGTCATTGGCTTTCTCCCTGGTTTTTCCTGAACATGTACCCCCCAAAATAAGAATTTGTCTGTTTTCCCATTATTTGCTGACTTTCTCTGGAAAAAGTTAATTCAGGGCTTTAGTCTTCTGCATTTGAAAGCAGTGTTTCAGCCCAACCCCCCTTTGATAATGCTCTAGCCTGCCTAACAAGTTCCCCTGACCTTCTACAAGCTTGTAAATTACTCACAACCTCCCAACTGTGAGGGGCACAAAAGCCTTAAAGTATCTTAAAGTTTCAGAGCCTTTTCAAATTCATATTGGTGACGGGATTTCATGGTTAAGAAGGCACGGTGGCAGTCACTTTTTTTTTTTTCTTTTTTAGGCTCACTTGGTAAGTCGCGCTGTTTTTGAAGACAATGTTCTGCTTTTCTGGATGCCTTATGTCCTCTGCTCGCATTCAGAAGCTGCCCTGTAGAATTTACCCGGTGTTGAGATCTTCTTTTGATGAATTTGTGTGGGAGAAAGTGGTCTCTCCATCCTATTCCTCTGCCATCCTGTTTTCTGTCTTTCTCTGGAAAAAGTTAATTCAGGGCTTTGCCCTTCTGCATTTGAAAGGAGTGTTTCAGCCCAACCCCCCCTTTGATAATTCTAAAGCCTACTTAACAAGTTCCCCTGACCTTCTACAAGCTTGTGAATTGCTCACAACCTCCCAACTGTGAGGGAAACAAAAGCCTTAAAGTATCTTAAAGTTTCAGAGCCTTTTCAAATTCATATTGGTGACAGGATTTCATGGTTAACTCAATGATTGCTGCCAGACCTCCTTATTTTTTATCTATCAGGCACCCAGGAAGATGTAATCAATGTAAATGGGATATGGAAAAGGATATATAGTAGTTTTGATGTTAGCAATACTAAACTTTTGAGTAAATTACTGTTTATTTTGCTATAAATCACTGTACTTCCTTTTATTACAAATTGCTTTATTTTTATTTAGTGTTTTGTGACAGTGGCATTCAGACTTTGGAGGATTAACACAAATGAGTCTTCTGGTTAACAAAACTTATCAGAAGAGAGCCATAAAAATGTTAACAGGCCTCTTGGCCAGAAGATAATGTAAACCACCTGAAATCTTTTGTAATGAGAGGGTATGCAAAAAGGAAAGCCTTGTCTCGAGGGTCAGGACTGGTGCCCCTGAATAACACTGCATATTCCATTATGTACAACTTGGGATATATAAGCTGATTTTGAAAAACAAAAATTCCTTTTGTTTTGGAGTCTTGCACTGACATTGGGCTTCCCAATGTTGTTCTTTTCTCCCCCCTTTCTCCCTATTTTTGGCTGAATTCCCACATGGGGCGAGGAGGCTCGCCATGTCTAATGACCTGTCCTGGCTGTTAAAATCCATAAGAGAGAGAGCCTGGGGCAGGGCACTCTCCGATATTCAAAGGGATGCCGGTGGCCTAATGTAGATGATGCAAAACTCTTGTCTTGAGGTTTTATTGCTTTTCCATGTAAACCAAGTTATTCAGCCTTCTTTTTCTCACTAATTTCCTACTATACTATTCTATCCTGAGCTATCCTGTTCTCTCCTATCCTGTCTATCTGACCGCTCCGTTCCCGCTTTGAATATCTCTGGATCCACCGGGGCTGGACCCTGGCAAGTGGTGCCCGGAACAGGCTATTCAAAGGTAGGTCTCTCATCGTTGAGGATGGATGGGACCCCAATCAGGGTGTCGCGGACCCACCTGCCATAGGCAGAGTTGGATGATTGGAAAGTAAGGCATTGGAAAGATACTCGGATTGAGGGGTTGGAAAGAAACCCAGTTGTGTGGTTGGAAAGGGGTTGCAAAGAAACACGATCAATTAGGTTGAAACTAAACCACTCTTTATGGTTGGAACAAACCTTTCCAGGTTGCAACAAAGCTTTTTCTAGCTTGGAACACACCTGCTCTCTGGGGATTGAAAAGAAACCCGTTTCTTACGTCCTCTGGGGGTTGAAAAGAAACCCATTTCTTATGCTTGGAACAAAACCTCTTTTACAAAATTTAAATCTTGCTCTATATAAATTTCTGACATGGGTACAATGAGTTAAAAGTATGACAACTCTTCATAAATGTAATTTTAAGTACTCTTAATTTAAATACTTGTGTGAAGGTACACAAACAGCTAAAAACTTATTATGCTATTGCTCTGTTAAATATAGTTAAAAATGTTCTGGACTCCTGTCATGAGGCTGTTAGATAGACTATGGGAGAGGCTATAGCGGTGGATGGTAGTGGGTCTCCACCTTCTACGCAGATCATATTTTCTGCCATTGGCAAAGAAAAGGAGGGCGATTATACTCTTCCTCCAGAGGAAGGAGAGTGCTTACAGGACACAGTGGCTGAGTGGCATGGTGAGCCCCCTCCCCCTGTACACAAACCAAACCTTTAAAAATTTATCTTATTTAAAGTGACCACTGCAACCTCCATTTGTGCCTCTCCACGGCTTAAGAATTCCCAACTTTGCCTCCAAAACCTCCCAGAACTTTGTCTAAGGTTGAAAACGATAGGGAGACTATTTTTGAGCAAAAGAGCTTTTAAAATAGAACCTGCTACTTGCAAGAAATCCCCTAAGAGGGGGGGCCTCACCGAAGGGAAAAAAAGAGAAAGAAAAATAAAAAAAAAAAAAGAAAAAGAAAAGGTGAAAAAGAAAGAAAAAATAATTGTAATAGAAAAGGATTTTACAACTAAAAACTGTTTTTCTTGAGTCCAAATGGAACATTTTTGTCTGCAATATCTTGCTAACAGACAAAAAGCCACGCCAATTAAACCCAGGGTAGGGAAAAAAAAAAAAAAGCAGAGCGAAAAGGAGACTTGGCAACAATATTAACCCCTGATGTGCTGCTTTCTCTGATTCCAATGAGAGTGGCTAGCCCCCTACCTGAGGACATTGTAAGACTTGTGCTAGGGTGTAGCTCGTTTTCTTTTCAAAAAAAATTCGGTGGTGCCTGGTATAGTAGATTCTGATTATACTGGAAAAATTAAAGTTTTTATCTTGCAGCTTACTAAAACTGTGCAAATTAATAAAGGTCAAGGAACAGCACAGCTTTTGCTTTTACCTTTTATCAGATAGGAAAAACCTTGACTTTTCAAGCTAGGGGACCCAGAAGATTTCCATCTACTAATCTAGCTTTTACGGTGCAAAAAATTACAACTTCTAGGCCTTTAAAAGTTTAAATGTTTTTTTTTTTTTTTAATTCAAGGAGATAAAATGTCAGGGCTGTTAGACACCAGAGCAGACATTTCTTATATTGCTGAGAAAGATTAGCCCAGCTCCTGGCCAATATGTACTATTGAAAATGAGTTGCTGGGATTAGAGAAAATGGTATGCAGGATGGAAATGCTGTAGAGGAAAAAGTGAGAGAGAGTTTAAAACCTTGGAGAGTAGTGAGTCCCCAGTTGCTGAAAGTATTCAAGCAAAGATTAGATGGTAGAGAGTTATAGACCAGATTTCAGTTACAAAAGGATGATTGGAAAAGCTTATAAAGATGTTGTACAACACCTGTCTACTTGCTTCTCATATTTAGGTCTGGCAAAAGTTTTAAAACTGGCAATGTCTCTCTAAAGCTGCAGAGAGATTGTTTACTAACTTTAAATGATTTCCACAAATTATTAGAGGATATTAATTAGATATGCCCAGATTTAAAACTGTCTACTGCAGATTTAAAGCCTTTGTCTGTTTGCTTAAAAGGTGATCTTGATCCCAGTTCTAGGAAAAGTTTGACTAGTGAGGCAGAGTTGGCTATTGTTAAAATGGATGAGAGTTTATATGATCAGTCAATTAAGATTAATATTACCAAAAATGAGATTAAATCATTCTCGCCACAAAATATATACCAACAGAATGCTTTTAACAAGAAGGCCCATTGGTTTCATCTACCAGTGACTCCAAGAAAAATAGTTTTATCTACTCCCAGCTTGGTGGCACAATTAATTATAAAAGAAAAAAAAGTGTGGAACTTTTTGGGAAAGAAGTAACAAATAGATCAATTCCATTCAATGAGGATCAACTACAAGTCTTTTACAAATAGTGATGATTGGCAAGTTGCCCTGATAGATTTAGGTGTCAAATTTTGTTTCTTTTCCCTCAAGCCTTGCAGTAGCTAAAAGTTCAAAAATGTTAGATTGGCGGTTTGAGGATACCTGTAAAACTTTCCCAACCCTATGTAGTTCCTTCATTCCCCTTTTCCCAATCGGGGAGGGACGTGCTATTTCAAATAGGAGATGCTCAGAGAAGAGATTTCTCAACTTCTTAGTTATCAACAGGTGGTGCAATTTAAAATAGTTTATGAATATATTTGTCTAATTACAGTTTGCCCAATTGGGTATGGGTACACAGAAAATGTAATAAAGGTTTAGATGTCTAAACTAAAAGAAACTTGAAACCCTCATGTTAATTCTTAAATGTAATATTTCTCACTTGTGAAAAGACAGATTGGTAGGCAGTCATTGTGGAAAGAGCACATCAAACACTAAATATCCATATTCAAAAACTAAAAGGAGGGGAATTTAAATATAGTTCCCCTGATCAGATTTTGCAACATGCTCTTTTCATCATAAATAACTGATTCATCTGGAAACACTGCACTGCTTTGCCATTGGTACCCAGAGCAATCAACTGCAAAACCATTAGTAAAGTAGAAGGACCTCATCTCCACATAAAGAGAAAATCCCAACCCAATATTAACTGAGGGTCGAGGAAGTGCTTGGAATTTTTCCACAGGACACAGATTCGCCAATTTTGATCCCCGACAGGCTGATTCATCATGTTGCAGTCCCCCAGGCACCTGGTTCTTCCACCGCCGAGACCACAGGCAAAAAAATAAAAAGGGGGGGGGGCATTCTGCCACTGCCACACAAAACGGCCGATGGCCGGGAGCCCCGTGGGCAGGGCCAGCCTGACAGATGAGACCTAGTGTGCATAGCTTGAGGCCTACCTGAAGCCGCTTAATGGAAGTGCCGGGCAAGGGCTGTAGCTTGCCAGTAGAAGAGGCAAGATAAACATTAAGATGCTGGCGGAACTGACAGCTGCTGGAGCGGGAACTCTGACCGGAAAATATTCTGTCTACTCTGTATAAGCATGTCTTCCCTCTCTCTTTATGTTTTCTTTTCACTAACGACTCTGGAAAATTTAACATACGATTGAATTATACAGGTGGACTTAATGTAGTGTCTTGTGAAAAATGTATGTTTTCATCTTGTTTAACTTCTCAATATAATATATGCTCTTTTGTGGTTCTAAAGCGCCCACCTTATCCCATGGTGCCTGTAACTGTAACCACTTATTGGTATGATAACCATGGCCTTGCTGTGTTGCAACAGCTGCAGGATTTAATGTGGACACAGTGGTTTGTGGGCATGCTTGTTTTGGGAATATCAGCTTTGATAACTACAATTACTTCCATTACTGTGGCAGCTTTATCGTTGGCCCAACAATTGCACACTGCCCAATATGTTGATACTATGTCCAAAAAAGTTTCTTTAATGCTGGGAACTCAGGAAGTTATAGACAGGAAACTAGAAATGAGGGTAGATGCCCTAGAGGAAGCAATAATGCATATTGGGAATGAATTACAGAGTCTAAAGATAAAAATGGCTCTTTCATGTCATGCTGATTACTGGTGGATAGGTGTTACACTCCTGAAAGTAAATGAAACAGATTTTGATTGGGAAAACATCAAAAATCATATTTTAGGTGTTTGGAACAGCTCAGAAATTAGCTTAGATTTAGGGAAACTTCATAATCAGATTCAAACCTTGGAACACTTCCGAATGGATTTTACTGCTGCAGGAGAAGCCAATGATTTTTCCACACCTTCTCTAACTTCATTTCTGGAAAAACTATTTTGTCTACCCTTTCCACTTATGTTGGCATAGGTGTCATAATTTTATTTCTTATAATCCTTCTTCCCTGTATCGTCAGGATTCTTCAGCAGAGAATTCAGAACCTCGCAACTGTATTACACCTGATGATGCTAAAAAACAAAGAATGGGAGATGTCGGGAGCCAGAGCGAGGAATCCCATCTGAGACAGAGTCATGTGGCACATTCAGATGGCAGAGCAATTTGAGTCTTTGGATTTCTCCCTGGTTTTTCCTGAGCATGTACCCCCAAAAATAAGAATTTGTAGTCTGACTCTTAGCGACCCCAAAGACTTCAGCTCACAGGCTCCTCTGTTCATAGCATTTTTGAGGCAAGAGTACTGGAGTGAGGTGCCATTGCCTTCTCCTAAATTTGTATAGAGAAGGGAAAAATTACAAATGTCATGTGTCGGGAGCCAGAGCCAGGAATCCCACCTGTGACAAAGTCACATGGCAGACTAAGATGGCAGAGCAATTTGAGTCTTTGGATTTCTCCCTGGTTTTTCCTGAGCATGTACCCCGAAAAATAAGAATTTGTCTGTTTTCCCATTGTTTTCTGACTTTCTCTGGAAAAAGTTAATTCAGGGCTTTGCCCTTCTGCATTTGAAAGGAGTGTTTCAGCCCAACCCCCCTTTGATAATGCTCTAGCCTGCCTAACAAGTTCCCCTGACCTTCTACAAGCTTGTGAATTGCTCACAACCTCCCAACTGTGAGGGAAACAAAAGCTTTAAAGTATCTTAAAGTTTCAGAGCCTTTTCAAATTCATATTGGTGACAGGATTTCATGGTTAACTCAATGATTGATACCAGACCTCCTTATTGTTTATGTATCAGGCACCAGGGAAGATGTAATCAATGTAAATGGGATATGGAAAAGGATATATAGTAGTTTTGATGTTACCAATACTAAACTTTTGAGTAAATTACTTTTTCTTTTGCTATAAATCACTGTACTTCCTTTTATTACAAATTGCTGTATTTTTAGTGTTTTGTGAGAGTCGCATTCAGACTTTGGAAGGATTAACACAAATGAGTCTTCTGGTTAACAAAACCTTATCAGAATAGAGCCATAAAAACGTTAACAGGCCTCTTGGCCAGAAGATAATATAAACCACCTGAAATCTTTTGTAACGGAAGGGTATGCAAAAAAGAAAGCCTTGTCTCGATGAGGGTCAGGACTGGTGCCCCTGCATAACGCTGCATATTCCATTATGTCCTATTTGCCATATATAAGTTGATTTTGAAAAACAAAAATTAATTTTCTTTTGGAGTCTTGCACTGACACTGGGTTTCCCAATGTCGTTCTTTTCTCCCGCCTGTCTCCCTTTTTCGGCTGAATCCCCATCTAGGATGAGGAGGCTTGCCATGTCTACTGACCTGTCCCAACTGCTAAGATCCATAAGAGAGAGAGCCCGAGGCGGGGCACTCTCCGATATTCAAAGGGATGCCGGTGGCCTAACGTAGATGGTGCAAAACTCTTGTCTCGAGGTTTTATTGCTTTTCCACGTGAACCAAGTTATTCAGCCTCCTTTTTCCCACTAATTTCCTACTATACTATTCTATTCTGAGCTATCCTGTTCTCTCCTATCCTGTCCTATCCGCCTGCTCCATCCCCACTTTGAATATCCCTGGATCCACCGGGGCTGACCCTGGCAAGTGGCGCCGGGAACAGGCTATTCAAAGGTAGGTCTCTCATCGTTCAGGATGGATGGGGCCCCAATCAGGGTGTCGTGGACCCGCCTGCCATAGGCAGAGTTGGATGATTGGGAAGTAAGGTGTTGGAAAGATACTCTGATTGAGGGATCGGAAAGAAACCTGGTTGTGTGGTTGGAAATGGGTTGCAAAGCTACCCGATCAATTAGGTTAAAACTAAACCACTCTTTACCGTTGGAACAAACCTTTTCCAGGTTGCAACACACTTTTTCCAGGTTGTAACAAACCTTTTTCTAGGTTGGAACACACCTGCTCTCTGGGGGTTGAAAAGAATCCCATTTCTTACATTCTCTGGGGGATGAAAAGAAACCTATTTCTTATGGTTGGAACGAAACTTCTTTTACAAAATTTAAATCATCCTCTAATAAATTAATGACATGGGTAACAATGAGTTAAAAGTATGACAACTCTTCATAAAAGTAATTTTAAATACTCTTAATTTAAATACTTGGGTGAATGTACATAAACAGCTAAAAACTTATTATGCTTTTGCTCTGTTAAATATAATTTAAAATGTTCTGGACTCCTGTCATGAGGCTGTTAGATAGAATATAGGAGAGGCTATAGCGGTGGATGGTAGTGGGTCTCCACCTTCTACGCAGATCATATTTTCTGCCATTGGCATAAAAAAAGGAGGGAGATTGTACTCTTCCTCCTGAGGAAGGAGAGTGCTTAGAGGACACAGCGGCTGAGTGCCTTGGTGAGCCCCCTGCCCCTCTACACAAACCAAGCCTTTAAAAATTTATCATATTTAAGGCGACCACTGAAACCTCCATTAGTGCCTCCCCAGGGCTTAAGAATACCCCACTTTGCCTCCAAAACCTCCCAGAACATTGTCTAAGGTTGAAAACGATAGGGAGAATATTTTTGAGCAAAATAACTTTTAAAACAGAGCCTGCTCATTGCAAAAGTTTGAAAAAGATAGGGAGAATATTTTTGAGCAAAAGAGCTTTTAAAACAATTTGCTCTGTTAAATATAATTTAAAATGTTCTGGACTCCTGTCATGAGGCTGTTAGATAGAATATAGGAGAGGCTATAGCGGTGGATGGTAGTGGGTCTCCACCTTCTACGCAGATATATTTTCTGCCATTGGCATAAAAAAAGGAGGGAGATTGTACTCTTCCTCCTGAGGAAGGAGAGTGCTTAGAGGACACAGCGGCTGAGTGCCTTGGTGAGCCCCCTGCCCCTCTACACAAACCAAGCCTTTAAAAATTTATCATATTTAAGGCGACCACTGAAACCTCCATTAGTGCCTCCCCAGGGCTTAAGAATACCCCACTTTGCCTCCAAAACCTCCCAGAACATTGTCTAAGGTTGAAAACGATAGGGAGAATATTTTTGAGCAAAATAACTTTTAAAACAGAGCCTGCTCATTGCAAAAGTTTGAAAAAGATAGGGAGAATATTTTTGAGCAAAAGAGCTTTTAAAACAGAGCCTGCTCCTTGCAAGAAATCCCCTCAGGTGGGCCTCACCCAAGCAAAAAGAAAAAAAATAAAAAAGAGAGAGAGAGAGAGAGAGAAAAAGAGAGAAAAAGAAAATAATAGGAGAAAAAGAAAGAAAAAATAATTGTAATAGAAAAGGATTTTACAACTAAAAACTGTTTTTCTTGAGGCCAAATGGAACATTTTTGTCCACAATGTCCTGCTAACAGACAAAAAGCCACGCCAATTAAACCCAAGGTAGAAAAAACAAACAAACAAACAAACAAAAAAGCAGAGTGAAAAGGAGACTTGGCAACAATATTAACCCCTGATGTGCTGCTTACTCTGATTCCAATGAGAGTGGCTAGCCCCCTGCCTGAGGACATTGTAAGACTTGTGCTAGGGTGTAGCTCGTTTTCTTTTCAAAAAAATTTTGGTGGTGCCTTGTGTAGTAGATTCTGATAATACTGGAAAAATTAAAGTTTTTATCTTGCAGCTTACTAAAACTGTGCAAATTAATAAAGGTAAAGGAACAGCACAGCTTTTGCTTTTACCTTATTATCATATAGGAAAAACCTTGACTTTTCAAGCTAGGGGACCTAGAAGATTTCAATCTACTCATCTAGCTTTTAGGGTGCAAAAAATTACAGCTTCTAGGCCTTTAAAAGTTTAAATGTTTTTAATTCAAGGAGATAACATGTCAGGGCTGTTAGACACCAGAGCAGACATATATTGCTGAGAAAGATTAGCCCAGCTCCTGGCCAATATGTACTATAGAAAGTGAGTTGCTGGGATTAGAGAAAATGGTATGCAGGATGGAAATGCTGTAGAGGAAAAAGTGAGAGAGAGTTTAAAACCTTGGACAGTAGTGAGTTCCCAGTTGCTGAAAGTGTTCAAGCAAAGATTAAATGGTAGAGAGCTATAGACCAGATTTAGGTTACAAAACGATGATTGGAACAGCTTATAAAGATGTTGTACAGCACCTGTCTACTTGCTTCTCATATTTAGGTCTGGCAAAAGTTTTAAAACTGACAATGTCTCTCTAAAGCTGTAGTGAGATTGTTTACTAACTTTAAATGATTTTCACAAATTATTAGAGGATATTAATTAGATATGCCCAGATTTAAAACTGCCTACTGCAGATTTAAAGCCTTTGTTTGTTTGATTAAAAGGTAATCTTGATCCCAGTCCTAGGAAAAGGTTGGATAGTGAGGCAGAGTTGGCTCTTGTTAAAATGGATGAGAGTTTATATGATCAGTCAATTAAGATTAATATTACCAAAGATGACATTAAATCATTCTCGCCACAAAATATATACCAACAGGATGCTTGTAAAATGAAGGCCCATTGGTTCCATCTACCAGTGACCCCAAGAAAAAGAGTTTTATCTTATCCCAGCTTGGTGGCACAATTAATTACAAAAGAAAAAAAAAGTGTGGAATTTTTTGGGAAAGAAGTAACAAATAGATCAATTCCATTCAATGAGGATCAACTGCAAGTCTTTTACAAATAGTGATGATTGGCAAGTTGCCCTGATAGATTTCAGGGGTCAAAGTTTGTTTCATTTGCCCTCAAGCCCTGCAGTAGCTAAACGTGCAAAAATGTTAGATTGGCGGTTTGAGGATACCTGTAAAACTTTCCCAACCCTATGTAGTTCCTTCATTCCCCTTTACCCGATCAGGGAGGGACGTGCTATTTTAATAGGAGATGCTCAGAGAAGAGATTTCTCAACTTCTTAGTTATCAACAGGCGGTACAATTAATAATAATTTATGAATATATTTGCCTGATTAAAGTTTGCCTAATTGGGTATGGGTATAAAGAAAGTATAATAAAGGTTTAAATGTCTAAACTAAAAGAAACTTGAAACCCTCATGTTAATTCTTAAATGTAGTATTTTTAACTTGTGAAAAGACAGATTGGTAAGCAGTCATTGTGGAAAGAGCACATCAAACACTAAATATCCATATTCAAAAACTAAAAGGAGGAGAATTTAAATATAATTCCCCTGATCAGATTTTTGCAACATGCTCTTTTCATCATAAATAACTGATTCATCCGGAAACACAGCTTTGCCATTGGTGCCCAGAGCAATCAAATGCAAAACCATTAGTAAAGTAGAAGAACCTCATCTCCACATAAAGAAAAAATCCCAACCCAATATTAACTGAGGGTTGAGAAAATGCTTGCATTTTTCCCACAGGATGCAGATTCACCAATTTTGATCCCAGACAGGCTGATTCGTCATGTTGCAGTCCCCCAGGCACCTTGTTCCTCCACTGCTGAGACCACAGGGGGATTAAAAAAAAAAAAAAAAAAAAGGGCACTCTGCCGCAGCCGCACCAAAGGGATGCTCACCAGGAGCCGTGAGCGGGGCCAGCCTGACAGATGAGACCCAGTGTGCATAGCTGGAGGCCTAACTGAAGCCGCTTCAGGTAAGCGCGGGGCAAGGGCTGCTGCTCGCCAGCAGGAGAGGCAATATAATCATTGAGATGATGACGGGACTGAAAGCTGCTGCAGCTCGAACTCCGACCAGAAAATAATTCTATCTACTCTGTATTAGCATTTCTACCCTCTCTACTTATGTTTTTCTTTTCACTAACGACTCTGTAAAAGTTAACATGTGATTGACTTATACAGGTAGACCTAATGTAGTGTCTTGTGAACAATGTATGCTTTCATCTTGTTTAACTTCTCAATATAATGTATGCTCTTTTGTGGTAGATAAAGAAAAAATCCCAACCCAATATTAACTGAGGGTCGAAAAGTGCTTGCATTTTTTCCACAGGACACACATTCGCCAATTTTGATCCCGGACAGGCTGATTCATCCTGTTGCAGTCCCTCAGGCACCTGGTTCCTCCACCTCCGAGACCACAGGAGAAAAAAAAAAAAAGGGCACTCTGCTGCTGCCACACAAAACGGCCGCTCGCCGGGAGCCATGGGCGGGGCCAGCCTGACAGACGAGACCCAGTGTGCATAGCTCCAGGCTACCTGAAGCCGCTTCAGGGAAAGGTGGGGCAAGGGCTGCCACTCGCCAACAGGAGAGGCAAGATAAACATTGAAATGCTGGCAGAACTGACAGCTGCTGCAGCATGAACTCCAACCAGAAAAAATTCTGTCTACTCTGTATTAGCATGTCTACCCTCTCTCCTAGGGCACTCTGCTGCTGCCACACAAAACGGCCGCTCGCCGGGAGCCATGGGCGGGGCCAGCCTGACAGACGAGACCCAGTGTGCATAGCTCCAGGCTACCTGAAGCCGCTTCAGGGAAAGGTGGGGCAAGGGCTGCCACTCGCCAACAGGAGAGGCAAGATAAACATTGAAATGCTGGCAGAACTGACAGCTGCTGCAGCATGAACTCCAACCAGAAAAAATTCTGTCTACTCTGTATTAGCATGTCTACCCTCTCTCCTTATGTTTTTCTTTCCACTAACGACTCTGGAAAATTTAACAAACTATTGAATTATACAGGTGGAGCTAATGTACTGTCTTGTGAACAATGTATGCTTTCATCTTGTTTAACTTCTCAGTATAAT